>VMDO01001627.1:0-76822 GCA_007922755.1 Pedetes capensis | reverse complement strand
GATAACCTCGATGCACCCAGTTCATGCATGGGAAAGAGCTGCTTAGACAGAAGCCTGTTCCCTTGGCCCCTGGCTGCTGCCTGGCCCATGTTCCGATTCAGACCTCAGGAGAGCTGTCACCTGGGAAGTGGTGCCAGCCAAAAGAAAAGAATGGAGTAATTCGTGCTCCAGTCACAGCTTTTTTGTGGTGGTAAGACATGGGCACTGTGGGCCTTGGGTAGCTCCAGTGCCACCTCCTGTCTGTATGACCTTGATCAATTTCTAACCTTGCTGAGGCCCAGTTTCTTCACCTGAAATTAGAGATTATAGTACCTTGTTCATGATTGTTTGCCTTTAAACTCCCTCCAGGGAGTCATATATTCTGGGTTACCCAAGAAACTGTTCTCTATGGAGCATAAGCGGGTATTTTATAAAGCTTTGTTATTGAAATTTTCCTGGATTTTACCTATATGTATGTGAAGGATGGAGGAAGCCAACCAGACTTCCTTACAAAGACTCAGGAGTCATGAAGCAACCAGAATAAAAATTCCATTGTAATGATTTTCTTTACCTAGATGATGATATTTAAACACTTCTTCAGCAGTGCTTGATCATACTTAGAGATGTATGAATTCATTGGCCATTTCCTGGGAATGACCTGTTCATTCACCCTTTCTTCAGGTTCTAATATCTTCATGGGAATATTTTTTAGAAGCTGCTCAGGACTGTTTGCAGCATTTCTTGGCCTTGTATCAGCCTCTGGCCCTGTGGACAGTCATTTATGAGCCAAAGAGAACGGTCCCCACTATTACTGATGGCAGAAAGCTTGTGTCTTCATTTTTCTTTTTCAGTTTTTTGAGAGAGTCTTTTTATATAGCCAATGATGGTCTTGAACTTGTGATCCTCCTTCCTCTACCTCCCAAGTAGATTACACGTGTGCCCAGTTAATAAATGTAATTTTTCCCCCAAGTGGTGCTGAGGATGGAACCCAGAGCCTTATGCATGCTAAGCTAGTGCTCTTCCACTGTGTCACATCCCCCCAAGTCTTTTTTTTTTTGAGATGGTCTCGATGATATGTAGCCCCAGGCTGGCCTGAAACTTGTGATCCTCTTGCCTCCTCCCATGTGCTGAGATTATAGGCTTGTACCACCAAGCCCCTGTCTTCATCCTTCTGAAGGTTTCCACATTGGTCCAGAAATAACATTCTCATTTGGGATAAAATAGGCATCGTCTTACCTACTTTCTAAAAATTTCATATCTAAAGTTAGGTACCATTTGGGGGTAGGTATCTGGCTTTGTGCTATAAGGAACCAAAGAGAAGAACATAGTCTCTTTTGTCAGTGCCTTTCTTCATCATTCCTACTTTGACTGCTCCATCATCTGAACTCAGGTGGCACTTTATGTATTTCCTGCTTTTGGGGGTCTTTTATTTGTAGTTGACACATTCCAGGCCTCATTACCAAGAAAAGATTTGAGGCAAACTTTTGATCATCTTTATATCCTGCCTGAATTGTTTCCTGGCATGTACCCCACTTTTCCCAGAGCTCTGAGGAGATAGGGGTGCTTTTAGCCATTCTTGGATCACCCTGGTACCTCCAGGTTTGTCTCAGTGGGGGCTGTTCCATAAGTGATTGCTGATGAGATAGCACAATTGCTGACTACTGTCTTCCCTTCTCTGTGTTGATGGAATCTTTGTTTTGGAGGCCTACTCCAGAACTGAATAGTCTGTGATTGCTTTCAGAGCAGAGATCTCATCTCTTTTGAAAGGTCTAATTTTTGTTTTAAATTTTTTGCTTATTAATGCTGGGATGATTACAAGCAATTTGCCAGTGTTTTGAAGATTTTGGAGGGCAATTGAAAGTGTCACATGCAACCATATGGTGAAGTAAGACGCACTGCAAGCAGTTCTGACACATTTTTGTTTTTAAGTTAAGCTCCAGAATTGTAACTGCTTGTAAACCCTTTTTGGTAGTTAAATTCCAGGTGATGGAAAATCTTTCTACAAAATACTGCAAATAATTACACAGACCATCTGGCTACATGGTTTTTTTCCTCCATTTATAGAAAGAAGGAAGGAAGGAAGGGAAGGAGAGAGGGAGGGAGGGATATGGTTTCTGCAGTTGGAGGTTTTATTTCTTGTGATAATCAGCAGTAGGACTACAGTAGTGGATTCCTAAATATTCTCTTTTTAAGTCACTAGCAATGGAAATCAGCATTACTTGAGTGGAAAGAAATTGCTAACAAAAGCAAAGCCACTTACATGCTGAGTCTGACCTTGAATTGATACACAATCTAGCACGTACTGACCCCTTACTATGTGTCTCACTGCTGAAGGCTGTGGGAGATTCCCTGCCCATAATTTCAAAAATAAAAATAAAATAAAATAAATATTAATAAATATAAATTAAAATAAATAAATAAATATATTTGTTTCATCGTAATGCAAATGAGATGTTTTCCTTGAAATCCTACCAACATTTCCTATTGGTAGAAAGTCACAGTATTTCATTTAGCTGTGCTATCTGCCTGGGTGCCCTGTCTAGTTGGGCAAAGATGAGGGAAAAAGGTATGCTATTTGGCTTCTTCGTAATTAAAATGAATCCAAAAAATACTGTGACTTCCATTAATTCCCCACTCATTAAGAAGAATTGTACCAATTAGAAGAAATAAAGGCAAGGATAAGAAGTCAGACTTGAAAGGACTATAAGGAAATGAACAATGAGAATCTGGGGTACAAAAATGTTATAAAGATGCTAATAAACATTTGGAATTGTCTACACTAGATTAAAGTGAGTTCTTCCATTTTGCAGCAAATTTCTGTATTGGTGACTTATCTTTGAAATCAGAGACATAAATGGTCAATTTCAATGGTTTCTAAAACTGAGATTTAATAGAGAGCACAACAAGCTTATTATCTATTTTTAACTTTTAAAAAGCATGTTTCACTGGTGGTCGTCTCTTAGTTTCAGGGTTCTTAGTAACACGGCCTACGTGCCTTCTTCACTGTACTCCCTGGGTTAGGGACCTATAGGTGTGTACAAAACTTTCTTCACCTTGTCACTTCCATTTTAGGGTGGATTATGTGGACTCTCTAGGGCGATCTCGGCGCTGCATGAGAAAGGATTTGCCAGATCTGCTGGAAATGGATAAAAATCTTCAGGGAAGACTGTAAGTGTTTGATATGGAAACTTTTGTCCGGCTCTGAAATGCGGTCATGGGGATTGTTTTGCTGGAGAGGCTGTTTTACAATTAATTATCTTTGTTGCTATTGTAAGATTTTTTTTTTTTAATGTATAAGAATATTTGCTAAAGGACTTTTTAGTGGTTAGTGTGCCAGCTTGTCTATCCTCAAATAATCCACACTTAGGAAACAACCCAAATGGTTGATCTTTTTTTTTCTCTCTCTCTCTCTCCTTTGAGATGGTATCTCACCTTATTGCCCAAACTGGCATCAAACTCTTGGGCTTACATGATCCCTCTGAACCACAGCCTCCTGGCCAGCAGGGTCTTACAGGCAGGCACCCGGCTCTAATTATCAGTATTATGCAGGACTAAGATGGATGACTAGAGCTATGTCTGTTTACTTGGAAGGATGTCTTTCTTATTAGATAACAAATACAGAATGAACCCGAACCAAACCAACAAACTAAGCTTTTTGGACGAAAAGGTTAAGAATAAACACTTGGTTATCCTGCAAGCAAGTGAAGCCAGGGAGACAGTAAGCTTATTCACTTTATCTTCATATATCTTTGCATTTTGCATTTTGAAGTAAGGGCCATATATGTATATTTTCCTGTGAGACTTAATAGAGACCTAAGAGAGAACTTGCTAAAACATCCCAAGGAGTAAAATCCCTTTTACCACCGGCAACTTTTGTGTGGAAAATGTTGGGATAAGCTCCACCTTGTCTGAGCCCTCCAGATCGAGGCATCCTTCAGGTAGGTCTGGGCTCAGCACAAGAAAGGGATAGAAGAAACCTGGGCCATCTATCCAGACAGGAGACACTGCCTGGGCACAATGTGGGGCACCTTCTATGTCCCTAGATGAAAGGTTATTCAAAGATGGCCTGGAGTTGCCTCCCATATATCTGCCCAGGACCAGGATGGGAAGGAAATTTGTACTTTCTTCCTACAAAGAAAAAAAGCATGGCTGCTTTGTTCTTGGATCATTTGTCTTGAGTGTTGAGGCAAGATGCCATCATGCTCATGAAGCAAGTCTGGTGCTTGATTTAAAAATATGAAAATAATTTTTTTCAATTTTTCTTCTTAAGTGGTATTTTAAGTTAGAAACTTATATAGGAAACTGTCATCTTTATCGAATAGTATTTCTTATCCATAGTCCAACTGACTAAACTTAGCACTGTGTCTTATAGTTCTTAGCTAAAGTGAGCTTTTGTTCTATTCCTCTACTAGTTTCATTAGTCCTGCTAATGAAAAAACCTTATTATCTGAAGATATGAGGAAAGAACTTCAGCGCCAGCAATGGGAAGAGGAAGAAAGGGAGGCCCTGAAAAGGCCAATGGGGCCCATCCATTATGAAGACATTCGTGAAAATGGTATCATTGTTTCCTTGCAGCTTTTTAAATCTTTTTTTTTTTTTTTACTCTTGAACTAATGACAAGCATAAAGGAAAGTATTCATAAAGCAACAGCTCTGACATAGAAATGGAAGATTGTGCTTTAGAAGTTGAAAGTATCCCCTTTGTTCACTTCATAGCCTAAAAAATAATCATTTGGATTATCCTCCTAACAGATGGTTTATTAATCCAAGAGTTCATTCCTGAATAGAAATGGAGACAGCCATGGCTGAAAAATAATAAATCTGTGTTATGTTTATTACTTGGCAAACAAGATTAAAAATTAAGTCAAACCGTTTTTTGTTTTTGTATTTTAAACTTGTGCACGTGTCACTGTGCTTCTTTTTGGGCTGTTAGGAAATTTGACTTCAGTGTGCTTTACTGCTCAGGTAAATCTAACATTTTGATTAATTTTGGCTTATTTCAGAGGCCCGGCAACTTGGTGTTGGTTATTTTGCCTTTGCCCGAGACAAAGAGTTGAGGAACAAGCAAATGAAAACTTTAGAGATGCTCCGTGAACAGGTACAAATTAAATTCATAGTCTTTGTTAAAGATTTGAACAGTGGGTTTCTTGTTAGAACATATTGCAAAAAAATGTAGTAAATGAAATCAGAAGCTAAAATTTGTATTTAAAATGCCATTGTAGGTTGCATAAAGGTAATTGCCATACTATTTTGATGTTTCATACTTCAAAGTTAGAACTATCTTAAAAGCAACATATAAATTTGATGTTGTAAATCTGGTTTAAATGTGATACTCTTGAGGTGGCCTGGGTGAGAAAATAGAAAGTTGTTTAAGGTATTAAGGAACAGAAGAAAATTGGATGGTTTTCTTAAAGGCTTCTACGATGCTCTGTGAACTCTTATTAAGCTTCCTAAGACATCAGAAGGCTCCTGTAATAGTACTTTGGAGGTCTTCATTTTTAGGGTTTCGAGGATAGCTTCTTAGAGGTACCATGAAAATCAAATAACTAATCTGCTTTTAGAAGAAAATTATTTCATCCAGTATTGTGAATTTGGCTTCAAGCAAATTAATTTTCTAACTTTTTTTGTTCAGACAACAGATCAGAGAACAAAACGAGAAAACATAAAGGAAAAGCGAAAGGCTATGTTAGAAGCAAGACTTGCTAAGCTTCGACAAAAAAAGATGAAAAAGTCAAAAGAAGATGGGACAGAAGAAGAAAACAGAGGTAGATCATTGCTTAGATTTCTGAACTTCAGAAGGGGAAATTTTAGTTCCATTGATGTCTCACTAATAGGGTTGGCAGTGTGGGAATTAGCCATTTAGTTTTCTCTCTAAGCAAGCAGTATTCCTTTGAGGTACTGCCAGTAGCTCCTTTTTTTTTAAAACAGTACTGAAGGTTAAACCCAGCCTCATGCACACTAGGCAAGCACATCCCCAGCCCCGTTTTTTAAATTTTTTTGTTTTTGAAAAAAGGTCTTGCTAAGTTGTGTAGGCTGCCTCTAGCCTTGAGTATGGGATTGTCCTGCCTCAACCTCCTGAGTAGCAGGGATTATAGGTGTGCACTGTGGCACCTGGCATGGAGCAGCCTTTATAACCAAAGTGATGCAGAATGAGACACCAGTATTTTTAGGCAGTAGAGGATATTAGTAATTTATACATTTGGTTATTTCTTGGAATGGCAGTTTAGTAACTGAGACTTAGGGAAAGGTCTATAAAATAAAGTTTAGTTGTGCATATGTATGTTTTAGAGGTAAAATTTTTTAATTTAAACTTAGTTTTTAAATGTACAAAGACAATTGTACATATTTTGGGGGTGCCATGTGATGTTTTGATGCAAGTATACATTGTATAATTTTTACATTAGGGTAAGCATGTCTCTTCAAACATTTATGCCTTTATGGTGAAAACATTCAAGAGCCTTTTTTCTGGCTTTTTAAAGTTAAGGTTTTCTGGGTTTTGTCTTTTGCTTATGGCTGTAGTTTTTTGGTTATAATATACTCTTTTTAAAAGTGTGTATATAGTCACAGAATTGAGTAGTAAAATAAAGAATTTAGAGGAATGAATATAGAACAAAAAGCTGTGCTCCATAAGTTGGTGGTTTGGAACTGGGAGCACATCTTCCCTGGGAATCCTGTTAGATGCTGTGGTCAAAGTAGCTGACTGTGATTAGGGAGTGGAGGCTAAACTGCCGCAACACAGTGGCTCAGAGACAGGGTCTGTCTCTCTGTCTAATGCTGCAGAAGAGGGCAGTGTCCCATGGCAGGTTAGTAGCTCTGCTCTTAGCACTCCTTCAGTCTGAGGCTTCTCCCCTCTTGCTGTTTCTGCTTTTCTCCAGACTGTTGCTCTCTGCTGCATGGTCAAAGCTTGCTCCCCAGCTCTTGTTCCTTATCTAGCCCAGGAGATTCAGGGGGAGAGGAGGGGAATGTGAGTGGGGAGTTACATAGAACTTATCTGTTTGTGGTCCACAGGCCATATCTTGTTTTAGGGGAAGCTGGGAAATGGCCTCCCCAGTGTGGTGGTCATGTACCCATCTGAAACTCAAGGTGTCCTATTACCAAAAAGAAGAAGGGAAATGTGTTTAAGGACGTATGGAATACTCCCCATTTCTTACAGAAGCCTCATGCTGAGCAGTGGACTGTTTTCTCACCTCTGAGCCAAGCCTCATTTAGCTTTCAAAAAGAGACCAGAAAGGTTTAGGAATTGGAAAATCGTGTGTTTATTAGTTTCATGTAAATGCTGTCTCTCTAACATGTTACTGTCTGCATATTTATTTTTATTCTGTCTCCCGAACATCTGTCATTCCCAGATGTGAAGTGCCACCACTTTTAAATTTCTTTAAAACTGAAAAACTTTGGGCAAATTGACCTGCCTACAGTAGGTTCCAGCACTCCATCACCCTGGCTTCTCTTGCTTTGTCTATGATTGCTAGCTTAGTTGGGAATTTGGGGATTTCTGTTTCTTTGTTGGCTTAGAAAAGCAGGGAGCATTCTGGGGAATGCAAAGACTTTAAAAGCTATCCAACCTGGGTTTTGAATCCTGTCTTAACATTTTCTCTTTCTGTAGCATTCCTGAGCTATTTTCCTCTCTGATAAAATGAAGATAAAATGGGAATATTGAATTTATTACATTGTTACAAGAATTAAATGACCTACTGTATACAAAGTAGTTAACCCACTGTCTGGGACATGATAGGTGGTCCATCAATATTGGTTATTACTTTTGCTTTCAAGATTAGCATGTTCAGATGTTTAAAAATTATTATAATGAGGTCTTATTTCCCTACAAAAAACAGATGGAGATATTATTGGGCCTTTGCCACCAGAAGCAAAGGCTGTGCCAACTTTACCTCCTGCTCCTCAGAGCAGCAAAGTAGAAGTCATCATCCAGGAGAGAAAGGATACCAAGCCTGGAGTGCCGCACATCAGAGAGTGGGACCGAGGAAAAGGTAGGGCAGAGGGTTCCCAGGCATGAAACCTCTCTAGCTAGTGGGCCTTGCAAAGGGTGTTTTGTTTTATATCGTTGTTTTTAATCAAAGAGTGGTCCTAGTGAAGTTTTTTTGTTGTTGTTTTGCTTTATTTTGTACTTTTGTGGTGCTGGGGTTGGAATGCAGGGTCTACTGCATGCTAGGCGGATGTTCTGCCGCTGAGCCACATCCTAGCCCCATGATGAGTCACAGTGGACCTTTGAGGCTTAAGGAGACCTCCAGATCCTTGAACTTGTTTTTTCTTCATACTGGACCCAGCTGCTTATAAACAGGAGAACTAGAAAATATGATTACAAAAGACGAGGCTCTGCACCTTTGTGAGGTTGTAAGTTTGTGCCATCCTGATGTAGTTTTACAGCTTTGGAATGCCACTTTTTAGGAACTAGTTTCAAAGTGTGTTGAAGGTTTGACGTTAAAGATACTCTGGTTTTAGCAGTCTCTTATGTTCAATTAAAAATGAGCTTTGTGCCAGTACGTGAATCTGCTTTTTCCTGTGGGTCCATTGGGGTAAGCTCATTTTTCTGTAAATTTTCCTATAAATCCACCATGGTGCCTACAAACAGTCTGTCCTTGGAAGAATATGGCTTATGTCTCTTTGAAAGAAATTATTTCAGTGGAACATTGGCTTGTGTTATTCAAGCTGATTCAAGCTGATAAGATCCAGCTAAAGTAAGAGAAACACAAGAGCCTCTGTTAGAAATAGAGATAAAATACCAACTTAGTGAGGGTTTTTTTTTTTTTTTTTATGGTACTAGAGGGTCGGACACAGGACCTCGTGTGTACTTTCTAATCACTCTACTAGTGAGCTGCACCTCCAGCCCCCTTTTTAAGAATTTTTATCTTGAGACAAAGTCTCGCTAAAGTACACAGGCTGCCTCTGGCTTCAAACCTGTGATACTCTTGTGCTGGCCCTCCCACGTCACTGGGATTAGAGGTGTGCACCACCCCACCTGGCCCAATTGAAATTAGGTTTGGAGATCTCATCTATATCTTTCAAAATGCAGTAAAGGACAAAATTTGTGTTTTGGTGTGAAGTGCCTCCCACATATGTCAAGCAAATGATTTGACTGTCTAATTTTTCAATATTTCTCTTTCAAATGTAAGTTCATTGCCTTTTTGACAATGTTTCCAGGGCCTGCTACCCTTCTCCACAGTCTTCCTCTAATCTTACCTTGTCTGGATGTATCACTCCCTTTTCTTAGCCTAAGTTTCTGCTACTTTCTGCAGGTATTACTTATATACCTTGCAATATAGCTTTGTTGTTGCTTGTTCTCTGAAGAGTGTGGTGACTTTTATAACAGTTGAAAAGATAACAGATTTGACTGATTTAGTTCTAATAATTCTCTTTCTTATTTTCACTAGATTTTTCCTTTGGCTACTGGTCGAAAAGGCAGTCAGATCTTCGGGCTGAACGAGATCCTGAGTTTGCCCCACCATCAGATTACTTTGTGGGTCAAAAGAGAACTGGTTCCTTTAGTAGCCACACATGGAGCAGACCTGATCCAGCACCAAGTGACCCGGCACAGCACTCTAGTCAGAGCCAGGAACCCAGCTCTGCACAAATGCCATCTACTCCTGTCCCTGAAGGCCCATCACAAGCCCCCACGATCACTTTTGAAACTCTGGATGATATGATATCATATTATAAACAAGTGACATGACTTTGAAAAATATTCTGACTTGGATTTGTATCATTAATGGTGCCTTCTACCAGAAGAGAAGAAATGACTTTAGGGACTGAATTGAACCTTTGTCCCCGTCCTTTCCTTAGAGGCACAGGATTCAGGTTGGATTTGTTAGCAGGGAAGAAAGTGAATGGTACCATGGGAAATCTTTGGCTGCTTGGCTGTTCATTTTTTAGTAACTGGTGGAGAAGAGTTTTAGCTGCTCTACTCCATGCAGGTCCAATTATAACTCATTTGGATTTATAGCTGTATGAGCTGTGAAATAGAAATACTTATTCTGTACAGTTTGATGCTGAGGAACGTGTACCCCTTACCTGTTTTAGGCCCACTCCTGTAACTTAGATTTAAGGATTCCATTCCATTGTTTTTGCAGATACTAGCATGCAGGTGTCTTTATTCCAGGGATTCAGCTTCCAGATCAGTTAATGGAGCATAGATCATGAGGCAAAATGACCCACTATCCAAGAAGACCCCACATCTGCTGAAATATTAAACAGTCACATTTGAAATGATAAGACCAGAGAGGAGTACCTTCGCAATGCAGAAAGGTAGAAGTTGAAGTTATTTGCTTATGTTAATCATCATGTTGTCCTATTTTCCACACCCCTGTGCACAGTGGTCATCTTATAAATGTGTGTGGAGTGACTTGGATATTCCTGGAGGCTGCTGGGCCTGGTCAAAGACTGTTGTTCCCTGATTATAATAATTAGAACTTTTTACCTCATCCTACCCTTCTACCCTGATGCTCTCCCCACGTTCCCAGTCCTCCTTACTCTTTGGAAACCAATTGGATCAGAGTTAGGCCTGAAGTTCCCTGTGTCCTTACTGACAAGGCGTGTCCAGTGGGCAGAGCTCCAAAGGATGGCACTGGGCCTGAGACCACCTTGTCCCCTGCCTTCCAGGAGAGTTCCCTGTACAGCTGCAGACAGGCAATTGATCACCTGACCCATGGGGCTCCCACAGCCAGCTCCTAAGCCATCAGGTCCCGTGAGAACGCCACACATCTGAAGTGCCCAGGAGTGAGGAGGAGAAGAATAAGAGGAGGAGCCCCGCTCCCATGGGCTGCTGTGGTAGCCATGTCGGGCTCTCACAGCACCAAGGTGCAGATGGGAGTGTCCCTGTTCCTGCTTCTAACACGAGCATGCAGAGGGTCAGTGACTGGTGCACAGTCATGGGGTACCTAATTGGCAGATCTGGGACTTGAAAACCTCCACACCCATGCTTTCCCAGCACCATCTACTCCCAAAGCTTGTTCCAGTTTCAAGCAAGTTTAGGCAAAAATCCAGTTCTTAGAACATTACCTCTATCCTCCACGACAAGGGCAGAGGTGCCAGACTTATTGTCACTCTGTCAGCCTAATCAGGCAAATACCTCCAAATAAATGTACACTGAAACCCACTAATCAAGTGATAAGCTGATCCCAAAATTCACATGAGAATGCAAGGGACTCAAATAACTAAAGCAATCTTGTTAACGAACAACATTCTGGAGGATTCTCCCTTCCTGATTTCAAGACTTTTTGCAAAGCTACAGTAATCCAAATTGTGTACTGGCATAAGAACAGATGCATAGATAAAGTCATACATCTATGGTCAGTTGACTTTTGACAAGGGTGTCAAGACCAATGGGGAAAGAATAGTCTCTTTAACAGATGGAGCTAGGGCAACCAGATATCCCATGCAAAAGGATGAGTTTAGACTTTTACCTCATACCATACATAATAATCAATTCAAAGTGGATCAAAAACCAACCAGCTGAAACAGCTTGTAGGACAAAAGAGGAAGAGAGAAAAAGAAAACTTGGAATACTAAAAAGAAAGAATTACTAGATATATTGGAATCATAAGAATTTTAAAAGGAAGAAGAGGAAATCTATGAATAGGCAATGAGAAAAATGGCAAGAAAATGTATGTAGAGCACCTCAAGAAGCAGATGGTGGCCCAGAAAGGAGGGACAGGAAGACCAGCCATGTCAGGTGCACACCTGTAACCCCAGGAACTTGAGAGGCTGAGGCAGAAGGTCTCAGGTTCAAGGCCAGAGGCAGCCTGTGCAGTTTAGGGAGACCTTGTCTCAGAAAAAAAGGCTAGGTTTGCAGCTCAGTGGTAGAGCACTTGCGTAGCATGCACAAAGCGCTGGATTCAATTCCTAAGTACCGCAAAAAATTAAGAAGTAAAGGCGGCAGCAGTAAGAGCCCGTGAGTGGGAGCCAGCAATTGTGGAAGGGTCTAACAACAGTGACCTTTTGTCATTGCCCAGAGTATCCAATTGTTAGGTTTCATTGAGTTGTGTCCGATTCATAGTGGCTCTCATAGGATTTTCAGTGGCTGATTGATTTCAGGATTGTTTTGGAGTGGACTGCCACGTCCTCTTCCCATTTTAGCAGTATTGGTGGTTGAACCCAGGACCTCAGAAAGTGTAGAGCAGTGCCCTACCAACTGAGCTTAAACCCCAGCTAGGGTGGATGGAAAAGCAGTTGTATGTTGGCATGTGGTCACTCATGTCCAATAACTGTTAAGTCATATTTTCCCTGGGATTTCAAAGACTGTGTCAACCTATGTCTAGTCCCTTCTTTACAGCATAAATTTATTTTGGTTTTTGTGAATCCAACCATATCCTCTTCTGTTTCAGATGAAGAGTTGAAGTATTAACAAACCCTCAAGAAGTTTTCCTGCATCTCATAGGCCTGTTTTGTACCAGTGTTTCCAGCAGATGGCATCAGAGTTCTTAGATTTCAGATTCATGGTCTAAAATAGCACAAATAGAAATACAATGTAAGTTACTGGTGTCATGTTCAGTGTCCTAGGAACTGTATTTTAAAAAGTGGAATTAACCTTATATATTTTGCCCAAACTGGTATATTCAAAATATCACTTCAATTTGTTGTTGTTAGGTGCCGTCAAGTTGGTATCTGACTCATAGCGACCCTCATAGGGTTTTCAATGGCTGCCTGTTTCGGGATTGCCTTGGGAGTGGATTGCCAGGTCCTTCTCCCATTTTTTGCATTGCTGGGAATTGAACTCGGGACCTCAGAGACTGCAGCGCAGTGCTCTACCAACTGAGCTAAATTCCAGCACATTATTTCAATACACAGTCAATATATGGAAATTATCAATGAGATATTTTTGCTTGTTTTTGTTTTGAGGCAGAGTCTTACTATATAGTCCAGGCTGGTCTTGAAATCAGTGTAGCCCAGGTTGGCCTCAAAGTCATGATGGTTTTTTTTTTGTTGTTGTTGTTGTTGTTTTTTTTTTTGTGGTACTGGGGGTTGAACCCAGGACCTTGCACTTGCATGATCTGCAAGTGCTGGACCACTGAGCTGCACCCTCAGCTCATTTTTTTTTACTTTTTTGAGACAGGGTCTTACTAAGTTACGCAGACGCCCCTGGTCTCGAACTTGCGATCCTTCTGCCTCCGCCCCCCAAGCTGCTGGGATTACAGGTGTGCGCCACCATGTCTGGCTAAAGTCATGATCTTCATGTCTTAGCCTCCTGAGTGCTCAGATTGCAGGCCTGTGCTACCATGCCTGGCTTGGCATGTTTTCTATTTCCTCCTCCATGTTGTCTTCACAGTCCACTGTCTATCATAGCATATCTCAACTTGGACACTAACCTTTCATCAGGAGTATTTGGTCTGTGTTTAAATTTCATAAAATAGTTGAAAAAATATTTTTAAAAGTAGAATATTTATTTTAAAAAATAGTTTTTTTGTTTGTTTGTTGTTTAAAGTAGATTAATATCCAGGTTGTTCCAAACATACCTTTTTGTTGTTAGGTGCCATCAAATCGGGTCTGACTCATAGCGACCCTCATAGGGTTTTCATTGGCTGATTGTTTCAGGATTGCTTCAGAAGTGGATTACCATGTCTTTTTCACATTTTTGTGGTGCTGGGGATTGAACCCAGGTCCTCAGAAAGTACAAAGCAGCCGTCTACCACCTGAGCTAAATCCCAGCCCCCAGAGATACCTAAACATACTTAAAAGTTTCCCAATAACTGAATCAAGGACTAAGTTTTATATTTACGTCAGTGAGATTGCTGGGCACTTAGTGAGATCCTGTCTCAAAAAAAAAAAAAAAAATCAATGAAATTGCAATTTTATTCCTTAATTAGGCTGACCTCGTTTCAGATGCTCAGTGGGCACAGGCACTGGGGCTTCTGGACAGGGCATCTTCAGATGAACATTAAGAGGCCTTATGGTTGCACTGTACATCACCCTCCCACTGCAATGGGAGGATTGGCAAGTAAATTTCTCCCAGGTACGTGTTAAACATCCAAGATACCCTGGCTCTGTTTAAGTTGGGAGAAGTAGCGGCGACACCTAGGGGAGAACGCGACCACACCTTACTCATGCCTCTGGAGAACCAAGCGAACGGTTTTAGAAGAAATTGCTTTGAATTGTTTGTTTTCATTGTAATCGCTCCTCCAGGCCTTTGTGTATTGGTACAGTTCATTTGAATTGGCTCAATAAATCATTTGCTTGCTTGTAAAATTCCCAAAAGAGAACATTGAAATCCATATACATGAGGTTCCTGCTCTGTTTAGCCATACATTTGCCAAAGACTTGTGGGATCATTTATTCCCCCTGAAAGCTAGAGTATATGTGGCCCATGGGATGGTTTTCAGCTAACCTTGTTGTGACATACAGATGAGGTGGTAGAATTTAGAATTTAGAACAGGGGCGGGTACTGGTCTTTACAGTTAACGCAACATAGAGTAGCCACACCATATCAGGTGGTTTCCTTTTAAGCCAGTAAATCAAGCTAAGTGAGTTATATGTCAGGCAGTTCATGTAAAACACTACATGGCCAAGGTGAGTGATGATAATTGAATTTGTTGACCACTGAAAATGGTAAGAGATGAAACTCCCACTGTCACCCCCTACCCCTAGGAGCTGGTTTGGGGAGGCACGTTGCTGGTGTTGGCTGCGGACATCTACCTTTGCGTTTGGTGTGTGTGTGTGTATGTGTGTGTGTGCACATGCTCACGTGTTTCCAAGTACTAGTGGAAAGGGACTGGTGAGATAGGGTTGATGTTATTGTCTAGGAAAGTCAGAATGTTCATGTGAGACAGTGTTTCATGAAAACCTGTCACCCTGGCCTAGGATTGATGTTTGGCTGTGCTGTTTCTTAATAAATCCAGGGCTGCATTTATATACTCATGCATAGTAAATGCATGTTTGTCGGGTGATAGGAGTCGTCAGAAATATTACTTCTTTTCCATTCTCACTTTAAGCAGGTCTCCACACTCTGTTTCTAACTGCCATATTCTCCCTCACCCTTAGGGCTCCTGTCCCTGGAGCTTTGTGGCCTAATGTTAAGCTTTTTCCCTATGGTATGCTGTGTCTTCTGTTTCTGCTTGGTCATTTTCAGTATGAAGCCTCCTTGAGTTTGAACATGGGGTGTTCACTTGCCCCCTCCTCACCCCTGCCATCCTCTCCATACACAGTCACTATGCCTCAGGGTTGTCTGTATAAAGAAGGCAATGCAACAGTGGTTCCTGATCCCAACCAGGTCTCCCAGGTCACAAGTGCGTATGAGAACTGTGCTACTATCTTTGTGG
Source organism: Pedetes capensis (assembly GCA_007922755.1). Lineage (NCBI taxonomy): Eukaryota > Metazoa > Chordata > Mammalia > Rodentia > Pedetidae > Pedetes > Pedetes capensis. Next base: position 61,581 of record VMDO01001627.1, on the reverse strand, counting down.
GGACACATGGTGTCTTGTCTTATAATCTTTTAAATTTCTTCATGTCTTTATATCTCCGCTTATTCTAATTATTGATCTGTGTACGTTTTCAGGGAACGTGATCAATGTGCAGTTATACATGCCATTTGGTTCTTTTGTTTTCATTTAACGTTTCTAAAACTGAGCTGCTCAGTTATTTACAATTGCTACTTAATATGTCATGAAAGTCACATCATTGTTGAGCACTTTGTAGGCTGTCTCACTATTGCACTATTAAGTATGAAGTGGCTTGAAGCATCTTTTAGTTTGATTTAACAATCATCAATCTTTACACCATTGCCTTCCCTCCCCTGTGAAACAGTCCCCGTGGGCATCTCTTTGAGAAGCAAGATCACCGGGTCAAAGGAATAGTTGTTTTTTATATTTCTTGATGGTCTTTTCAGAATACCCATCTTGGTAAGGGCCTGTCAACATCACAGTAAGTCGGCTTGGTGGAGGTGGCAAGGGTTGAGAGTGAATTCCTTTCCAGATGGTGATCCCTGGGAGACTCGTGTTGAGCCTTGGCCTAGCATGAGACTGCATGCTCTGCAGGGGCGGTGCTTGCTGTGGCTGAGCTCCTCTGCCTTCCTCCCTGCTGTGAACCCATGCATCTGTCCAGAACCTGCAATACTGAGCAGCCCAGAAGATAGCTTTTATGAGTCTTACCAGTCCTGTCTCTATTTCTTCCCTGCCCCAAAAGACCTAGAGTGGCACTTGCTCACTGCAGGCACACACATCTGTGCTTGTGCCTTGGCCAGAAGTGTTTCTGATTCAAACCAGAAGGAGTCCAAAACTAGAGAAAATAGCCCAGAAAGCCAGGACCAAGGGATCTGAGGAAGCTTGGTTTCATTTTGTTTTTAAGTATTCAATTGTGTATACTTTGGCCCAAAATATGTTGTTGGCTCAATGCCAATATAAGGAAGGATGTATGCCACTCTGCTTTTGAATCTCTACTTCTGTATGACTGACATAACATTGCTAGGTGCATCTATACCAGCATCACCATGAACGTGGGACTGATGCATTGTGCTACAATATTATAATGGTTATGACAGCTGTGACATCACCAAACAATGAGAATTTTTCATTTCCATTACAATCTTATGAGACTAGTGTTATATACACAGTCTGCCATCATATGCCCCATTACTGTTTGTTCTGAGCATTCAATTATATCCCAAATGCAAATTCTTTGGCAGGGTATACAAGGCCCTGCAGGATCTGACCCTTGACCGCATCCCCGGTTTCACCTACTGCTGTCCCACAGACCACCCCCAGCACCCCACTCTGCTCTAGATGTCTATGCTTCTCTCCCAGGCTGCTCCTTTTGCCTAGGGTGCCCTTCTTCCTCCTATCTGTGTGGTCTCACTCATCTTCAGGGGCACGCAGTGCTTCTTCCTTTTGACTTTTTTCTTTGAGTTTCCATAGCCTTTGCACATTTTTTCTGTAGTGTTACCCTTATTGTATATTATAAGCCAGTTTTATTCTGTTCTGCTTGTTAGACATTGAGTTGCTTGAGGGCAAAACCCATATCTCATTGATAGAAAAGGGAACAGCAGAATACAAATTGGATAAACATGGAGGAGGGAGGATGTAACATGTCTGGTTGTCAATTAGGAATCATGTTCAATGGCAAGAGTAGAGATCAGAATAAAGTGGCTTACAGATACTAGGGGCTCGTTTTTTCATGTGAAAGAAGTTTGGAGGTAGGTGGTTAAGAGATGATGTAGGGATACCACAACGTTATCAGGAGCCCAGGCTCCATTGTTGTGTGTAGATACCTTTAATGCATGGCTTTACTCTGCTGGAGCTACAGCCATCTCATCCATTGCTGGCAAGGATGAGAAGGGCACAGGGTAAAGAAAAGTATTTCCATGGAGGGACCCTCTCTTAGAAAGATGTCTCAGAGTCCTCTACCCAACAGCTGCCTTCTTTGTCTCAACAGCCAGTGAAAGAGTCACCTCTAGCTGAGTTTTGAAGAGAGGAGGTTATAAGCAGGTTATCTGTGCATTTACTTAAAAATAACATTTCTTTTAAAAATGTTTTGTAATCTAAGTAGATATTTCTCTAAAGAAGATATAAAATAAACAGTAAACAGATGGAAAGATGCTCAACATTATTAGTTGTTAGGGAAATACAAATCAAACCAAAATGAGATATAACTTCATGCCCACCAGCATGACACCAGAATCAAAAAGACATAATAATAAGTGTTGATGGGGACATGGAGAAATTGAACTCTCATGACATTGCTGGTGGAATATACAGAGGTACAGCCACTTCAGAAAACACACTGGCAGTCTTAAAAAAGTGCAACATTGAGTCACCCTATGACCTAGCAATTCCTCTTCTAGATATATGTGCCCAAGAGAACAGAAACTCTTCCTTGCTACTGAAATTAGGTAGCAGGGATGCTTGCTGACACTGCATACAAAAACTTGTATGTGAATGCTTGTGGTAGCATTATTCATAATAATGACACTACCTACAAAACCCTGTATACAAATGTCTGTGACTATTATTCATAATAGCCAAACAGGAACAATGGAAATGCCCATCACCTGGTAAGTGGATCAACAAGGGGTGGGAAACCCGTATTGTCAACCATGGAAAGGATCGGAGCACTTGTGCCTGCTGTGACATGGGTGAATCTCGAAAAGCATTTTGACAAGTGAAAAGAGCCAGTCACAACGACCACAGATTATGTGATTCCCTTTGTATGAAATGTCCAGAAGAAGGAAATTTACAGACAGAAGCTAGACTAACAGTTGTCTGGAAGTGGGAGGAAATGGGGATTGATTGTTAGTGGTTTCTTTTTGGGGTGATGAAATGTCCTAAAATTAGTGATATTGGTTGCACATCTCTTATGAATATACTAAATACCATTGTTCATGTTAAAAGGGGTGATTTGAGGGGGTATATGAATTATACTTCAGTAAGGCTGTTATAGAAAGTCAGCTTTTCTCTACTTGTAAGTCATACCTTCAAAATTAACCTCAAAAAAAAAAAAAAAAAGAAAAAGAAAAAGAAGTCAAGGCAGTGGGAGAAAAGTTCCCCAATCAGATAACATTACAAGGATTTTCATGGATTGTATTAGTTGTCATCTCTTCTCTATTTGACTTCTGACTTTAAAAGAAGGAGAAGGAGAATAAGAATCTGCCCTGCATGGTCAGGGTCAGACCCCTCTGGCTGGCTGCCCAGATGACCGAAATTCTGAATGATCTCTTTGTTCTGTAGACTTATCATTGCAAAAATGAATCTATTTTTTCTGGGTCTGCAAAGCTAAGGGAGATGCCAAGGGGGCAACAAATAGACATAGGAAGCCACTTTGTCTGCAAGCCAGCAGCATATTAGAAGGGTTTGCTCTGTAGACCTCTTAGGAGATTTTGTTCCTGATAGGTGCATAGAGACAGTATAAAGGCCATGGAGAGGTGTGGTGTTTGGGAAGGCCTTGGTGCCTGGAGTCTACAGATGGGTGACTCCTAGCCATCGGCACAACAGAAAAGATAGTGGCCACCTGAATACAGGGCAGGTGCACAGCTTGTGGCCATGAACCTGCTCTGAAAACACTGCAGGTGTGCACCAGGGAAGCTGACATGGAATGCTGAGTTTGGAGTGGCCCTAGAGGATGGAGTTTGAAAAGGAAGGAATGAAGATTTTCTGGATGGAGAAGAGGGCTGTGGACAAATGGTTATAGGAGGGAAGGCAAAAGAAAGACGGTTGAGTGACCAAGGATGCTCAGAGGTGCCAGCCAGCAGCCCTCCCTCTGCAGCTGGGGCTGACAGTAGGGCAAGTGTGGTGCATGGGGCTGCTGGAGTTAGATGGCAGAGATGAGCAGCCACTGCATGGAGATGCCAGAAAGGGCCAGCAGAGGAGGAGGCAAGTGCCTTCTGCTCTGAGCTTCCTGCACTGAATCGTCCCTGCCTATTTTGGCTCTGAGTCTCTCCTACAGAGACTCGTATCCTCACAAAACCCCTCAAGACTTAAAGAAGCAGCATACGATCAAAAAATGGTTTTACACTTTTATAAATGTATCTTACAAATGTATCTGCTAAGCCCAAGGCCCCAAATGCCCATTTGGTAAGTGCTCAGAGCTCTCTAGGGGTTCTATTGAAGAGGGAAAATGTTTGTCATGGTCCACTGATTTTAAGGTATCCATTTTTCACTCTCTAACTTCCCTGTGGTTGTGATGTCTTACAGTCAGTGCCTTCTTACTTTCATTTTTTTCTTCCTAGTATATGGTGCCTCCTTCAATCAATGATGTCTTAGATCTGATGAAAGATGGCCAATTATACTGGCCACTGAACTGTGGAAATATATTCTCTTCATTCTTTCCCATCTGCCCTCAGATGTGCCTGCCGGATAATTCCATGTCCATTTAGGCTTTGTAACCATGGGCTTCCATGTCACCTATCTCTGGAGAGAGAGCCAATGAAGCGTCCTTTTGTTTTTGCAGGCTTTTATGAATAAACCACAAGCAGATCTTCTACCCTTGGATCTGTAACTATGAAAGGTGTGGTGGGACCTTCCTCCCTTCCCTGGCCCTTCTGTTCTTCAGGTTCCCTGGTTCCCACCGTAGGTGCTCACCCTCATCTGCAGATGCCCCCCAGAGCAGCTTACTGGCTCTGGTGTCTCTGGGAAGACGAGGGAGGGGGCCATCCCTTTGCCCACTGCGGGGAAGTGATCAGGGATTTCTTTATCCCTCCAGGGTAGGAACCACTGTCTCAATGACCTGTGGGGCCATTTCAGCATATCCACTCCATCTGTCTCCAAGTCTTCTCCATAGGTAAGAGCTGCTTCTCGCAGTCACCTCTTGGAGTACTCTGAGTCTTGTCAACTGAAGGTCCTTCTCCTCTGAGATGGACAGTATCACCTAGCAGTATGTGTGTCTGGGCGACATGAGTGAGGTCAAGAGTAACCGAGAACTGTACCAGCAATACTCAGCCATAGCCCCCAAGCTGCTGGCCCGCATCTCCAAGCTCCTCTTCGTCTGCCGCAGCGCAGGCGTCACTATCCCGAAGGGCATCCGGAACATCTTTGAGTTCACCTGGGAGGAACTCATCACTGACCCCACAGTTCCCAGCCCTTCTGACATCTTGGGCCTGGTGGTCAGCTTTGGAGCGCCCCCCGTTGTGCTCACGGAGACAACCTCGGCTCAGGCGTCCATCCAGAAGAAGCCCCTCTCACCGGTCGCACCGCCAGTACTGCCCTCAGCCAGTGGGTTGGGCAAGCTGTCCGCGCCCTCTTCCACCCCTGCCCATCAGGTGCCCATCCTGCACAAATTTCAGCGGCAGTCCATCCACCTGCTGACAGAGCTCCTTGCCCTGAAGATGAAGGCCATGGTGGAGTCTGCCTCGGGTAAGGCTGGCTCACAGATTCTCTTCCGCCTCTACTTGGGGGTGAGGGGGTGGGGGGTATCTGCCACCTCCACCCTGACAGGTATAGGTTGAGTATCCTGAATCCAAAACTCTGAAAATGCTCCAAAATCCAAAACCTTTGAAGTACTAACAGGATGCCACAATGGAAAATTCCACACCGCATGTCGTGTGATGGGTTGCAGGTGCACTGAAAACACTGTATAAAATTACCTTTGGAGCCAGGTGTGGTGGTGCATGCTTGTAATCCCAGTGACTTGGGAAGCAAAGTCAAGAGGATGGTGAGTTCAAGGCCAGAGGCAGCCTGCACAACTTAAGAAGACCCTTACTCAAAAAATAATAAATGGGCTGGGGCACAGCCTAGTGGTAGAGTACTTGCAAAGTATGTATGAGGCCCTGGGTTCAACCCTCAAGTGCTGAAAATTAATTAATTAATTTAAAAATTACCTTTGGTCTGTGTAGAAGGCGTACATGAAATATCACAGAATTTCATGTTTAGACTTAGGTCTTGTCCCCAAGCTATCTCAATATGTACATGTAAATATCTCATAATCCAAAAAAAATCCTAAATCCAAAACACTTCTGATCCCAAGCACTTTGGATAAAGGTGCCTCAACCTGTATATAATAAGAATGTGCTGGAAATAGATGGTGATTGTGGGTATGCTGAAGGAATTGAACTCTTTCCCTATCCCTGCCAGGAATCATCTTGTCATGCCCCTGCCATTACTCCTTACTCCTCCCATTCCCCTACCTTTGCAGAATCCAGATCAGGTTAGCAGTGGGAACAGTGAGAGGTCAGATGTGCTGAAGGGTGGAGAGAGCTTCTCCTATGGGCAGGACCATGTGGGGAGTTTGTGAACCAAAAAGATCAGTTGGTAGGTAGTCAGATCTTGGTACAGCCAGTCCCAGGGGGAGTTGTGAGAGCCGAGGGGCCTCCAGGGTGAGGGTATCATCCCAGAGTCGAGGTCAAGACCTACAGCAGCATCAGCGATTGAGCCTTATCAAGACCACATGATTTCAGACACCAGCAGCCTCTGTACATGGCCTGTGGGTAGGAAGAAGACAGGTACGGGGAGCAAAGAGCAGAGTGGTGCCTGATGGCTCTCAGGACCTGGATCCCTTTCCCCTAGGAGCTCTTCACCCTGATATCAGGAAGCATCATCCCCATGCTGGAGGAAAACACATTGCCTTCCATCTTTCCCTCAGTAGGTGCCAACCCCCTGGATGTCACCAAGCGCTTCGTGGAGGCTAGCCAGCTTCTCCACCTTAACGCCAAGGAGATGGCGTTTGATTGCCTGATCGGCACCGCTGGGAGAAGTGGCCAGAGTGAGGGACAGATGAGCAAAGGTGGGTGTCTGAGCTTTAGTTAGTAGGTAAAAAGTATAAATGATGCCAACAGGAAGGCCTGAAAAGGTAAAACTCACAGCCAAAAGAATGACATTCCCAAGTGTTGAGGTGGCTGTGGAGCAGCAGGGAGCCTCAGACGCAGCCAACTAGCGTATATGCACTTCCTGTGGAGAGTGGTCCAGGCCTCTGTTGACTGGAGATGTCTGTACCTCACAACCCAACAACAACCCTTGTAAGTCATCCCTAGAGCCCTGCTTCTCAAATGATCTGTAATGAAGGGCCAATTTTTAAAATTCATCTTCTGTGGACCAACACTTGTTGAGAATGTCACAACAATGTCCAGTTGCTGCAAAGTTCTCTCAGTGCTTACCCTCCGTTCACCACATGGGGATCGGTTCACCTGTGGGGATCGGTGCCCACACACAGGCCACACCAAAGAGTCCCACTGCCTGAGAGAAGTGCACACACATGTGCAAGAGGTCCTGTGAGAATGCTTACTACGGAATTGTGTGGAATGGCAGAAAGGAGCTGGAGATATAGCTCAGTGGAAGAACACTTAGTATGCACAAGTACCTGGGCTTGATCCACAGCACTACAAACAAAGCAAAACAAAAACAAATAAACAAAAAGACCTCAAGTGGCATGGCAAACAGAAACAATCTGTATGTCAATCAGTGAAGAAAAGTAAATTATGATCCGTTTAGACATAAAAACAGAGAAAATGAGTGAAGCAGCAAAGTACACATATCGGTATAGAGAACTCTCAAAAAATATTGTTTTTAAGTGCCATTAAGTCAGATCTGACTCATAGCAATCCTTGGGGGGGGGGGTCAATGGATGATTGTTTTTGAGATTGCTTCGAGAGTGGACTGCCAGGTCCTTCTCCCATTTTTGTGGTGCTGGGCATTGAACCTGGGTCCTCAGAGAGTGTGGAGTGGCGCTCTACCAACTGAGCTAAACCCCAGCCCCTGTAATTGTGACAACCCTCACAGGGTTTTCGGTGGCTGACTGTTTAGGGGGCTGCTTTGGGAGTGGACTGCCACGTCCTTCTCCTATTTTTGCAGTGCTAGAGATTGAACCCAGGGCCTCTGAGGGCACAGAGTGGCACTCTACCAACTGAGTTAAACCCTAGCCTCTCTCAGAAAGTGTTGTTGTTGTTACGTGCCGTCGAGTTGTGTCCAACTCATAGTGACCCTCATAGTGTTTTCAATGGCAGATTGTTTCAGGATTGCCCTGGGAGTGGGTTGCCATGTCCTTCTCCCATTTTGTGGTGCTGGGAATCAAACTCGGGACCTCAGAGACTGTAGAGCGGCGCTCTACCAACTGAGCTAAATCCCAGCCCCTCTCAGAAAATAGTGTGTGTTAATTACTTTTGCATCGCTGTGACCCAAATACCTGACAGAAACAACTTGGGGAAGGAAAAGTTTATTTGATTCACACTTTCACACAGTGTAGCCCATGGTTGCTTGGTCCCATGTGGTTGAGCAGGACATAGTGGCAACAGGAGTATGTGGGGGAAGAGAGCTGTTGACAACATAGTGGGCAGGAAGCAGAGAGAGCCTTACAAGATGGGGCCAGGGACAGTATACTTTCCAGGACAGCCCCACCCCCGGGGCCTATTTCCTCCAGTCAGGTCCCCTCCTAAAGTTTCCACAGTGCACCTACTAGGGACCAAGTGTTCAAGCACATGGGCCTACAAAAGATCCACACCATAGTGTTAGGGAAATGAGGAAGGTGTGGAAGGGAGCATTTGGTATGGTACTGTTTAAATAAAGTTTAGAGTCATGGAAAGTAATAACACATGGTTTATTGAGAAGTACATTATACAAAATGTGAGAATAAAAGCATGAAGGCGAAAATTTGAGGAAGTCATTTTTGGGCAGTGAGGGAGGGGACTGGGATCTGGGATATAAAAGTTCAACCATATATGCAATATTTTATTTTTTCCTACATTATCTCTCTCTCCTCTTCTCTCCTCCCCTTCCTCCTCTCCTCCTCTTTCTCCTCCTCCTTCTCCACCTCCTCCTCCTCATCATCCTTCCTCTTCTTCTTCTTCGTCTCCCCCCACCCCTTCCTGGCACTTAAGGTCTACCCTCTTAGCAAATTTCAAGTATATAGTACAGTGATATTAACAATATCACTATGCTGTACATTAGATCCCAGTTCTTATTTATCTTATACATCGAAGAATGTACTCTGGGACCATCAAATTCCTTTTTTTTACTCCACTGCCTTAGTCCCCAGAAACTATCATTGTCTCTGTTTCTATGTATTTGACTCTTGTAGATGCCACATATGAGTGCCATGACACAGTATTTATATTCTGTGCTTGGCTTATTTCACCTAGGTTCATTTATGCTGTGGTAAATGACAGGATTTCCTTCCTTCTTAAAGTTAAGGTGGAATAGTATTCTGTTGTGTTAGCTTCTTTCCCTGGGGAGATGTAAGAGACCATCCATTCACTCCAAGAAACCAAGAGGCTGCACACAGACCAAAGGAAGGATCCCATTAAGTTAAACTTGATAAACTATGAGTTTATTTGGGGTTGCTTATCAGGGCATGGGTGACTCATGGAGAGCATTGGGCAGCATTTATGTATAGCTCCACCACTGGGAAGATCCTCCAAGGAGTTCCCATAGGAAACCGTACTACCAACAAGTTCCACCTGCAGCAGGTTGCTTCCCTCTTACAGAGTGATGGGAAACGTGGGGAAGGGGTCTTGTGAGAGGCTCATCTAATGGCCCTCCCCTCCATCCATGAGGGAGTGGTAACAGGATTTCTACCCTATAAGCCCAACCGTCAGCTGTGGATTTGCTTTTGTTGCCATGACTGTGGGCCAAAGCCTTCCAGGTCATCACAGCTGCTCTGCTTTATGGCACTGAGGGTCACGTCCAGCCTATTACATATTGCATTGTGTGTACGTACCACGTTTTCTTTATCCATACAGCCACTGATGGATACTCAAGTTGAGTCCATTCTTGGCTATTGTGAATTATGCTGCTGTAAGCATGGGGATGCAGCTATATCTTCGAGGTACTGATTTCATATCCTTTGGATATATATACACCCAGAAGTGAGATTGCTGAATCATATGGTAGTTCTATTTTTAATGTTTTCAGGAAACTCCACACTGTTTTCCATAATGGCTGTCTTAATTTACATTCCCACCAATACTGTACAAAGATTCCTTTTTCTCCACATCCTTGCTAGCACTTGGTACTATGAGTATATGTATATGTGTATTGTGTGTGTGTGTGTGTGTGTATACACACACACACATACACATATATTTGGGAGGAGGACCTGGCAACCCCCTCCCAAAAATCAATCTGCCATTGAAAACTCTATGAACAGCAGAGAAGCACTGACAATAGTGTTTCCTCTGTTGTACAGAGGGTCGCTATGAGTCGGATACCGACTCGATGGCACCTAACAACAACAACAAATATATATATATATAAATGCGCACACACATATATTTTATTTATTTATTTTTATTTATTTTTTTTTTTTGCAGTACTGGGGGTTGAACCCATGGCCTCATGCTTGCATGCTTTGCAAGTGCTGGACCACTGAGCTGCACCCCCAGCCCATTTTTTTTTTACTTTTTGAGATAGGGTCTCACTGAGTTACACAGACTGCCTCTGGTCTTGAACTTGCCGATTCTCCTGCCTCTGCCTCCCAAGCCACTGGGATTACAGGCATGTGCCACCGTGCCCAGCTCACTATTAATATTTTTGATAAAAGACATGAGATACTACATTGTGGGGTATTATTTTTGTACTTTTCTGATAATTAATGACATTGAACACTTTTTTTCATATATCTGTTGGCCAATTTGTATATCTTCTTTTGATAAATATCCATTCAGATCCTTGGCCCAGTTTTTAAAATCAGATTTTCTTCAGCTTGATAGATATATGTGTCCTTTTTAAATTTTTTTATTAGTAATATTTTTAAATTAGTATACAAGTCAATGGGTTTCATTATGACATTTCCATACATGCATATCATTGTACATTGCTCATGTTCAACTTCCCCATTGCCTTTTCATGACCCTCCCACCCACTTCATCCCCACCAATGGTTCCCCTTCTGCTTGCTTGTCTTATGTATATGTGCCAAAAATGTATACACATTAACTATTAAAATTGTAATGCTTGATATATACCAATAACAAAAGATGACTACAAGTCACATTTGACTTCTGCAATTACAAGAAGTCATACTACACGTTGCTACGCATTGTAATTCAGTTCAACTCTGAAAAGTAATACATAGGCAATATCTCTTAAAATGTGCGTACATTTTTGGCACCCCCGTGCATGTGTGCACACGTCCCCAGATTCTACCTTTGAAGGCAAAATGTGATATTTCTCTTCCTCTCCCCTATTACCCTTTCTCGTTGCCCCTTCTCCCCTCTATTTAGTCCCTTTCTCCCCCTACAAAGTCCTCCTTCTGTTTTCATGACATATATATTAAAATATTGAATATATTATTGAAATCTACATTTGGAGTGAGTGCATAAAAGTATTCACTGTTAGAAGACTTTATAGGAAGGCATTAAAAAATTATCTCGTAGCCATTTTCCTTCACCTGTAAAATGCCCCCACTAGCATCTCTCCCTATCCACTGAGTCAGTATGTTTGTCAGGTTCTCCTTGATGGCTGGAGGTTAAATATCTGGTAATAATATACAGATCCAGTTTAAATAATTGAACAGTAAAATTGCAGATCTTAGAAAAAATGTAGGATTTCACAGAAACCAGTGAAAGTGACATTGGAAAACTCCTCAGTTCCCATGAAAACCACTAGCACATGCTGTGGTGGGATGAAATTAGTTAACCTGTGAAGAGGAAAAAGTCAGTTCAGATAATGACACAGAAAGGATGTTTAGGGTATCACAGGGTTAAAAATAAAAAATGATAAAGCTCTTGAATATTTTTGTAGAAGGCAAACACAAAGGTACTCATATTTTATTGCTATCTATAGTCATAGGACTCGGCAACCCACTCCCAAAAATCAATCCACCATTGAAAACCCTATGAACACACACACACACACACAAACAAACAAACAAACAAAAAAACCTATGAACAGCAGAGAAGCACTGACAATGTGTTTCGCCTGTTGTACGTAGGGTCACTATGAGTCAGAAACTGACTCAACGGCACCTAACAACTAACATAGTCATCCAGGAAAAGGGAAAAGCACCCCAAAAGCCTGGCACTATCATTTTAAAATTTCTTCTGTAAGAATTGGCATGTACTTACAATATTAAATAATTTTTGTTAAATATAAGACCAAAGGTTATTTTGATAAGTTTTATTTTCCTTTTCTGCAAGAAAGTTGCAATCAAACATCTTTCACCCTCGGCCTTCCGTGTAATGGAGTTCTTTATTTCAAGGGAATTTACTGTGTGCCAGTTTTGTACTGGATCAGTCAGGTTCTGATACCACAAGTCCTCGAATGTTGGTGTAATTATTTGAGTGGATGATGGTCAACAAACACAACAGAGTTCTGCACCTCATGTTCTGTTTCAGGGCTTACAGATCACTTCTTGTCGGGTAATGGCAGCTTGATGGCCTATTATATAAGCCTAAGAGCCCGTCATGCTTTCCTACTTGAATACAGTTGGCCCTCTGTACCTGCGAGTTCCTTACCTGCAGTTTCCACATTTACAGATTCAACCAATCATAGAGAGAAAATATTTTTTAAAATTGCTTCTGTATTGAACATACACATTTTTCCTTGTCATTCCCTAAATAACACAGAATAACAACTATTTGTATGGCACTTAAACTGTAGTATTATAAGCAATCTAAACATGATTTAATGTATGCAGAAGGTTATGTGTAGGTCCTATGTAAATACTGTGCTATTTTATATAAAGGCCTTGAACATCCAAGGATTTTGGTGTCCAACAGGGTCTGGGACCAATGCCCTACAGATCCTGAGGGACAACTATATTATGCTTCATCACCTTTAAAAGGAAAGTGGTCCTCATCATTAGTGCTCCGTCTTATCAAATGTTTCAGCATTTTTTCAGGGTGCCAGGCTTTTGCCTCTAAGGCATAGACCTCCTGCATCCCTAATAGCTTATGATTCATGGACTGAAGAGGAGTGAGAAGAGAGTTCAGCCAAACGCTGGGGAGCCTTTGTGGGGACTGCTGTGACTTGCATCGGTGCGGGGCTGAGAAGACCCCTCTTCTCACTGCTGGGAAATCTCTCTCACTGGCTGGCACTTTTGGCACAGATGCTCTTCTCTTTAAACAAGCCTTGAGTTTGGAAAAAAAAAAAACAGCAAAATACAAATGAAGGAGTGCTCCATTCGTTTCTTTCAGAAAAGCTTTCATCTCAGGAGTTTAATTAGATAGCTCTCCCAGGGCATTAAAGCGTTCGAGCTATGATGATTTATTTTGCATCACTTGTATATTTCTGGTCTACTTTCTGTATTGTGCAGTGCATTGAAGCTATTACTGGGTCTGACATATTCTCTTCACTTGATAACCAGAATATACCATTTGCTAAGGTAGTGTTTTCCATGGTAATAAGGCTGCTGCCTGCCTTTTATCTTGTTCTGATACTTACTTGTCTTGGCTTGTCACTGACAAAAACAAAAATGCTCCTTTGTTTTTAGCTGATGGCAATATTATTAAATAAAACATCCATAAGCCAAAAAAAGAAAATAACCCATCTTGCATCTGTAACATAAGAGCTATTTTCTCACGTTTACAGTTTCCTTTGTGGTTCTTGTCCTCATGCATGTATATGTATTTCCAGTATTGTGATTCTTCTGTTTCTTAGTTTCTTTTATGTGACAAACTACAGATGTTTTCCAGCATGGCTATATAGTTTTAATATTGTCATTTGAGTGGATATATACTCTTTCTAACATTCATGTTCCATACATATCCAAATGCTTAGGTTTCCATCTCAGAAGCTAAGCAGGGCCAGCCTGTTTGGTTCTTGAATGGGAGACCACCTGGAAATACCACATGCTGCAGTCTAGAGAGAAGGACCTGTCAGCTCACTCCCAACACAATCCACCATTGAAAATGCTATGAATAGCAGAGAAGCACTGACATAGGGCTGGACATGGCAACTGTGTTGAGTAATGTTTTGTTCTGTTATACACAGGGTCACTATGAGTCAGACCCGACAGCACCTAACAACAACAACAACAACAACATACACGTCACTTATTTCTGTTGCATGATGATTATTTTCATGTTTTATCATCCAGGATAGAATCTCTGTTTATAGTCTTTGTCTGCTTAGGTGGTCAAGTTTGCCATTTTTTCTATGAATTTGAATGTGTTGTTATGAGTGGGTTGTTTAACATTTCCTAATATTTCTTAATTGTTCCATGCCTGTCCAGTGACATTACCGTATATGGGGAAAGAATACACAGATGACTTGGTGAGGTTCCTGTAAGAATGATCTTGATTTCCCACTAATGAGGAGGGTGCTAAATTTGAGTTTTTAAATGGTCACATATTAAATGATTCCACACAAGATGATGTGATTCTGTAAGAGAACAATACATTGTTGCAGAACCATCTGATTTCTACACCTTGGAAAAGGGAAATAACTGGCTCTTCATTTCCTCCGTGCCAGCCCTGTGTTTCTTCTCTTCTGTTAGTGCTTATGCTTGCATTTGCCCTTAGCATAATGTCGCCTCTGGGCGTGCTAGCTGCTCCTGCTCTGGTGGCCCTTCACTGCCTTCTGGAGGCATTGTGGGAGGGAGCCTCAAAGATATCCTTTAATTATTCTTACCCTCCATGTGTGGAAAGACTCTTCTAGGATCTGGTGGTTTTGTGGCAACAGGACACTTTAGAATATCTGATGTGCCGTACTATCACGACAACACATTCCTGTTACATTCTTGGTTTAAAAACAATTATAATTTCAAATTTTTAATTCCTTTTCCTCTCCAGAGCCTTCCATGAACATCTCCGTCATGGGAGTGAACTCACCTTACCAGCTGATCTACGAGTCTTCCACAGCATGTCTGAGCTTTTCCCTCTCCACTGTGAAGGAAGGCAAGAGGAAAGGAGGTAACAAGGGTTCATTCCCAGCCCTCATTACTCACTTGCTGTGGTGGTGGTGGTGGTGGTAGGAGAGAAGATTGGAGGATCTCTGTCCAGCCTGCGGGGGTTGAGGGGACAGTTAGATCTGGTTTCTGGTGGGAAGGGTCCCCAGCTGCCCCTCCTGGCAACCTAGCAGCACTTCTGCTTTGCTGTAGCAAATTTAGTGGCTGCTCCCCTCAGAGCATGCAAACACATTCACCCCACACTCAGTGTGATTTCCCTCTCTAGGGGCACGAGACCCGCCCAGCCCACTCCTTCCATCCATACCATATCCTCGTCTCCTCTGCTCAGAGACGGTTCCATCTAGCCACACAGCAAGTGGGGGAACTAGAATCTCTGAACAGAGGTATTTGGCTCCCAAACCCTACAGTAGCCCTCAGTTCTATGTCCTCAATCAAGCTGGTGTGCCGGCAGGAAGCAAAGACATAGAAGACCCCCCACCCTGTCCTGTTGAAGAAAGACTGTCACAGAAGTTGGGGCTTAAGGGACAGGACAAGAGGCAGGGAGAGCAAACAGTGGGATACAACCAGGAGGGAAACAGGGGCTGCAGAGAGCAATCATGGCTCCAGGACCTTTGGGCCCACTCTGCCATCTGGGATGCCATCTGAGATGGCACAGTAGGGGTTGGAGTGGGCACGGGAGGGCTGCATAGCGAAGGAGAGCTGGGGTTGGCTGGATTGCTCACACGGTCCCTTTGATGCCCACAGATTATGCTGGAGGTAAGGCTGCAGGATGAGAAGCTTGGAGTTTATTCTCAACCCTGCCCCTGGCTGGCTGTGTGACTTGCCTTCCTCAGGCCTCACTCTCCGTGGTAAAGGGATGGTTGGTTATCGGGGACCATCAGAAGCATCCTAATCTAAGCCTCACTTTATTTCTGTCTTTTTTATTCCTTCTCGTTTGGCTCCGTGGCTGGTCTCATCACCTTGTAATCCTTGGTCCCTGACATATCCTTAATGACTGACTTGCAGAGTGGCATCTCTATTTCATAAATGACCAACCAACAATTCCCATCCGTGTGGAGCATAAACAGTCGTCCCCAGTTATTCTGTCAGCCCCTCACTCCCAGGCGAACATGAGGCTTGAGAACCTGCCTTCTAAAACGCATCCCCAATCTCCTTGCCTCCAACTTCAGGCAAATCAAAGGGCCTAGACGAAGTCACCATGTCACCACCCCTGCGAGGAGCAGCGGGAGCCTCCCCGGACAATATAGAGATCAAAGACCCCTGCCCTGAGGCCCGGGAGAAGCTACAGGAGATGTGTCGCCACATGTGAGTCCCAGGTGGCTTAGGGGGATGGGTTTTCTCAGAAACCCCTCTGGCCATGAGCACCCATGTGCCCAGAAGGGGCAGTCACACAACTGCGTGAGTCACGAGAAGGGCACGTGAAGGGCACGTGGGCTTCCAGGCATTGCCGAGTCAGCTCAGGTGTGGTGGCCTTTACACACAGCTCATGGTCCTTTCCAGTTTGCAGATAAGGAAACTAAGGCAGCCTGTGCTGGTGGGAGATAAAGAGTTGCCTGAGCTCTTACAGCCCTGTCAGCTTGACTCCTTTGTAATGCTCTTTGTCTGCCACACAATGCCTCACCCACCCGGAATCCCTCTTTGTGTGACTTCTGTGGTTCACTGTCTTTGTGCTCCTAGCATTAACTTCTTAGCATAATTTGCCAGGTGTTCTACTACCAAAAGAATAAAACAAAAGAACCTGTCAAACAAACAAACAATACACATGGATAACTTATACTACTTATGATTTTGTGGGTTCCACAATGCCTACCAGGAAATTCAACACTTCTCCAGGTACCCAGACCAGAAAGATTTAAAAACCTATTTTCATATAAGTGACATATGTCTCACTGAGATAGAGCAAAGGTAGAGGCAGACACCCAATATATTCTGTATTCTGATGTTCTGGAAGGAAGCTTTCTTCACCTGGAACCTCAGGATGGGAGTGGAGGGGTTGAGCAAAGTCTCCAGCTTCCCCAGGCCCCCTTCTGCATGTGGTCCCACTTCACAGGTCCTTACCTCCATGCCCTAGGTGACAGAAGGTGAGAGCTGGCCTTAGAGAGGTACTTTGACCTTCCCAGTTCCTCCCCAGAATGCTACCTTTGAGGCTGAGGGAGGATGAGATGGGGACTCCTGCTCTGGAGGCAAGGAATCCGGATGGGAATCTTGGGTGCTGGGTAGGGGCTGTGGAGAGCCTCCCTGGTGAGTGAAAGCCAAGAGGCTAGAATATCCATTGGTCTCCTTTCCTGCAGAGAAGCTGAAAGGATCTCGTGGAAATGGAAGGATATCTCCAACCCCATCATCCTTCGCAACTACAAGACAAAAATAGCCCCCCAACAACCATTGGCCTCCAAAGGGGACTCTCAGGCCATGGTTGCCCACCACCCTCACTCTGCCGGTGTTCAGATCTCTACCCCCACCCTTCACCAGCTTCCCACCCATCATTCTCACATCGGCCGGCCTTCTCAAGATTGGAGGGTACTTAAGAAGGTCTTCAAGTTGCATTACACCTTCTATGATGGATCATCCTTCGTTTAGTATCCTTTTGGTTGGTGCTACTATTCTCTCCCTCAGCGCAGCGCATGGCTTGAAACTGCCTTCATGTTTACTTAGACTTCCTAGTCGTGAGGGTCTCCCTGGGTGGAAAGTAGTTGTCTAGATCAGACTTGGAAGTGTCCAAGGAAGGAGTTCCAAAGTTGTTAGCCTTATGTTCAGTTTAGTTCAAATCAACAGGAATACACCAAAAGCCTGCCACTTAAGAGGAGCTTGTCTGCAGGTGGATCCTTTTGAGGCTCTGTCAAGAGAGCAGATGGTTCATGCCTAGCTAAGAAGAGGACTGAAGTGGCCCTAACTGCTTAGGGATCTTTGTTTCCCTGCCCCGTGTGTGGTTGCACCCTGTGGTCCTTGCCTGCTTCACCCAGAAGGCTCACATACTTGGAGACTAAGCCCTCACCTGCATGCTCCATCCACATGCCTGATTGCTCTGCAGCTAAAGTCTGCCTGGGTTCATGAGCATAGGGGTAGCTGGGTCCCAACCTCAGCCGTGCAAGTGGTAGAAAGGGAATACATTAACTACTTGAGAATATAAAGGAAGCTATAGACTTTCTTCCCAGAGATACTCACTTATGCCCATATGCATGTAAGGCATGACCTGTGCCTGCAGGACATGTATGGCTTATCTGTTGTCCTAGGCTTGAGAACTCTTGTTTAGGAAATCTCACTTCCACTCATTCTCCAAGAGTGAAATAAATGAACAGCCATTCATACTTCAGAGGGAAGTTTAGTTTGAGCTTTGTTGCTGTTGTTGGGTGTCTCAAGTTGGATCTGATTCATAGTGACCCTATGTACAACAGAACAAAACACTCCCCAGCATGGTACCATGCACATGATCTTTTTATAGTTGAGCCCATTGTTGCAACCACTATGTTTCTTCTCATTTTGAGTCATACCCCATCAGGAACTAGAGATCTGGAGGATTTACTCCAATCCCGTCATTAAGGTCAACTCTACTTTGAGTAGGCAACTTTTTTTTTTTTGGCAGTACTAGGGGTTGAACCCAGGGCTTTGTGCTTGCATGCTCTGCAAGTGCTGGACCACTGAGCTTCACCCCCAGCCCATTTTTTTACTTTTTTTGAGACAGGGTCTTACCAAATTATGCAGACTGCCTCTGGTCTTGAACTTGGCGATCTTTCTGCCTCTGCCTCCCAAGCCGCTGGGATTACAGGTGTGTGCCACCACACCCAACTAAGTAGGCAACTCTTCTTTCTCAGTTGTTTTTTGAATGTCTTCAGCATGGAGGGCTCATTTTACAGTGCTATATTTGACAGTGCTTTTTTGCTATTCATAGGATTTTCAATGGCTAATTGTTTTGGGAGCGAGTTGCTGGGTCCTTTTCCCTAGTCTGTCTTAGGCCTAGAAGCTCACCAAAACCTGTCTACCATAGGAGCTCTGCTGATATGAGATATTGGTAGCATAACTCTCAGCATCACAGCAACATGCAAGCCCCTACAGCATGACAAACTGACAGACATGTGGAAGTTAGTTTTAGTACGTTATTCTAAAATGAGGGAAAAGAGTTTGAATTTGAGTGATAAAGGTAAAAGAGAAGGCTTCATTTGGAGAAAGTTGGGCAGAGTCTCCTGAGCCCTATGTCCCTTTCAAGGGTCCTATTGCCAACTCCCCAGCATGTACTAGAGTGGGACCAGACTCCAGATGCCCAGTCCCTGTGACAGCAAGGATCCTGGGGGCCAGAGAAGACAAGGCACTTACTCCAGGTTATAAAGGCTGAGTTACATGAAATGTCAAGGATGGGAAACACAGAGTTCAATTCTGTCCAGTCATTGTAGAAATGGGGAGGCTGAGGCCCAAAAAGGTGGTGCGACCTCAATGTTACCAAAGGAATTTGGTGGCAAAGCCTCAAAAACGAGCGCTTCCTTGCCTCAGTTTAGGATCTTCTCTCAAGGCATCGTTTTTATACATTTAAGGATTATTTCCTCTGGCAGAGAGTAGGGGAGGAGGCACTGGAAGGGACCTCATTTAATCATAGAGTCACTGGGAACTCAGGATGCATGCCTTTGGAGGAGAGGGCGGTGTCTGAGCTGTCTTGGCTACTTTCACAGGGGCCTGACAGCACTTTGCACTTCCTTTGGCCTCCTCTCTGCTGAAGTGGGATTCAGAATTTAAGTGTCTTGTCAAAAGTCGCATTGTTTCTGTGACCACAAATGAATCCATTTACCACACTCTGCCCAGACCTGCCTCTGATATGCAGCACAGCAAACCCCTTCCAGGGCAGCTGTTGCTTGCAATGGGTTATGGGGCTCCCCTATCCTCTTTTTATTCCCCAGTTTCGTTCTATTATGATCAAAAAAGATACTTCTAGTCCTTTACAATTTACTGAGACCTGTTTTGTGGCTAAATATACTGTCTATCCTGGAGAAGGGGGCTGGGGCTTAGCACAGTTGATAGAGCCCTGCTCTGTACTCTCTGAGGCTGAGTTCCATCCCCAGCACCACAAAAATGGGAGAAGAATGTGGCAGCCCATTCCCAAAGCAATCTCAAAAACAATCATCCATTGAAAACCCTATGAATAGCAGAGAAGCACTAACATAGTGCTGGGCACAACACAGTGTTGGGAAGTATTTGGTTCTGCTGTACATAGGGTCTATATGAGTCACACCCGACTCATACACCGCACCTAACAGCAATAATACTGGAGAAGGATCCATGTGAACTCGCAAAGAAAGTGGGTTCTACTGTTGTCAGATGCAATGTTCTGTATATACTTTTTAGGTCTTTTGGCATATAGTATTCAAGTCATCCCTCCTTCCTTTCTTTCCCTTTGCCCCTCTCCTTCCCCTCCCTTCCTTTTTTCCTTTCCTTTTCCCCTCCCTCCCTCCCTCTTTCTTTCTTCCTTTCTTTCTTATCCTTCCTTTCTTCTCTCTCTCTCTCTCTCTCTCTCTCTCTCTCCCTCTCTCTCTCCCTCTCTCTCTCCCCCCCCCCCGCTCCCTCTCTCTTTCTGTCTTTCTTCTTCATTGTATCATTCAGGCTGGCCTCACGATCCTGCCTTAGCATCTCAAGTGCTAGGATTATAGGAACAAGCCATCGTGCCTGGCTCAAGTCCTCTATTTCTTGATCGATCTTCTGTGTATCCATTATCCAATGTGAGGCAATGATATCTCTATCACTATAGAACTGTTTCTTCATTTAATTCTGTTAATTTTGCTTTAATAGCACTCAGTTATGTTATTAGATATGCACATGTCCATAATTGTTGCATATTCTTGAAGTATTGCCCTTTTTCTCAATATATGTTCTTCTTAGTCATGTGTATATTTGAGTTGAAATCTATTTTGTGTGATACTAGTACAACCATCCCTGTTCTCTTTTAGAATATATTCTTCCATCATTTCGCTTTCAACCAAGTTGAGTCTTTGTATCCACAGTGAGTCTCTTGTATACTACATATAGTTGAACCATGTGTTTTTTTATAAATCCATTTTGCCAATTATTTCCCTTTGATTGGAAAGTTTAATCCATTTATGTTGAACTTAATTCATCATTTTGCCACTTGTTTTGTATACGTCTTGTATCTATTCTGTTCCTTGTTGTTAGGTGCTGTTGAGTCAAGTCTGACTCATAGTGACCCTATGTACAGCAGAACGAAAGACTTCCCAATTCTATGCCAGGCACATGATACTTTTTGTGTTTAAGCCCATTGTTGTAGCCGTTATATCAATTCTTCTAACTCAAAGTGTTCCTTTTTTCCATTGACTTGCCACTCTCCCAAACGTGATGTCCTTCTCCAGGGATTAGTCCCTTATGACAACACGTCTAAAATGCGTAAGACACAATCTAGCCATCCTTGCTTCCAAGGAACACTGATTGCACTTCTTCTAAGCCAGATCTTCTAGTTCTTTTGGCAGTCCATGGTATATTCAATATTTGTTTCTAGCACCATAATTCAAAAGCATGACTTTTCCTGTCTTCCTTATTAAAGCCCTGCTTTCACAACCATATGATGTGACTGAAAATACCATGACATGAGTCAGGTACACCTTCGTCTTCAATGTGACATCTTTTTCAGCACTTTCAAGAGGTCTTTTGCAACAGCTTTTTCCAGTGCAATGCATCTTTTGATTTCTTGACTCTTGCTTCCGTGGGAGTTGATGATAGAATCAAGTAAAGCAAAATCTTGGACAGCCTCAATCTTTTCTCTATTATCATGAAATTGTATACTGACCCCAGGTTTTTTTTTTTTTTGTTTTTTTTTTTCTTTCGGTACTGGGGGTTGAACCCAGGGCCTCCTGCTTGCATGCTCTGCAAGTGCTGGACTACTGAGCTGCACCCCCAGTCCATTTTTTTTTTTTTTTACTTTTTGAGACAGGGTCTCGCTAAATTAGGCAGACTGCCTCTGGTCTCAAACTTGTGATCCTCCTGCCTCCGCCTCCCAAGCCGCTGGGATTACAGGCATGCGCCACCATGCCCGGCTAAATTGTATACTGACCCAGTTGTAAGGATTTTTGTTTGCTAGTGTTAAGGCACAATCCATTCTGAAGACTGTGTTCTTTGATATTCATCAGTAAATATTTCAAATCCTCTTCACTTTAAGCAAGTGGAGTTGTGTCATCTGCATAATGCAGGTTGTTTGTCAGTGTTCCTCCAATCAAGATGCCATGTGTTCTTCTTCATAATGTCCAGCTTCTTGGATTATTTGTTCAGCATAGAGATTGAAGAGGTCAGGTGAAAGGATAAAGCCCTGATGCACACCTTTCCTGACTTTAAACCAGGCAGTGTTTCCTTGTTCTGTGCAAACAACTGCCTCCTTGTCCATGTACACATTCCTCATGAGTACAAGTAAGAGCTCTCGTATTCCCGTTCTTCACAATGTTGTCCATAATACATTGTGATCCACACCTTAAAATGCCTTTGTGTAGTCAATAAAACATGGATAGCCATCTTTTTGGTATTTTCTGCTTTCAGCTAATATCCATCTAACATCAGCAGTGATGTCTCTGGTTCCACACTCTCTTCTGAATCTGGGTTGATTTTATGAAAGTTCCCTGTCTATATACTGCTACAGTCACTTTTGTATGATCTTTAGCAAAATTTTGCTTGCATATGATATTAATGATATCATTCAATAATTTCCATATTCGATTGGATCCTCTTTCTTAGGAATAAGCACAAATATGGATCTGTTCCAGTCAGCTGGCCAGGTAGTTCTTTTCCAAATCTTTTGGCATAAATAAATTTGCACCCCCAGTGCTGCATTTATTTATTGAAACATCTCAATTAATATTCCATCAGTTCCTGGAGCCATGTGTTTTGCCAATTCCTTCAAGACATCTTCCACATCATCCTTCAGTATCATTGGTTCCTGATCTTATGCAACCTCTTGAAATGTTTGGTCATCCCCCAATTCTTTTTGGTATAATGACTCTGTGTATTCCTTTCATCTTCTTTTGATGTTTCCTTCATTGTTTAATATTTTCCCTATAGAATCCTTCACTATTGCCACTCAAGACTTGACTTTTTTTCTTTAATTCCTTAAGCTTGAGAAAAATAGCATATTCTTCACTTTTGGTTTTCTATCTCCAACTCTTTGCACATGTCATTATAATATTTGATTTTGTCTTCTTGAGCTGCCTTTTGAAATCTTCTGTTTAGTTCCTTAACCTCATCATGTCTTCCTTTTCCTATAGCTGCTCAATGTTCAAGGACAGGTTTCAGAGTCTCTTTTGATATGTAATTGGGTCTTTTATTTTTTTCTTTCCTATTAATAACCTTTTGCTTTCCTCAAGAATGATGTCTTTGATGTCATGCCACAACTTGTCTGGTCTTCAATCATTAGTGCCTAACACATCAAACTTGTTCTTGAGGTAGTCTCAGAACTCACATGGGATATACTCAAGGTCATACTGTGGCTTTCGTACATTTGTTCTAATTTTCTTCAGTTTCAATTTGAACTTGCATATGAGCAGTTGGTGGTCTAATCCACAATCAGCACCTGATTTTGGTTTGACTTTTGATATTGAGCTTTTCCATTATCTCTTTCCAGAAATGTAATTAGTTTTGTGTGTTCCAGCTGGTAAATCCCATGTGTATAGTCACTGTTTATGTTGGTGAAAAAATGTATTTGCAATGAAAAGGTCATTGGTCTGATAAAAAAATTCTGTTGTGCAATCTCCAATATCATTTCTGTTACCAAGGCCATACTTTCCAACTACTGTGCCTTCTTCATTTCCAACTTTTGCATTCCAGTCCCCAGTAATTATCAGTACATCCTGATTGCATGTTCAGTCTATTTCATATTGCAAAAGCCGGTAAAAATCTTCCCTGTCTTCATTTGTAGCTTTAGTGGTAGGTGTGTAAATTTGACTAATAGTCGTATTAACTGGCCTTCCTTGTAGGTGTATGGATATTATTCTATTACTGACTGCATTGTACTTCAAGACAGATCTTGAGATGACTTTTTTGATGATGAATGTAATCCTATTTCTTTCTTTTTTTTTCCCCCCCTCGGTACTGGAGGTTGAACTTTTTTTTTTTCTTTTTGAGACAGGGTCTCACTAAGTTACGCAGACTGCCTCTGGTCTCCAACTTGCGATTCTCCTGCCTCTGCCTCCCAAGGCACTGGGATTATAGGTGTGTGCCACCACGCCCAGCAATCCTATTTCTTTTTAATCTATCATTCCTGGCATAGTAGACCATATGATTATCTGATTCAGAATGGCCCATGCAGTCCATTTTAGCTCACTGATGCCTAGAATGTTGATGTTTATATGCTTCATTGCCGTTTGGAAGATTTCTAATTTTCCTAGATTCATACTATGTACATTCCATGTTCCAATTATTTTATTTTATTTTTTTTGTGGTACTAGGGGTTGAACCCAGGGCCTGGACCACTGAGCTGCACCCCCAGCCCATTTTGTAGATTTTATTATTTTCTGAGACAGGGTCTCGATAAATTACACTGACTGTCTCTGGTCTTGAACTTGCGATCCTCCTGCCTCTGCCTCCCCAGCCGCTGGGATTACAGGCATGCACCACCACGCCCGGCTCCATGTTTCAATTATTAATGGATGTTTACAGTTGTTTCTTCTCATTTTGAGTCGTGCCACATCAGCAAATGGAGATCACTGGGGCTTTACTCCATTCCTGTCATTAAGATAGATTCTACTTTGAGGAGGCAACTCTTCTTCAGTAGTCTTTTTAGTGCCTTCCAACCTGGGGGGCTCATTTTCCAGCACTATATCTGACAGTGTTTCTCTGCTATTCATAGGGTTTTCAATGGCTAATTGTTCCTTAGTTCCTCTATTTTTGCCGCCTTTTATCTGATTTTTTTGTAGCGTGACATTTTGATTCGGTTTTCATTTCCTTTTCTCCATATTTTAGGTGTGTTTTTAGTACTTACTTTGATATAATGGGTTGAATAACATCTCTAAATAATTCATTCTATCTGGAACCTCAGAATGTAGAAACACAGAATTTAGAAACACAACCTTTACAGGGGTAATTATTAAGTTAAGATGCAGTCATATTGGGACTAGGATGGACCTTAATACAATGACTGGTATCCTTATAAGAGGAGGAAATAGAGACACAGAAGGAAGGAGCCATGTGATAACTGGGCAGAGATTGGAATGATATATCTATAAGTTAAAGAATGCCAGGTATTCCTGGTAACAGCTAGAAACTAGAAAGGGCAAGGAAAGATTGTTCCCAAGAGTCTCTAAGAATGTGGCCCTTTGACACCTTGATTTTGGACTTTTATCATCAAGAACTGTGAGAGAATAAATTTCTATTGCTTTAAACCACCCTATTTGTGGTACTTTGTTATGATACCCCTAGGAAACTAATACACATGGGTATTAATAATAAATTAGTTTTAATTAATAACAACTTATCCTCAATAGTATATAAAACTCTGCTCCTAAACAGCTTCATCCTACCCTTTATGTTCTTGTTATCAGAAATTCCATCTTTATATGTACACTGTTTTCCCATTAATAATGATTTATGATTATTGTCTTATGCATTTATCTCTCAAATCACATAGGAAAAAAAGACTTTTTTTTTTTTTTTTGGTCCTTTATTTCAACCATGAAGGAGTCCCTTTAGCATTTCCTTGGCACAGGTCTACCATTGATGAAGTCCCCCAGCTTCTGTTTATGTGGGAATGTGTTAATTTCTCTCTGTGTATCCTCCCTTTCCCTCCCCATGGTGCCAAGGATTAAACCCAGGGCCTTGGGCATGCTAGGCAAGTGCTATACCACTAGCTATATCCCCAGTCCTTGGTTTTTTGAGACAAAGTCTTACTATGTGTTTCAGACTGGGCTTGAACTTGTTATGTTGTCCAGATTGGCCTCAAACTTGTGATGCTCCTGCATCTGTTTTCCAAGTGCTTGTATTA
Source organism: Pedetes capensis (assembly GCA_007922755.1). Classification (NCBI taxonomy): domain Eukaryota; kingdom Metazoa; phylum Chordata; class Mammalia; order Rodentia; family Pedetidae; genus Pedetes; species Pedetes capensis. The sequence goes on along the minus strand of VMDO01001627.1, from coordinate 35,834 downwards.
TAAGTGTATTCCAACATGCCCAGCTCTCCTTTATTTTTGAAGGATGATTTTTAATTGATTCAGTATCCTTGTTTGACAATCTTTTTCTTTTCATTTGAGTTTGTTAAGTATTTCATCCCATTGCCTTCTGGCCTCCATGGTTTTGATGAAAAATCAACCACTCATCTTATTGAGGAACTCTGTACATGATGTGTCTCTTCCCTCTTACTGCTTACAAGATTTTCTTTGTCTTTTGACAGTTTGATTATAACATGTTTCCATGTGAACATCTTTGAATTTATCCTATTTGGGGTTCTTGAACATGCAGGTTTATACCTTTCATCATATTTGGAGAGTTTTAAGCCATTATTTAATCCAATATTCTTTCTGTACTCTTCCTTCCTTCCTTCTGGGCCTTCCACTGTGCATTTGTTGGTATGCTTTATGATCTTCCACAGATCCCTGAGGTTCCATTTTTTTTTAATTCTTTTTTCTTTCTGATCTATAGTGTGGATAATTCCAACTGATCTGTCTTGAAGCATAATTTTTTTCTTCTTTTACTTTAATCTGCTGAATCTGTTTAATGAAAGTTTCATTTCAGTTGTTTTACTACTCAGCTCCATAATTTGTTAGATCACTTTTTGTAACTTCTGTTAATTTCTTTTTTCCAACTAGTGGGAAAGATTCGGAGGATAGACTTCAGTGCCAACCACTGAAATGCTTCTGTCTGGGATACTACTTCTGAAATTCCTGAAAATCCCACATAGGGTAATAGTTTCCAATTGTATTATTCAACTAATACAGTGTGTTGTTGTGTCAGAGAAATGGATTAAGGCAAACCTATTGGAGGAAATATTTATTGGAGGCCTATGGTTAGAGACTTTGAGTCCATAGAAGTGAAAGGCATGGTGGCAGGGCAGGCATGGCAGGGTCTGTGGCACAGAACATCACATCTTGGTGATCAGGAGCAAAAGAGCAAAAGGTGGCCAGAACTGCAGGTCTGAGGTAAACTCCAAAGGCCTACTCCCAGGGAGCTGCTTCTGCAAAGTTAGAATCCCACCACCTAGAGTTCCATAGCTTCCACAAACCGCGACACCAGCTGGGGACCAAATGTTCAAACACAAGACCTTTGGTGGTGGTGGTGGTGGTGGTGGTGGTTGTTAGGTGCCATTGAGTTGATGTCCAACTCATAGCGACCTTATTATTAGTGCTTCTCTGCTATCCATAGGGTTTTCAATGGCTGATTGCTTTTTGTTTGTTTGGTTTTTAGGGGGCGAGGAGTGGGTTACCCGGTCCTTCTCCCAAGCCTATAGCTTCTAGTGTTCCCAAGCAGTCTCCCATCCAAGTACTAACCAGACCTGATCCTGCTTAGCTTCCGAGATCTGATGGGATTGGATGCCACAGGACTGTGGCTACAGGCAAGACCTTTGGGGGACATTTAAATCCAAACCATAACACCAGCACTATGTCCTTCTTAGTCAGGACCAGTGCTTCTTGGGGCCTCTTGGCTAGAAAATGAACAGGGAGAGATATTACTTATCCTCCTAGATTGGTCAAAAAGGGAGGCAGCCTGACAGGTGAGCTAGAAACATTGCTGACCCCAGAGATCAAATACTGGCTCTGCCACTTCCTTGTGGTGTGATATGAAGCAGATCCACCTTGGATTCCTCATCAGTATAATGATAAATTCATCCTGGTTTTCCTGGTTTTAACACTGGAAGTACTATGTCTCCAAAACCCACCAGATGCAGGAAACCCATGTTCATTTGTGAGGTGGAGATAATACCACCTATTGCAAGGCGGTATGAGGAATAGAAAGAAGATACACTTGGGGCATGGTTGGGTTCCATAATCATTTAATTGTTACATATGCTAAGTGCAGACAGCCTTTGAAGATGAGGAATGATGCATCCAAGAGCTAGGGCTGATATATGGACTTGCTTTCATGGGGCACCTGAGAATGGAACCTAGAGTGTTTTCTGTTAGCTCTGCTTGACCATTTCTGCCAGCTATCCCTCTGGAAACATTGCTGTGTGTCAGATCCCCACGTGCTGCAGAGGGAGAACCATCACCTGCCTCTTTAATGACACACCTAATTTCTTCCTGGCCCTCTTTAATGCTGAAGGCCAGGGCTGTGTTCACTACAACCTAAAGACCTGGTAAGTGGGCTGGGAGAACCCAACTCCATGGAAGTATCCCTTGGGGTAATGGGAGGGACTGAAGTGGTGACTGCAAGTCCTTGGTTAAAGGAGGGGTCAGGCAGTGAACAGAGGTCTAGAGAGGCATTGAAGCAAGGCTGAGGCAGCATCTGCAGGAAGATAGCCCTTGCCTGCTGGATCCATGGTACTGCCAATGAGAAGGGCAACTCTCCAAGTCCTTTTCCACTGGGTACTTGAGATCACTAAGATCTTAACTGTTGATCAGATTCATGGACATTTTTTTTTTTCAGTGCTGGGGATCAAACTCAGAGTCTCATGCTTGCTAAGCAACCAATCTACCTCTAAACCATATTTCCCAGTGTCCCCTGCAATGGAATTCTTTAGTGGAAAAACATATCTTATACTAGGAGTAGGTGAACGAGAAGCATGACAATCTTTTCTGTGTTGTATTTCTTATTTTTCCTGTCAACTGTGATGAAACACCTGATATCAGCAACTTAAGGGAGGAAAGATTCATTTTGCCTCACAGTTCCAGAGGTGTCAGTCCATCCTGGTGCAGTGGAGCAAAGCAACTAACCTCGTAGCAGTCAGGAAACAGAGAAAGGAGCACACAGGGAGGGGCCAGGGCAAGACACAGCCCCCAACGGCATGCTCCCAGTGACCTAATTCCTCCACTAGGCCCACCCCTCCTTGTCCCCACCTTCCAGTAGTGCCGTTGTATTATGACTCCATCAAGGGAATAAGCCATTCATTAGGTGAGAGTCCTCACAGACACAGACAAGAGGTATGCCTCACCAGTCTCCTAGGTGTTTCTCAATCAAGTTGACTGTGAAGGTTCACCATCACATGTGGGTCTCTTAAGAGAAGCACCTACTCTTTTTTTTTTTTTTTCCGGTACTGGAAGTTGAACCCACTGAGCTGCACCCCAAGCCCATTTATTTATTTATTTATTTATTTATTTATTTATTTATTTAGAGACAGGGTCTCACTAAGTTACACAGACTGCCTCTGGTCTCAAACTTGCGCTCCTCCTGCCTCTGCCTCTTGAGCCTCTGGGATTACAGGCGTGCACCACCATGCTTGGCGAAGCACCTATTCTTGACAGCCAAAGACTGATTTTTGTCTAGCTTCTCATAAGGACCTCTTCTTGGAAGGAATGGCTTGCTTTCATGTTATAGATGTTCCAATTTCCATTTTGCTGCTTGATATCTAGTATGTTCAGGTTCCTGAGCTGTGGACAAATTCCATTTCTTTTCTTATTTCACCTGAGCCTCTGTTGTCTCTCTCAGACTGACTCTTCCTTATAGACTTCCCTGGTAGCATCAATAAGTGTTAAAGGGTTTTACACTATCATAGGTATGCAAAATGAGGCTTTCTACAGGACTCTACCATTATTGCAGTCTGGAGCCTCTCCCAGGCCTGCTTGCTTGTAGCCTCTAGTGGCTGCCATCAGGGGCCTGGCAGCAGCTTCTCACTTTTGTGTATCTCACAGCTGCCCGTATGTCTTGGTCTTGGATGAGGAAGGTGGGACCACCAATGACTACAAGGGCTATGTAGTTCATAAGTGGAGCTGGACGTCCAAGACGGAGACTTTGCTCTCTCTGGAGTACAAGGTAGGAGTGGGCAGCATGGGTGGGGTGATGACCTTCCACAGGCTGCACAGCATTAAAAAGCAAGGGGCTACCCCTAAGACAGGAGCGCTGCTCTCAGGGGTATCTTGGTCTCTTTCAGAGGCTGTGATGGTGGGCAGGGGCCCAGGGTTGGCTGACATGCACTTTTCACTAGCCTACAGCAACTACTAGCTGTTGTACTAATCTTGTGTGGCAATATCCTTCCTATTAATTTTTATTATTAATATTATTATGTGTTCTTTATTTAAACATCCTTTATTTTATGAAGTAATAGTGATAGCTGATAACTTTATTTATTTATTTATTTATTTATTTATTTATTTATTTATTTATATTATTTTGGGGTACTGTGGGTTGAACCCAGGCCCTCGCGCTTGCATGCTCTCCAAGTGCTGGACCATTGAGCTGCACACTCAGCTCATTTTTTTACTTTTTGAGACAGGGTCTCACTAAGTTACGCAGACTGCCTCTGGTCTCAAACTTGCGATCCTCCTGCTTCCTCCTCCCGAGCTGCTGGGATTATAGGCATGCGCCACTGTGCCCTGTGCTTTATTTATTTTCAAGGCTTTTATTTTAAATGCCTATCAGTGGCTGTGTGCCTGCATCCATAGCACTGTGGCGTCTGATCCCGTCAGATCTCAGAAGCTGAGCAGGGGTGGGCCTGGTTAGTACTTGGATGGGAGACCACCTGGGAATACCAGGTGCTGTAGGCTTGGAAGAAGGACCCAGCAACCCGCTCCCAAAAATCAATCCACCACTGAAAACTCTATGAATAGCGGAGAAGCACTGACAATACTGTTTCACCTGTTGTACATAGGGTTGCTATGAGTCAGACACCAACTCAACGGCACCTAACAACAACATCAGTGGCTGCATTCCCCCTGTGCAGCCTCACAGGACTTAAGCTGATTCGCCTGCCTGACACCTGTGTCTGTTTCACAACCAGTTCCCAGCTTCAGTTGTCAAGAAAGGAGCTGGGGGAAAGAGACATGGGTTTCTTTCTCAGTTAATCCCCCAAAGAGAGACTAGAACTCTTCAGTCTCCTCCATTAATTCCAGGACAAGAAACAGAGAGATTTTACAAACCTTCAGCCCCAAACCGGAGGGGTTTTGTGCCTTGGGGTGGGTTGGGAAGGGTGGGTGGAACAATGGGAGGAGGGATGCTGTGAATGCTGGTTTCTTCATCTACAGGTGAATGAGCAAATGAAGCTGACAGTGCTGGGGCAGGACTCCATAGTGGTCACCTTCACCTCCCTGAATGAGACAGTAACACTTACTGTGTCAGCTCAAAACTGTCCCCATGGGATAACGCATGAGAAACGGGTAAGGCAAAGCAGGCTGAGCATCCAGCTCTGACCCCACATGGCTCAGCACGGCTCACCACTGCACACCTCAGGGTCTTGGCTCCAACTCTGCACCCTCCTCCCGTGCAAGGCTCTACCTCTTTCTCTGCCATCATTCTGTTTACCTGAGTGCCACCTTCTCTGTGAACTGTTTGTATTGATTGGGAGTCTTTCAGTTGTGAGGGACGGAATCCAAGGTGGACTGACTTACACATGTAAAGAGTAATTGCCTTGAGAAGTTGGTGCATATGCAGCTTTAGGTGGCTGGATGCAGGTCCTCAAGTCCCATGCTCTGGTTCTGCTTTCTTCTTGGTCAGGTTTATTTTCAGAGATTTCTCTCCTTTTGGTAACAAGATGGCTATAAGCATCTCTAGGCTATTAATTTTCCAGCTCTAGCGTCCTGAGTACTTGAGTAGAAGTGCCACTATCATGCCTAACTTGTGTGAGGTCCTGGATTTCATCCCCTGCACTAGAAAAAAAAAATGTGGGCATGATGGCACACACTTGTAATGCTAGCACTTAGGAGGCTGAGGCAGGAGGATCGTGAGTTCCAGGCCAGCCCGGGCTATATAACAAGTTCAAGGCCAGTCTGTCTTAAAGAGTAAGGCTGTCTCAAAAAAGAAGGGGGATGAGGATGTGGAGGAGAAGTAGGAAGAGGAAGAAAGGAGGAAGAAGAAGGAAGAAGAGCCCAAATCAACATTCTTCGGCTCTACTGGCTGGCAATGACTGACGTTCTCCAGGGAAAGGAATATGTGTTGCTCCAACTGGCCAGACCTGTGTCTCATGTCCATCTTGAGGACCAAGACATGAAATCGACCCCAGGTGAACCACTCAGGCAAAGTGTGAGGCCAGTGTGTTTTCCTAAAGATCAGGGTATTGTTGCCAGGAGAAAGAGAAATAATGCTGGGCAGAATAACTACCAACATGCATTGATGACCCCTTCCCACTCCTTTCCCCTTCTGAGTCGAGTCTGTCTCTAACTCTGCTCAGCCCTGCCGGCACTCTTTTATTTACAAATTAGTCTTCTCTACCAAACTAGGAATTCCCTGTGATTCCTGCTATAGTCTATCACCCTAGGGCACAGTACAAAGACTGCTTCAAATTATGTGCAGTTGTCCCTTAGTGTCCAGGAGAGATTGGTTGGTTCTATGATCTCCTACAATACAAAAATCTGCAGGTGCCCAAGTCCCTTATATAAAATAATGTAGTATTTACATATACCTTACATACATCCTTCTATGTATTTTAAATCATCTCTGGGTTACTTATAATACTTATATTACTTATAATACTTTGTTGTTTTGTTGTTGTTAGGTGCCATCGAGTTGAGTCCAACTCATAGCAACCCTATGTACAAATCAAAACACTCCCAGATTCTGTGCCAGGAATATGATCTTATTTATGTTTAACCCCATTGTTGCAGACACTGTGTCAATCCAGTTGTTGTTGTTAGGTGCCATCAAGTTGAGTCCGACTTATAACAACCCTATATACAATAGAACAAAACACTACCTGACACTATGCCATTCACAGGATCTTTTTTATGTTTAAGCCTATTGTTGCAGGCATTGTGTTAACCCTTCTAGTTGAGGGTCTTCCTTTTTTTTTTTTTTTTTTTTGGTTGACCTGCCACCCTCCCAAACATGATGTTCTTCTCCAGGGATTGGTCCCTCCTGATAACATGTCTAAAATATGTCAGATGCAGTCTAGCCATCCTTGCTTCCAAGGAACACTCTTGTTGCATTTCTTCTAGGACAGATCTGGTAGTTATTTTGGTAGTCCATAGTATAGTCAGTATTCAGCCCCAGCACCATAATTCAAAAGCATCAGTTCTTCTGTCTTCCCTATTCAGTGTCCAGCTTTCACAACCATAAGATGCAACTGATAATACCATGGCATGAGTCAGGCACACCTTTGTCTTCAATGTGACATCTTTTTGGCACTTTAAAGAGATCTTTTACAACAGCTTTTCCAAGTGCAATGCATCTTTTGATTTCTTAACTGCTGCTTCCATGGATGTTGATTGTAGATCCAAGTAAAGCAAAATCTTGGACAATCTCAATCTTTTCTCCATTTATCAATGAACTGTGTATTGACCCAGTTTTTTTTTAATAACAGCTTTTTTGAGAGATAACTCACATACCCATAGAATTCATCCTTTTGACCCAGTTGTAAGAATTTTTGTTTTGTTGATGTTGAGATGCAATCCATACTCAAGGCTGTGTTCTTTGATATTCATCAATAAATGTTTCAAATCCTCTTTAAGCAAGGAGAGTTATGTCATCTGCATAATGCAGGTTGTTAATGAGTCTTCTTCCAATCAAGATGCCATGTTCTTCTTCATAATGTCCAGCTTCTTGGATTATTGCTCAGCATAGAAATTGAAGTGGTATGGTGAAAGGATACAGCACTAATGCACACCTTTCCTGACTTTAAACCAGGCAGTGTTTCCTTGTTCTGCTCAAACAGCTGCTTCCCTGTCCATGTACACATTCCTTGTGAATACAATTAAATGCTCTGGTGTTCCTATTCCTTGAAATGTTATCCATAATTTGTTGTGATCCACACCATCAAATGCCTTTGCATAGTCTATAAAACATGGATAGCCATCTTTTTGGTATTCTCTGCTTTCAGCTAATATCTATCTGACATCAGCAATGATGTCCCTGGTTGACCACCCTCTTTTGAATCCAGCTTGATGTTACAGAAGTTCCCTGTCCATATACCGCAGTCACTTTTGAATGATTTTTCTGGCAAAATTTTACTTTTGTGTGGTATTAATGATATTGTTCGATAATTTCCACATTTGGTTGGATACCTTTTCTTAGGACCAGGCACAAATATGGCTCTCTTCCATGCCATGTAGTGCTATTAAATAATTATTATACTATATTGTGCAGGGAGTAAAGCAAGGGAAAAAGCCTGTACATGTTCAGTACAGATGCAATATTTTTCTGAATGTTTTCAATCCACATTTACTTAAGTCTGAGGATGCAGAACCTAAAGATACAGAGGGCTGACTATACTTGCCCAGTATTTGTTGGGTGGATAAAATATTTTAAGATATTTTAAGTCTAGCTCTACCATATATTGGTTCTTCATGGATCCTACTGTGAGCCTTGTGTCAAGTCAACACCATGGAGTGGATGAAGAAGAAATTATCCCTAAACCTCAAGGAGTCCAAAAGAGAACACTTGGCATGCAATGTAAGGCTCTGGTAGCCAGGGCTCATTTGGATGGGGCAGACCACTGCATTCCCTGAGGAACAGAAGCAGGGTCAGGGGACCACACCTCCCAGGTTTCCTGGAGCCCATCACAGTTTGCACTTGTCTACCTGGAGAAATTAAAAATAGCACACCTTTCCTTCTCAAAAGGGTTCTAGCTTGGATGGCAAATTATAATATCCTAACTGAGAGTCTCGCTTTTAAGCTCTGGGGACATTTACCATGGTATACCACAAGCTCAGAGCTGGCAGACTCTTAGAGCTGGCAGAACCCATAAAAGACATGGAGCCCACCACCCTTGAGTTACATAGAGACATGGGGGCTGGCATTTGTTAGGGATCTATATTATCTGAAGAAGAGACAGAACTCCCATGGTTCCTCTGGAGGAAAGCATCACAGTTGCTTTTCCTATTGCATTTTTATTTTAGCAGCATTTCACCTTCATTAATTAATTAACTAATTCAATAAACATTTATCAGTACCTCCAGTGTACCAAGTTGGTGCTGAAGGCGTATAAATGAAGCCTCACTTTCTCTCTCTGTAGATTACTTTCAGTCTAATGAGGCAGCAAAAGCATGTACACCAGTTACAATCCACCTGATTAGTGTGGCATGACAGAGGGCACATGGGAGCTGCTGGAGCACACAGGGAGAAATTGCTCCTCAAGGCATCTCATAGAAACCCAAATGCCTATGAATCAGTCTGGACTGGTTACCTCAAAGAGAATAATAACCACAGTGGGCTGGGCATGTAGATCAATGGTAGAGCACTTGCCTAGTATGTGCAAGGCCCTGGGTTCTATCCCCAGCACTGAAAAAAGAAAAGAAGAAAAATAACCACAGGATTTGAGTCCATCTGAGCTAAAGATCTTGCGTATTGATGCATCCATTGTGTCTATTTGGTTCCACATTTTTACTCATAATGGTCATTGCTAAGTGCACACTATGTAAGAGGACATGTGTCTACATTGCTTGAAAACCTTTTTCTGGAAACCTCTTGTCTGATTATCTGAGTTTTCTGAGAATCAAGACATAAGCAATTAAAGACCCCCCTGAAAAGCCGAGAGAAATCACTCTTAAGTCCATATACACACATGTCCTCTAAGCCAGGGAACACCCCTCAGTAATTCAGGCGTGATGTTTTTCTTACCTTAATGCAACCTTAGCAAGCTACAATTAGAAGTCCAGAGCTGTGCTATCCATTATGGTAGCCATAAATCACACAAGGCTGTTGAACCTTTGAGATGTGACAAGTCCAAATTGATACAGGCTCTGACTATGTATATATATATTTTCAGTACTTGGGGGCTGAATCCAGGGCCTTTTGCATACTTTGCAAGTGTTCTACCACTGAATAGCACCCCAAGCCCATTTTTTATTGTTTATTTTGAAACAGGGTCTTGCTAAGTTATGCAGGCAGCCTCTGGCCTCAAACTTGGGATCCTCCTGCCTCTACCTTCTGTCACTGGGATTATAGGCATGTGCCACCATACCCAGCAGGAAATTATATTTTTTAATATGCTGGGAAAAAATTATTATTAACTTCACCTTAAATTTTTTTTTAATGTGGTTGCTAAACATTTTAAAACTAGCACACATTCTGTTTCTACTGGACCATGCTAGTGTAGAGGATGGGGTCTCCATGAAGGGATGCTCATGAAGGGCACAGTTTGACTGCGAGGTGGAAAGCTGAAAAGTTATTAAAAATGACACAATACCTCAAAGAGCTTAACTGTCTTGGGGACATTTAACACGAGGATAAACAGACCAATGTATGAAATAGCCTTAGAAAACAGTGCTGCATTATAGACAATAGGAGCTTGTGTGGACTGGGAAGATTGCCTTGTCAGGGAAGTGTCCCCTCATAACCTCTTCCATGTGAGAATAGAAGGTGTGTAGGATAACATATATTACAACTTCCTAGCTAAACAGAAACAAAGGAATAAATACCATGTTTTCTTGTGAACATCAAGATTTCCAAATGTCGACCTTTAACATCTTAGTTAAGATATTGGGATATTTTTACACAAACTCCCTATGCTCAGACATTTGGCTCATCTTAGATTCTTGTATCTGAGGAGCTGCAAGAACCAAGAAAATGTGTTAAATGTTGGGGCAGGCAAAGAGCCTCGCCTAGGAAGAGACCATAGGGTCGTGGGCCAGGCCCTTCCCTGGCCGACCCTCAGTTTCCCCATCTATGTAGCGATTTGTAAGGAGTCACCTAACTTCAACATGCTCCCATCCTGGAACTTTTACAATTTGTGCAACCCTGCCCTGCGTCTGCTTGTTTTGGGCTCATTCTGCCAAGTGCATGGCTGCCTAGGAAGGCTGGGGCTGCGGGGAGGGCAGCATCCTCCCTCAAGTCTCTGTCACTGGGAAGCTTGTTAAATGGTTTCCCCAGACACGCATCATCCGGGAAAGAGCCACCTATCACAGCGACAGGCAGAATGGCAGTCCCAGCTTTTACAGCTCTGAGGCCTGGCTCCTCACTAAATATTTCTATCGAGGCAGCACTTTGGAAGCAAAGCAACACCTCGATTTAAATGCTTTATTAGCCCAGAGTGCCGCCTCAGATCTTTTTTAGAAGCAGGCTGGCTATAAATTACAAATAAATAAATAAAATTAGCCTAGAGGCAGTGGCTGGGACTAATACTCTGAAGGATGGTTGAGGCTTTGCTCTTAATTGGGGACGTCCTTCACAGAATTCCTGCCTGTAGGGGAAAAGAAGGACACAAAGGCAGACTTTTGTGCTCCAGAAAAATCTCCATTGGTCACCAACTCCACCTGAGGCTTAAATTCCACAGAAGAATTTTTTCCATACCTCCACTGTGTTAAATGGGACGTAAAGAAAGCATAGATCCCACCCTCAAGGAGCCAACCAAGTTTAGGGATAAAGGAAGCAAAAAATGAATAAGAGCCCAGGCAGACAGGACAGGAAAAGGCAGATGTGGAAATCCAGCAGAGAGCAATTGCCATTGTGTAAGGAAATCGGGGAAGGCTTCCTGTGGGAAAGGGGGCTGGGATTTAGCTCAGTTGGTAGAGCACTGCGCTGCAGTCTCTGAGGTCCTGAGTTCGATTCCCAGCACCGCAAAAATGGGAGAAGGGCCTGGCAATCCACTCCCAAGGCAGTGTCGAAACAGCCATTGAAAACCCTATGAGGGTCGCTATGAGTCGGATATGACTCAATGGCACCGAACAACAACAACAATCCTGTGGGAAAAGTCAGACCAAACTACAATAAACTCTGGAATCTGAGCCTGGTTTTGCAGTACCACTGAGGTACTGCAGTTTTTTAGAGTACATCTTAGGTCAGGTTCCCTGGGAAATAGACTCTGGAGTATAGGAGTTTTCTGGGGACAACTGAGAATGGCCCCTTTGAGGGTTTGGGGAGAGGGAGAGAGTGAACTGCAGGGCAGCCAAAACAAAGGCCTCCATTATCATATAGGGAGCCCAGGAGCCAGATAGCCCTTCAGAGTGACCCTGAATTGTGGCAAGAGGCCTGAGCATTTGTGCTTTGATGACCAGCTGATGTCTGTCACCTTGGCCAAGGGCAGTTACTCAGCGGGAAGCTGTGCACACTGTGTCTATGTCTGGCAGCTGGAGGGGGAAGGCTGCTCAGGGGATGTACTGCAGCACCCTGGAAGGGCCTTTCTCCATCCAGTTATTCATGAATGCAGCTGCATTTATTGAGCACCCTCTGCATGAACACAAGGAGACCGAGACTCAGCCACCACCTTCCAGAAGTCGAGTGGGGAGACTGGGGAAAGCACAGTTAATTACTTGGCAAAGTGCTAACTTCTGTCCGGCAGCTGCACAGAGAGCATGTCAGGAGTCAAGGAAAGGGGCATTTCTGCCCAGCAGAATCAGGGAAACCCTCCAAGGTGGGGACTTCTGAGCACTCCTAGTCAGGTCTGGGCCCATGTATGGGAAGCCACTGGGCAGAGAGGAGCAGAGATGTGTTCCAGGTGGAGGGAACACCCACGCCCTTCAAACCAGAGCAAGTCCTGCTGAGTAGGCAGACAGCTCCTTGAAGGGCAGGGGACTCTCCCTTCACCTCTTTCCCACAGTCCCGCAGATTTGGCATGGATGAGAAGATGTCAAAGATGAACCGAGCCCTGGCTGCGATCAAAAAGCGGTTTCGGAAGGCAGTGACTCAGTTCATGAACTCTGTCTTGCTCGCAGCAGGTAAGGAGACTCCCCAAATCCTGGGTGAGCTGTCTCAAGGCCCTGCTCTCTGGCCCCGATCCCTCGTGAGTTTGAGCGTCCTGCTGGGTAGGCTCTTCAAGGCTATACCTCCATTTGGGATGGGATCGCTGGGCTTAGCATGCTGCAAGGATTTGCCCAAGGCCACACAGCGGGGACGATGGACTGGGCTGACTTCAGTTTCTGAGTTCTCCTCCTGTGTGGCCACAGTGTCTCCCTGTGGTTGTCTTCTCTTCCTGGGTCTCTCATTATTTTTCTGTATCCTTCTTTGCCTCATCGACTTCATCTTCCATATCATCCATATCTATTTGCCGTCCCCGTCCCTCTTTCCTTGTGTGGAAGATCTCAGTAGAAGAGAAAAAGCAATCACCTCACCTGGCTGTCCCCTCATGCCCAGCATAGGTGGCCTCAGGACCCTTCCACATCTGGTTCTCCTCCTCACTGTGATGGGCCCAGAAATGAAGGGAAACTGACCTCTACTCCATGTCACCCCCTTGCTGGGCCTAGATGGGCTGTGCTTCCCCTTGTCTAGGGACAAGGATAAACTCCCTTGTCCGTAGAGGCTTGGTTCAGTTGTCCTGGTCTGGGGGCCTTCCTTGACCTCCACAGCAGAGTGGACCATACCCTCCTCAGAGCTCCATAGCTCCTTATAGATCTCACTGCCCAGTATTGTGAATATTTTCCTTCCCACCCCCGCCCTGTGAGGCATTCTTTGAGGTAGGGAGCCCTGCCTTGAGGTTTCTATATATGCCCAGCACCCTCATTCAATAAATATTTGGTAAGTGAATGAAGAAATGAGAGATCCCTAGCCTCAGAAATCTAGTCTGGTCGGAAAAGCAAAGAAAGAATGTAAATAAACACAAATACAACGTAGAAAGCAGATGAAATTGATTTCAACCTGAAGTCAGGGGACAACATTCTCCAGGAAGGGAACAGCAGGAACTAGGAACGCATCCTGAACCTAGTTTCAGTGTTGGGTGCTATGGAAAACACAATGCTGAGTGAGACACAGGCCCCTAGGGACAGAGAGGTTGAAGCTGGGTCTTAGAGAATGAGTGGAAATGAGATTTCTTCATTCTTACATTCAGCCAGCACTTACTGGTCTCTGACTGTGCGAGGGCTGGGGCACTGTGCTATGTACAGAGGGAGGCAGGCGGGGCAGGAGAAGAGCAGGTGCGGAGGAGCAGGGATGGGCATGAGCTCAAGTGGGTCCCAGTGGTCCAATGGCTGGAGCCTAGGAGAGAACCAGAGACAACCCAGCTGTGCAGGAAGTGATGGCAATGTCTTCTGTTAACAGGTCTGTTCACCATAGAATATCCCAGTGTAAAGGATGAGGCAGAATCTAACCGGTTAAAGTTGAAATCGGTACCTTATCCTGAGCGAGGCCCAAGGCTAAGTGTACACACAGGAGACACTTCCTCACGATCCCAGTCAGCCCGACCAGATTCTGTAATGGAAGACTCTGGGAAGGAGGAGGCTGGGTCCTCTCCTGTGATTGCTCCTCTACGAAAGAAGAGCACCAAAGTCCAAGTCAGAGCCTTGACCATATCCAGGTTAGCCTCATCCTTCATTCCTTCTGTGGTACCAGGCACTGTGATGAGGGGTAAAAGTATGCTGGGAACCAAACAGATGAATCCCCTCCCTTTGGGAGCTTAAATTCTAGGAGTAAATGAAAGTGTCAACAACCTCGATTTAATAATTTCACTCTCTATGTAGGAACTGAATTATCAATGTATACTCCATATGTGTACCCCATAAATATGTACAATTAAAATAGTAAAAAAATCCCGGGGGTGGGGGAAGATAGGAGATCAACACATGAAAAATGAAATAACTTTAGATAGTAATCAGGGCCAGGGAGAAAAAATAATAGAGTAATATGTCAGAGCAGGGTTTAATCATGGCCAAATCTAGTTCTGCTGCCTTTTTTTTTTTTTTTAAATGGAAAAGCTAGGAAGGGTTTTGTATTTTTTTAAGTGCTTGGGGGAAGACCAAAAGAGAGATAGTTAATGTCACATGAAATGTTAGGAAATTCAACTGTCAGTGTCCACAAATACAGTTTTATTGGCACATAGCCACTCCCGTCATTTACTTAGCATCCATAGCTGTTTCCTTCAGACATTCAGTGGGAATGTTGGACAGTTGTGACAGAGCCACCTGGCCTGCAAAGGATAGGATGCTTACCATCTGGTCCTCTCGAGAAAAGGCTGAGCCCTCCCTGGATAGGGAGCGGCTAGGAAATGGATCACCTTGGGTTCCATCTGCCACAGTGATCAGGAAGGCAGTTCTAGGGTGAAGTTTAAATGACAGGTGAAGGATGAGAATCCAGTGGCCCAAACAGATGTGAGGAGAGAACATTAGGCACAGGAGACGGTGAGTCCAAAGGCCCCAGATAGGAACAAGTTTGGTACATGTAAGAGATAGGAAGGACATCAGTGTGGCTGGAGTGTCATAAGGAAGGGGGCAGCAGAGTGCACTGAGGACGGGTAGGCAAATGTTTGATCAAGCAGGCTGATTAGTGCTGTAGGAAACCATTCTATAACTTTGTGCACAGAAAAATGAGCAAATCCTACATGTATAGGTCAATGAACATACCCTGTAATCACCAAGTCAGGAAATACACCATACCAGCTCCTTAGAAGCCACCTCTTGCCCCCTGCCTATTCCACATGGTTGTTACAAAACTGACAAATTGATGTCTTTTCCAATGCTGTAAAATGCTAAGCAAGATGTAATGGCAAAAGTAAAATCATAGCAGCACTTTATATTTGTATAGTCCGTATTCCCGTCTAAGTACAACAAACATCACAACCACCCATGGTAGTATTTCACACGTAATAGGTGCCTAATAAGTACTCATCTGAGTATTTATTGAATCTCTTTACTATTTGTGAAGTGCTCCTATTTCACTCCACTGAGCAAAACAGTCAAAATACATAATCTCCTGGAACCTGTGTTCTACTGGGACAGAGAAGTACAAATATATATATATATATATATATATATATATATATATATATATATATATATATGTAATGTTAGTGTGCTGTGCTTGGGAGAAAAATGAAGAAGAGGAAAGAAGAGTGTGGGTTTAGAAAGATGCAAAGTGGTAGCCACAAAGTCTCTCTAAGAATGTGACATTTGAATAGACTTAAAGGAGGTGAGAGAGTGGGTTTATGGCTCTGTGGAAATAGCAAGCAGTGGGAGAAACAGCAAGAGCAAAGGCCCTGAGGTTGGTGCATAAGCAGAGGCCAGTATGGCCAGAGCACAATGAACAGAGGTGAGAATGTTGGGGAATAAGAGTGGAAAGGAGGTAAGAAACAGGGCCTGATCTCATACAGCCTTGCAGGGCCTGGCAGAGACTTTGGTCCCTGCTCTGTTAAAGGTGGAAAGCTACTGGAGAGTTTTGAAGGTACGAGTGATGTGACATGACGTGATTCAGGTTTTAACAGGATCCCTCCATGGGCTATGTGGAGACTAGACTAGAGTGAGTCCAGGGAAGGAAGCATGGGAGCCTAAGGAGGCACTTAAGACATGAGGGAGGCTTGCATTATGAGGACAGCAGGGGAGGGCAGGGTGCTGGGTCTGTATGGCTTGTGGATGGAGTGGATGTAGGGTGCAGAGAGAGGAGTGGGGTGCAGAGAAAGGAGTTAAGGATGATGGCTGAGTGGAAGAGTGAACGAGTAACTCATGCTCACCAAGTATCTGAGGAAACAGTTTCAGCGATGTTAGGGGCTGCTCCAAGGTGGTGTCTGGACCAGGGTCTGCCTGCAGCCCGGACTCCACAGTGGGCCTCTGTCCATCTGGAACCGGAAGCAGCAGGAGTAGACTCACAGTGCCCACAGCTGTGCTCCTTCTTGCAGAGGGAAGGCTGGAGAGGTACGCAGCCCCACCAGGTGGGCGGCCTCGCCCCACGACTGCCCACTCGTGCTGCGGAAGCTCATGCGCAAGGAGGACATCCGGGCTGGCTGCAAGTGCGTCGTGAAGGCACCCCTGGTGTCTGATGTGGAGCTGGAGCGCTTCCTGTCTGCACCACGAGACCCCAGCCAAGTGCTCGTGTTTGGGATAATCTCAGGCCAGAACCCCACCCACACTGCCCAGCTCCAGTGGCTGCTGGACACACTGTACAGCCATGGGCAGCAAGGCCGTGCCTCCCCCTGCATCCAGGTTGGTCCCCGGCTCAGTGAGGAGGCCTTGCAGGCCAGGGCTAGGGCACAGGGGGGAGGAAGACACCCCGGTGCTAGGACGGGCCAGGCATCTGACAGAGGCCAGCGTGCTTCGGGTCTGTCCCTCTGCAGGGCCTTGGCGCGGATGCCCCTCCTGTCTGCATCTTCTCTCTCCCACTCATCCTCCTGTCCAAGAATGAGTGTTTCCACACTGAAACAAAGTCCAGGCTCTGTCCTTTCCTTCCAGAGCATGGACCTCAGCGTGTGGCCTCTTATTGATGTGACTGGAGCAGAGACAATGTTCACCATTGTATCCTCAGGGTTTAGCAAATGTTTGTAGGCTGCAGCTGAGTGCCCACTGTGTATGGGGCACACCTGTTGTCAGCTCAGACACGTGTCAGTCCCTGGAGGAGCTGCCAGTGTGCCCCCAAGAGGGCCATGACAGAATAGCTCTGGATGTGCAGTGGCCTAGGAGTGCATGCTGGCCGCATCCTGGGGGGCAGGTTGGGCCACCCAGGATGCTCAGGGCTCTGGCAGGTGGGTGAATGTGAGTGTCAGTGGGTCCCAGTTCACTGGGGTTGGAGTCTAAAGGAGTCTTAGAATGCAAGGATTGGAGCACATGGAACCCCTCTTGCCACCTACTCACCTCTGTAGAGGTTTTCCTGAGTCTCAGCCCTCATCGTTCTGAGTCTGTGGCCATTCCCAGCTTGTTAGCACAGGTTAAAGGCTAGGCCAGTCCCCAGACTGACGGGAGCAGACGATGTCCTGTGGGCCTGTGAGCTGGGTGTCCACTTGGCAACTTCTTCAAGCAGTCCTTCCCTCATGTCTACTGGGACTCATTGTCTTTGCCTGATCCCCTGTGTGGTCTGGGGTGGGGGGTAGGCATGAATACCCCCTCAAACCTCTCCTAGGAGTGCTGCCTCCCTGACCCCTGAATGCCCACTCCAATGCCAGGAGCTCAGCATATGGAGTCCTTCTGATCAGACATCAGAAGCCCTTTCTCTGCCTCTCTCCAGGAGAGCAGACCCAGCCACAAGCCTTTCCACTAGGGTCAGGTCTCTGAGCCACAAGTTTCAATTTAGTTCAAGTCAGTGAACGTTTATTGATAACCTGCTCTGTGCCCATCCATGTAGACAGATATAATCCCTGCCCTCATGGGGATTTACGGTTGACTTTAGTTCATCTGGGGCTATTAATTTTGGATGCTGTGGCTCATGCCTGTAATCTCAATGACTCAGGAAGCAGGGGCAGCCTGTGCAATTCAGGGAGACCCTGTCTCAAAAAAAAAAAAAAAAAGCTGGATGTACATCTCAGTAGTAGAGTGCTGCCTAGCATGCTCAAGGCTTTGGGTTCAAACACAACCCCCATACTGTAAAAAAATAAAAAGAAAAAAAGAAATAAAATTCACTGATAATTGTCCCCAAACAATAATGCTCAAGATCTGACCCAGCCAGTAGCAGCATGAATAGGTGCAGGGCCTGACTGGAGGATGGTGGTGGATTTCACAGTGACTGGGCTTCCACCATTACTTAAGAAGGACTGGTCCCCAATAGCTATGCACCAGGTTTGGTTCTGGCCCTCACATTTTAAATTGAAAGATGAGTGTAATTCAGAAGGGTAGCTAAAGGCACCTGGAAATGAAAGACAGATAAAACCGGGAGACAGCTCATTAACCACATTAATGGACAGAGACTTCCAACTGACCAGAGCCTACCTTGAAGTGTGGGTTCAACTCAGATCCTTGCAGTGGATTTAATGACTGGAAGGGGAATAGAGGGGCAGCCAGTGAGGGACA
Source organism: Pedetes capensis (assembly GCA_007922755.1). Lineage (NCBI taxonomy): Eukaryota > Metazoa > Chordata > Mammalia > Rodentia > Pedetidae > Pedetes > Pedetes capensis. The sequence goes on along the minus strand of VMDO01001627.1, from coordinate 17,336 downwards.
GGGGGAGGAGTAATCCTCCGTGCTGTAGAGTGCTAGAAACTGGTGGAATCAAAACACAGCTCTTACCGTCAGGCCCCTGCGGGATTTCTCTGGGGGCGAGAGAGCAGTTATGTTCTGCAGGCCCCAGAGGCCCAGGCCAGTGGCTGTCATATGCAGGAGAAGTCATCACAGTGATGGCCTTCTCCCACAGAGGGCTCTGAGCAGATCCCAGGGAGATCCCTGGAGACCATTATGAGAGGTATGCACATAGGGGCTGCAGGTGAAATCTAAGTGCATCTTCTTGGCATGGGGTACCAGCTCCATTTCCATGTTGGCAGTGCCGGCATGACCCCTACCGCCTGCTGAAGTATGATCTGGATGGCCCCCTGCAGAAGGACCCGCCCCTGCTGGTGAAGAAGTATGCGGTGGTGCAGGGCATGATTCTGGTAAGCCGGGGCTAGGGAGGGACTGGCCACCAGCCACCTGCCACTGCAGCCTCAGCAGTTCTGGTGGTCCTGTGGACTCACAGGTGGAGGAGGAGGGGAGGATCTGCAGGATCCTCTCCTGCCCGGGCTGAGGCTCAGAGATCAGGGCTGACCAAAGGTCACCAAGCACACAGACTGGGGCTAGAGCCCAGTCAACCCTGCACATCCCCCATCCAGGAGACACTTAACCCAGAGAATCAAATTCTCTTCACTTTTTTGTTCTTAATTACTTTATACTAAAAATGGTGCATTATAAAAACATACATGTTCCTTATTGAAAACTTGGAAAATGCAATTTAAATAACATCCTCATATCACTCAGAAAGTCTCACTTGTTCATCTACAATTAGGACCTCGAACCCTTGAAAAATTGAGATCAGGTTCAGGTGTGGGTTCAATATGTTAAAATTTAGAGGGTTTGGGTTTGGTTCAGGTTTAAAGTTTTAATCCTATGTGGTGGTGTTAGGTGCCATTGAGTTGGGTGCAACTCATGGTGACACTCACAGGGTTTTCAATGGCTGATTGTTTCAGGATTGCTTTGGGAGTGGATTGCCAGGTCCTTCTCCTATTTTTGTGTTGCTGGGGATCAAACTGAAGGCCTCAGAGAGTGCAGCGCGGCACTCCAGCCCCAATCCTATGTGTAGGACCACTGAGCTGCACCCCCAGCCCATTTTTTTACTTTTTGAGACAGGGTCTTGCTAAATTACACAGACTGCCTGTGGTCTTGAACTTGCGATCCTTTTGCCTCCACCTCCCAAGCCGCTGGGATTACAGGTGTGTGCCACCATGCCCAGCTGAACTCAGTGTTTGATGGTATGAAGCCCTGTCCACAATTATGTTCTGGCATCTTGCTAGGTCTGGCCTTTGCGGTATTTTTCTATGTATAATTTCAAGGTCTTGCCTTTTTAATTAAAATAATCTGAACATATCCCCATGTCTTTAAATAGTTTATAATACCCACTTTTTAACCAGTGGATAAGAGTCTGTCATTTTATTTCTCTATCTGTGCTGTTTTTGTTGGATATTTAGGTTCTTTCTTTCTTTCCTTCCTTTCTTCCATCTTTCCTTTCCTTTTTCTTTCTCTTCCTTCCTTCCTTTCTTTGTTTTTCTTTCTTTCTCCCCTTCTTTCCTTTTTTCTTTCTTTCTTTCCCCCTTCCTTTTCATTTCTTTTTTCTTTTCTTCTTTCTTTCTTTCTCTCCTTCCTTTCTTCCTTTTCCTCCCACCCTCTCTCTTTTCTTTCCTTATGATTTTTCCCCTCATAATAATGCTGTCATGAATACCCTTGCATAGACCTCTCTGTGCAGGTATTTACATGTTGGAGACAGATACATAAAGAGTAGAGGGGGTAAGAGCCATGCCTCCAAGGGCCGCCATCCCATGGCAAGAACTGAGCAATGTATTCAGATAGGTGGGCTCGAAGCAGAGAGAGCCAGACAGCTGTAAGTGGAGGGAGGGGAACCTGTGAGCAAGGAAGACACCTTTCTGGCCAAAGGGGTCTGGGAAGGCTTGTGTGTGAGCAGCTTGGCCCAGCAGGGGAAAAAGGCTGGGCACATCAGTCTGCTCTCCAATTCGGGGGGAGGGCTGGACAGGGGCCAGGCTCAGCCACTGCCCCCAGGACAGCTGGGGAGGGCAGCACCCTTTCCCCTGCCACCAAAGGCCTGCGTTCCCAACCAGCTCTGAGAAGCCTGTGCCCCCTCCTACCAAGATGCAGAACTTGCCTGTCTTGCCAGTCCTGCTGCTGTGTTGATGCACCGTGGCATCTCACTGTTTCCTCTCTGTTCGCCAACAGATGTTTGCATCAGGGAAGCTCCTTTTTGGAGGCTGTGTTCTGAATGGATACAGCTTCAGCAAGAAGAATCTACTGAAACAGATCTTCCGGGCCCAACAGGACTGCAAGATGGGCAACTTCCTGCCAGATAACTACAAATTCAGGTAGAGCAGGAGATACGTGGGATGAGGTGCGGTGCAAGGGGGCCTGAGGGAGCACAGAAGACTTGGGCTGTGGGAGGGACTCTGGTGGACCAAAGGAGTGAAGTGGAGGGGATCCAGAGATGGGGAGTGTGGCCTCCACCTGCGGCTCTTGTGGCAAAAGCTTCAGGGAGATTTTGTAGGTGGGTGGGGAGGAGACAGGGCCAGGAGTGACGGGGTGAAGGAGCCCATGCTGTTGGTTTTTTTTGAAACCCAGGTTTGGATGAAGAAAGGAGGCATGCAATAAGTTGCATGGTGCTGGTTTCTGTTGGGAAAATCATGACCTGGGCTTGGAGGGCAGGACCTCTGTGCCACCACACCCCACCACACCCTGTGGGCACTCCCGGTCCAGTTTCTGCCTGTCTGTCAGGTTGGCCCCACAGACACAGGTGGTCCATGGAGGGGGTAAGGCTTGGGCTTTCAGCCAGGTGATGCCGCCTACCAAGCATCTCCTGGGCCAGCCCTGGTGAGATGGTTCACTGCTGTCTCATGGCTCAGGAAGTGTGCAGCCTGGTCCAGGTTGGAGCTTGGGCTTCATAATGCTCCTAAAGGCTGCATCAGGGGAAAATAAGCACATTCCAAAAGCTTGGCCATGGGTGCACCAGAACACTCGGCAGGTCAGGGGTCTCAGGATGAGGGTTGGAACCCCTGCTCTGCTATGTGTTAACTGAGTAACCATGTGCTAATAAGCTGGCCTCCCAAATCCTCCCTCCTCACCTTTAAAATGAGGATAACAGACCTCACAGGATTGTGAGGGGTTTACGAAAGTGTATTTGTTGAAAAAAAACTTTGTAAATGGTAAAGTGACCATCAGTTGTTTGCTAAGGTTATCTGTGTGCCAGCCTGGGCTGCCTGCAGTGGCCCCCACAGCGCTAAGTCCATGCCCCCCATTCCCATACCGACACTACAGTTTCTTTCTGATGCCAGCCTCAACCTGGGGCTGATACAGGCTTCATTAGTGTCTGCCTAACCCTGAGGTTGGGGGGATCCACCCCTGGAGGAACCATGAAGGTCACACCAAGTGATCTGAGCACCTTGAAGCACTCAGTAGGGATGACTGGATGAGGACAGGAAGTCTGTGGCAGACAGAAAAGCCACTGAGCCCTCATCATCTGTAACTCCTGTCGGGAGAGGGCTGGGAGGCCCCTGGAGATCAGTCCCCTGAGAAACCCAGGGAGAAGGGGAGGTAAGCTTGGGGCTGTTCTGGGCTAAGGACAGAATGTGCCACTCATGAGGGGAACAGCCACAGAGACATTTTCAGGGAATGCAAAAGGCTGGCTCTGCCCCACTGCATGGTAGATGGGGAGTGGGCATCCTCGTCTGTTTGGGCTGTTGTAACAAAAGCACCATAAACTGAGTAACTAATACACAATAGACATTTATTTCGCATGGTTTTGCAGACTGGTAAGTCCAAGAACAAGGCAGCAGTCGAGCTGGTGTCTGGTCAGGTCCCTTCCTCATAGATGTCCCCATCTCCCTGTGTCCTCACATAGTGGAAGGGACCAGGCAATCTCCATTGGGCCTCTTTTCTAATGGCATGAATTCCATCTATGAAGACTGTACCCTCTTGACCTAATCATGCACCAAAGGTCCCCACCTCCTAATACCATCACCTTGAGGGTGAGGATTTCAACAATTGAATCTGAGAGGACATAAACATTCAGGCCATAGCAGGGACCAAGAGATAGTTACCAAGAGATAGAGCTCTTATCTGTCTTCAGTTCTTCTCAAAGGGAGGCTGCTCTTTAATAGAAAAGGGAGGCCTATGCTTAAAATGTGAGGGATGGTGGAAAGGAGCCCAGCTACCTCTTGTATCTGTGTGGCCTGGGAAAATCATTTGCTGTAACTGTGCCTCAGCTTCCTTGACACTAAGGATCAGTTTAACTGAGCTGGATTGTGGAGATTAGACTCATCAGTACTTGGGAAGCGCTGGCATCTCACTGACGTCTATTGACAGATTGCTAGCTGCAGTCTAATGATAAGAGTGCTAACAAAATGAATTCTGGTCTCCTGGTTCACTATGTCCAAGGATCTGAAAGAACTTCATGGTATGCTTGCAACAGTTTTCTACAATTTGTAAGAAATGGGCAAAGAATCAGAAAATTAGACACACACACAAACCTAACATACACACAAAGATGTCCTAGGTTCCTGAAAGTGGAAAAAGACAGATTCCTGAACCATACACAGTAGGCCTTCTCCTGGTGCTAGAATATCTGGTGAAGTTGATGGCTTGTGAGTCCACAGGGGAAGGGAGAAGAGAGCCTTCCGGAGGTTATGTTGCTGTAACTGTCCTTGTAAACCTCTCTCTGAAACAAACCACTCAAAACTTTACAGTGTCTACTAATCACTTATTACTATTAGCTCCCACAGTCTGGAGCTGCCTGAACTCAGCAAGGTGGTTCTTGCTTGGCAGTCAGAAGTTTTGGGGTGGAGTCAGCCCAAAGACTTGCTGATGCACAAGCCTGGTGGGCTTTGCCTCTGTCGTATAGGACCTGTGCATGCATTGGCCTCCCCAAGTGGTTTGGGGCTTCCTCACAAAATGACGGCTGAGTTCCAAGAGCCAGATACAAGCTGTCTTGCCTTTTATAACAGTCCTATAAGTCATGGAGAGTCACACATTCCACGCTATTGAAATCCCTATGGACACCTCATAACCAAGGGAGGGGAATTAGATCCTACCTCTTGATGGAGAGTCATGTTGAAGAATTTGTGGACATGTTTTAAAAGCACCCCACCCGCCCCAGTTCCTCCTCCCTTGACATCACAAGATCAGCAGTGAGAGACGAGCTGTCGGCCTAGATGCTCTGGATTTCAGCAGATACTGGGTGACATCATGGACAAGGTGGATCCATGTGGCTCACATAGCAGCTTGTACAGCCACACCAGTGAGTGATGCTCAGTGGCAGCCTAAGGGCAGACTCCTATGTTTGGCCTGTGCTTGGCTATTTTTTCTAAATATGCAAATTGGATGAACACATAAAGGCTTGCTGATGAGTTGTGTGATTAATGGTAAAGACATGGCTAAATGAAGGTTCTCAGTGTATTCAGCCACTGAAAGATGGTTAGGGGGAAGAACAAAGGTTCACCTTTAGGTTTGGAAGGCCCTTGGGCAGTGGCTTGGCAGTCCCAGTACAGTGGGCCAAAGTATTGAAAGTAAACCTTGTAAGTTAGAAGTGTTGGTGTGTGGAGAAGGGCAGGTGTGGCACCTGGAGTGAACACTGTGCTTCTGGGTCCTCTGATTCCAGAGGGACGCTGGCCAACAGCTTTGCAATCAGAGCTCTGGGAGGCCCTCACCACTCCTTGGTGGCAGTCGTGTCTTCCTTTCATGAAGATAGGGCCGGCCTTCCATATCCACAGGTTGCACATCTGCAGATTCAGCCAAACGTGGGTCGAAAATATTTGAGAAAAAACTTGTGTCTGTACTAAACATGTACAAACTCTTTTTATTCCCTAAACACTCCAATATAATGGCTACTTACATAGCATTCACATTGCATTATGTATTATAAGTAATGTAGAGATGATTTAAAGTATACAGGAAAATGTGCATAGGTCCTGTGGAAATACTACACCATTATATATTCGGGCCTTGAGCATTTGTAGATTTTGTCATAAGCAAGAAGAGGTGGGGAAGGGAGGGTCCTGGAACCAATGCCCCCAGATACAGAGGGGCATCCGTGGTATTGATCTGTTTGGTTTTGTGCAGACATTGTAGATAGGAGGAGTCTAAGAAACCATTCCTCAGGGCAGGAAGGTGGGGAGGGAAGGGACCCATTAGCATAGTCAACACAGGGAGGCAGGCAAGGCTGGGAGTTGGATCAGGAAGGGCTGGGTGGTCACTGGCCAGGGCACCTCAGCCTCCCCTTTCCTGGGAGGAGCTGGCTAAGGAGACAGTCCTGTGAGGCTCCCTTGAGGCAAGGCTAAGAGCAGAAGGGGGGCCCAGGAAGAAGGCCCTCATGAGGTCTCATACTCCAGCTGAGACCTAGGTGGCCAGGTGCCTGTCGAGCAGCCTGGCTTTTGACAAGCACAGCAGAAGGGTGGGGTCCAGCCAAGCCAGAGGCATGTGGCAGGAGACTGCAAGGCATCTGGGAGTGCTGTGTCACCTCTCAAGTCACTGGGATTACAAGCGTGTGCCACCATGCCCAGCTTGGTTCAAGCATTTGGAAAAAATTTTTCCAAACCTGAACCTGAACCCAAACCCAGAGAAAAATTGGGTCCGGGTTCAGTGTTTAATTTTTTTGGTATCATTAGCTATTTAAATATTGAAAAAAAAAGCAGGGCATGGTTGCACCTGCCTGTAATCCCAGAAACTTGGGAGGCAGAGGCAGGAGGATCACAAGTTTGAGGCTAGAGGCAGCCTGTGCAAACTTCGTAAGGCCTTGACTCAAAATAAAAAATGGACTAGAGATACAGCCTAGTGGTAAAGTACTTGCAAAGTATGTGTGAGGCCCTGGGTTCAATCCCCAAGTACTGTAAAATAAACAAACAAATAAAGTCAAAATAAAAAATAAAAATAAAATGCCATACACAGTGGCACACACCTGTAATCCCAGGGACTCGGGAGGCAGAGGCAGGAGGATAGCAAGTTCAAGACCACAGGCAGTCTGTGTAATTTAGCGAGACTCTGTCTCAAAAAGTAAAAAAATGGGTTGAGGGTACAGCACAGTGGTACAGCACTTGCAAAGCATGCAAGCGTGAGGCCCTGGGTTCAACCCCTAGTACTGCCCCCCCAAAAAAAATTGAAAAAATTATTTGTCTATTTATACATCGCACTGAAAATTTAAACCTAAACCCAAACTAAAACTGAACCCTCTAAATCTTAACATTTTGAACCCACACCTGAGCCTGAATCCAGTTTTTGTGGGTTTGAAGCCCTTGTTGTGGGAATGCAGACGAGCAGCTGCTCTGGAAGACCATATGGATAGTCTTCAGAAAGTTAAACACAGAATGACCATATGTTCCAGAAACTCTACTTTTGAACATTCACCCCAAAGAACTGAAGGCAGAAATCTGAACAGATATTTGTACACTGATGTTTGGAAGCAGCATATTCATAGGAGCCAAAAGGTGGAAACAACCCAATTGCCCATCCACAGATAGATGAGTGGTTAAAGAAAATGTGATCTTCCGTACAAGGGAATCTTAGCCCTTAGAAACAAAGGAAACTATGCGCATGCTACAGTGCCAATGAAACGTAAAGATATTATGCTAAGTGAAATCAGCTAATACTATAAGATTCCACCTGTGTGAAGTACCTAGAGTCATCAAATTCATAGAGATAAGGTAGAATGTTGGGCACCAGGGGCCAAGGAAGAGGAAAATGGAGAGTTTAATTGCTGCAGAGTTTCAGTTTTGCAAGATGAGAAAGTTCTAGAGCCCTGTTGTACAACAGTGTGAATACAGTTCCTGCTATAAACTTAAACATGTACAGAGTATATATGTACTTCAAAACGGTTAGGAAAGAGATGGGGTGTAGCTCAGTGGTAGAGCGCTGTGCTTATCATGAATGAGGTCCTGGGTTCGATTTCCAGCACCACATGCAAAAAAAAAAAAAAAAAAAAAAAAGGTTAAGTGGTGAATTTTATGTTGTGTCCTTTTTAGCCACAATTGTAAAGAAAAAGTAGGAAGGGGCTGCTAGGCACCAGAGACTCGCAGCTGTGGGAGGAGGGCAGGGCTGTCTCCCGGAGCAGGGGTGGAGCTCAGCTCCCTGCCTGGTCTCCAAGCATGTGCCCCACTCTGACAACCCCAGGCCTCATTCTCACCTGGGAGCCACAGACCTCTCCCCTGCCCTACCGACCTGCCCACACCTCTCTCTGTCCACCCGCAGCCGCAACCTGGAGCCCCTGCATGACCTCTCCCCTCCCTCCAGAAGCCCTCCTGGGGCTCACGCGCTGCAGCCTCCTTCCTCACACGCAGGCTCACGCTGGAGCTTCTCTGAGCCCGAAGCACAGCAAGCCAGGCTGAGTGTGGGTAGGTGAGGAGAAGGAGCCTGCCGGGCGGGTGGTGTGCCCCGGGGGGAGCTGCCCTGCCCCTGCCTGTGGCCCCCAGGGCTGGGGCTGAGTGGGATCATGCCAGGATAGGGCCCAGCAGAGGCTCCTGGCTCGGTCAGCAATGGCTCGCCTGGCCCGCGTCTTCTCTCCTCGCTTACTGAGCAGCCAGTGTCCGCTCTCCGGAGTGGCGCTGGGCCGGGCCCTGGGTCCACGCCTGGCTCAGCCCCTCTCCTCCCTGGGCCCTTGCCTCTGACTTCTTTCTGATACCATGCAGCTCCAGCACCAGCCGAGGGTAGAGGGAAGCCCAGGGCTCATCCTTTGCGCAGAGCTGATGACCCCCAGGTGGGGGGACGGGGGAACCCTGGTAGCTTCGAGAGTGTGGGGGGGAGGTGCTCCGCAGGGAGAAACCGGCAAGAAGGCCTCCGCGCAGAGCATGCGCAGAGAGGAGCCCTGAGCTGGAGCCACCCACTCTGCCTCCCTCGCTGGGGCCAGGGAGAGCAGAGGAGGTCATGCGCAATTTGCAGCCCCACTTCTGTGTGTGTGAGTGGAGAGGTGCTGCTCTGCCACGCTCATACTCCAGCCAGGACGAGGGTACTGCCATACACATGGGAGACCCAGAGGGTGGGAAGGGCTGGCCAGGCAGAGGGAGCGGCGCACCTCCGGGAGCTGAGCTTCGTGAGGCTGTGGACCATGCCCTGCACGGGGGTGGGAGCCTTTGCTTTGTCCTTCCACTGTCCCACTGTGGCCTCTCTGAGAGGTTGGTCTCCCATGTGCATGCCCAGGACCTGGCTCACTGGTGGGCTGTGTGTCTCCCCTACTGTCCGGCTAGGAACTCAAGGTCGGAATGTGCTTTGTTTGCCATCTGAGCCTGGTGTTTCTGCCCTGCGAGTGCCTGGTGCACAGGGGTCCTGCGATGCCCCTTTGCAGTGCTGTCTGTAGGGTCTGGCAATGAGGAGAGGAAAGCAGAGCTGGGGCTCTGAGCTCTCCTGCTAGGGGTTGTGGGAATCCGGAAGGGGAGCTCCCCACAGACAGGCCAACGAGCCCTGGCACAGCCCCACACGTTAGGGGAGGGGAAACTGAGGCCCAGCGAGGGTAGAGATGTTCCTTGGATAGGAAGTGAGACTGGGCCGTGTTGCAAACATGGCTTTGCCCTCTTTGGGACTCAGTCATGTCTCTGAGGATCGGGCATAATCCTTTCAGGCCATCTCACAGGAGTTGGCGAATCAAAAGCTCTAAGAGGGCCACACTCTGCGGGAACAAGGTGCTTTGTAAACAGTCGCATCCCTGTAAACTGAAAGCACATGTAAACTGTAATGTGCTTAGTAGACCACAGAGCATTTTGTAAACGACAGGGAAAGACAAAGTCCTTTGTGAATCGCCACATGGCTAAAAAGTCACAGAGGGCTTTGGGATCAGTGTGCCCTGTAAACCAGGAAGCGTCCTCTACACTGCCGGTGCCACTGCGGACCTGCTCCCCCTAACCAGCAGTGGACTCTGTAAGCTAGTATGAGTCATGTAAAGTGCTGTGTAAACTGTAAAGTGCCCTACCCTGCAAAGCACTTTGTAAACCACAAGGGGCTCTGCAAAGGACAAAGCACCTTATAAACTGTAGCATGCCCTGGGATGTGCATAGCACACTGCAGCCTGGAAGGGGACCTGGTAAAGATAACGCGATATGGAAACACCAGTACGATCCCCAAGAGGCTCTGTGGGTGGCTGTGCTCCTTAGGAGCTTCAAGCAAAGCCTTTGTAAGCTGTAAAGTACGCTCCAGATGGGAGGAAAAACCTTCACCCCCGCCCCTCTCCCACCTTTGAAGAGGCAGGGGAGGCTGAGTCAGAGCAGGAGGGCAGGCCGGGAGGAGGGAGGCTACAGGGTCAGGAGACCCAGGTCTCTCCTAGGTCAGTGGTGCTAGGGGCCCACAGCTCCTCAGCTGCACCTACCAGGACCCCTTCAAGGTGGTGCTATGAACGGTAGGTTTGGGGAGGAGTCACCACCAGGACCTCCCACCATGATGCTGTGCGGAGGGATGGCAGTTCACCCTTGCCAGCTGTTCATACCAGGGCCCTCCCTCAGCCCAAGGAAGCCCCTGCAGCCAGCTAAGCAGACACTGGAAGGCAGGGGAAGGGTGTGTCAAGGCAGGCTTCTGCAACTCCATCCTATAGGCAATGAGGAGCCATTGAAGGTTCTTGAGATGGGAGAGGCTTGATCAGAGTTGGGCTTCAGACTCATGAACTTGTCAGGGACTGGGTTGGGACTAACCAGAGTGTCAAAAGCATGTCACAGGAACAGACATTCAGTATGCCTGAGGAGGCCAGCACCCCACGGGGCCATCTCAGGCCTGGCAGGGTGTGGGGCCGGCTGTGCACATATATTCCTAGAGCCTGGTTCAGAGAGTAGGCGCTCAGTGAATATTTGTGAGGACAGGTGAATGAATGAATGAACTGTGTGGGCTACAGGGACCATGATTCTCTGTGAGCCTTTCCCAGCATCTCTCAAATACTCAATACCAAACACTAAATACCAAAACAATCAATACAAATGCTCTGCTTGCGTACCCGCTACCAGGGTGCCAGGGCAGGGCGGGTTACAGGGTGAGGGATGAGGGCAGGCATCAGTTTGCTGAATGCAAACAGCTGGAGTAGACCCACACACTGAACCTTTTGGTGTTTATTTTAAATTTTTCTAGGGTCTTCGCAGAGGCCCTGTTGTCTCTGAAAGGTCTCTTGAAAAGTCACTTTTTATTCCCTCATTTGCTCTTTAAAAACAAAGGAAAGAGATGTAAACACCCCCATTGCGCTGTTTCTCACTCTAGACCTTTGAAAGATGGCCCTGCTCTGATCCACCACACCCGGGCAGGGGCTCCACCTGGATGAATGCCATACCAGGGCTGTCCTTGGCATAGTTGCTGCCCTCCCAGTGCTGCCAGCTACCTCCCCAGCACAGGGCAGGCTCTTCCCACAGGGGCTCTATGGCCATGACTGAATAGGGAACAGGCTGCCTCTGTCTGCCACTGGCTGCTGGTGCACCCTTGAGCAAGTGTACTTACCCTGGGGATCCTTGTCTGTGATGTGGGGATGTCCCTGAGTGGCCCACTCTTCAGGGCTACCCTGCTGCTTAGAACCTCCTGGAACCTGGAAAGGCTGGAAAGTCACTGGCTGCAGGGGCCTGAGGTGTGACGCAAAATGGCGGGGTGGCCACACGGGTGAGTGGCCAGGGCAGCTGAACCAAGGGCTATGGTCTGCAAGCCTGTCCCCAAAACCCACGTGGAAGACTTCACCTCTAAGGAGGCAGTGACTTTGGGAGGTGATTAGGTGCTGTTGGCAGAGCCTCCATGAAAGAGATCATTGTTGTTGTCAGGTGCCATTGAGTCAGGTCCAACTCAGTAGCGACCTTATGTACAACAGAATGAAGCACTTCTCTGCTATTCGTAGGGTTTCCAATGGCTGATTGTTTTTGGGGGTGGGCTGCCGGGTCCTACTCCCATGAAAGGGATTAGTACCCATATAAAAAAGACCCAGAGAGCCAGCCTGGACCGTCCACCATGTGAGGACAGCCAAGGGCTGTTCCCTGAGGAAGGGGCCTCATTAGACACTGAATCTGCCCATATCTTGATGGTGGAGTTCAGCCTCCAGGACGGTGGGAAATACATTTCTGTTGTTTATGAGCCATCCAGGCTGTGGTATTTTATGACAGCCCCTAGAAGAGTGTGACAAACAGTATCCCAAACGCAGTGGCTTAAGCAACAGAAATTTATTGTCTCCCACTTCTAGAGGCTGGAAATCTGAGATGAGGGGGTGGCTGGGGCCACACTCCCTCTGAGGTCACCTTCTGGACCTTTCTCAGCTGCTGGTGGTTCCTTGGATTGTGGCAGCCACATAACTCGATCGTGGCTTGGCCTTGCCCTGTGCTGTGAGGCCCGTTGCATGGGATTAGGCCCAGACTACCCCAGTGTGGCCTCATCTCAGCTGATGACCTCCACAAGGACTATTTTCAAATAAGACCATGTTCTAGAGTCTTTCAACATGTGAATTCAGGGGGCCACATTCAGCCCACAGTACCATGCATGATGCCATCATCCTCAGCTTCCTGTCTGCTCTGTAGCCATTGCGTCAGCACAGGGTGTACAGGGGAGCCTCATGGGAGGGAGGGTGAGGCCACCTCCCACAGAGGCCAGGGAAGCCGGCCTCCAGCTGGGCCCAGGTTCCCCAGGGTGCCAGATTCTCCCTCACCACCCTCAGAAGCGCTTGCACTCATCTCTAGGGGCTGGACCGTGGCGGGGGAAGTGTGGCTCGGGTGCCCACTCTGCCCCGCTAAGCTCTGTTCTCCCACTCTGCCTCCCAACAGTCTTCCACCCTCTGTCCAAAGCCTGGAAGATCCTGACTCAGCTAAAGGAGCCTTGGCCGACGATCTTGAAGGAAGCCTATCCTCCCTTGCCCTTGGCGACAAAGTGGAAAAAGAATGCTCTCCTCAAGTTGATAAAAAGTATGTGGCCACCCTGGCACGGGCTGGCAGAAGGGGCAGGGCTCACCACAGGGTCCCTGGTTCCGCCCCAGGTCACCGAGGCCCTGGGGCTATGGCTGTGGGCAAGCCATGTCCTCCCCGGTGGGTCAGTCTCTGACGTCCAGCCCGTTTTGCCAACACAATGCGTTGCAGTGAGGCAGTGAGGCCGCTCCCTGCAGCTGCTGGAGCTTGGAGCTCCTTGTGGACCTTGTGGCAAAACTCCACAGCCCAGACCCATCAGTCTGACGAGCGTGGAGGCTGCCCCAGCTCCCTGCCAGAAACTCACCGGACCTGGCAAAGCCCAGCTGGGGGGTGGTGACAGGGAACCAAGTCACCGCTCTGTGGAATCACATTTCCCAGGAAGACAGGAGGGCACACCTAGGAGCAGGTAGCGGGTCACAGGTGCCCCAGGGCGCCCACTTGTGCGAGGGAGAGGGCCGCACACCTCAGCCAGGCCGGGGCTCCCACCCACTCCCTCTGCCAGCTCCCCAGCGTCTGCTTCTCCCTGACGGTGTTTAGAGTGAAGCCACCTGAAGTGGACCTGCATCATTTCAACAAGGCCAGGAGGAGCAGTAGGAGGATCACTTCCTGGAAGAGACCAGGAGCCAAGAAGTGACGCCAGCCCTGGGGGCCAGTGACGCCCTCCTCACGCCCAGCCCAGTCCAGCCCAGCCCCCCTCCTGCTCTCCCACTCTCTCTAATAAACACGCGTGCCTCCGGCATCTGGGTGAGGCCATGGGTAGGCAGGGGAAGGTGTGGCTCTGCCTGGCTTCTGCCAGGCCAGGGGCCCCCCGACAGCCTGGTTCCAGCCCGAGTCCTTGGAAACTTGCTGCCCCTAACCAGAGCGTCCTCTGTGGGCCGTCATGAGCCAGAGACTCCCACGCCCAAGAGACAAATGTCTCACCACGAGGGGCCCAGCTCCACTGTGCCATAACCCTGGGGGCCTCAGAGATGAGACCACACTGGAATAGACTGGGCCTAATCCCATGAGCTGTTTCCTCTGTCCCTTTACTGGGTGGGGAGGGGCTCTGATTGTGCCCAGGTAAAAAGAGGATGGGAGGAAAAAAGGAAGAGGGAGATGGAGAAGAGGGGAACAGGTGTGAGAAGAGACAAAGGGGACTGGAGGAGGAAGACAGAACAAGAGGAAGAGGAGAACCAGGGGCGAGGAGAGGTGGTGATGAGAGGCTGCCCCAAAGGCCCTGCGGTACCCAGAAAGCCAGAACCCCCAGCCCGCTCGGCAGCCTCACAGGCCAGACAGCCCCTTGTCTGTGCCCGCGGGGGATCAGGTGCCATCCCTGAGCTGATGGGCCTGGAGGATGAGGCTGAGGCCGCCATCCTCCTGGCAGCACTACCTTGTCCCAGGTCCCTGAGAGGCTAGACTTCAAGGCAGCGCTGGGCTGGCAGCTTACACTCACTCCTCGGGGCACCTTGAGCCTATTCCCAGGAGCAGGGACTGCAGAGGGTCTTCCTTGTCCTCCGAGACCAGGAGAGAGTTCAGGCCCTGACCTCCACAAGGTATTTGGTGATGTGTTTTTTGTATAACTGCTTTGACTTCCTCTGTAATGTATGCTTTCTCAATCTGAATTTTTCAGTTTCTTTTTACCTTTTGTATCATTCAAAGACTTTTTTTTGTTTGTTTGAAATATACATTTGTCCCCCTAGAAATGGGTTGAACATGGCCTGTTGTGTTCTTAAGCTGCATGCGTTGGTATTTTGGCACCTCCATGTTTGGTAAGGGTCCTGGGGTTCTAACCCTCTTCCCCTCCCCACTTCCCAAGCACAGGACAGACAGGGATGGGAAGGCAAGGGAAAGAAGGTTCCACTTTGTCATTGCAGGTAGGCACCCTCCAGCCCCTACGGGAGGATGCTGGTAAAGGCTGAAACAGAGACCTTGGCTCAGGCTGAAGTCCAAAAGGAAGTCTCTGGCCTGCTGTCCTGGGCTGACCTTCAGGCCCATGTGCTCAGCCATGCTTACATGTGTGCCAAGCAATCTAGAAGCACACTTCAATGGCTGGGAGCACAGTCTTGTCTCAGAAGGGCCAGGCCTGGGGCCCTACCCTAGGTGCTCACCACACTGAAAGGGGTAAAAATGAACTGCACCTGAGCAGAGACACATCCTACTGGCAGAATGGGCCAAGCAAAGGTCCAGTGCTACATAATCAAATTGTTCCCTGGGAAGGAGGAAAGAAGGGGAAACCCTTTTCTCTATGGAAATACCAGGCAAGGGAGATAAGGCTTCATCTCTCAACAGTGACCCCCCACAAACCAAGCATGATGGGAAGATGCTCAATTAGCTGAGTCACAAATTCATGGCAACTAGAGTAAGTGGACTTTTCCTTGAAGCTGACTCTCGTCATCATTTCTGGATATAGGGAGGTCCAAGGCTTTCTGAGGTCATGAGGTGCACCATGATGCTAAATGCATGGCCTTATGATGCTGCTGCCTTTGCCTGGGGTCCTCGCAGCCATCACAAGACAATTGTAGCACTCCAGACTCAGGAGAATCTGTCTCAGTGCAGATATCCAGTCAGCCATGACCAATGATCCACCAGTCTCTGTTCTCTGTGGAATAGCCCTTTCTTCTCCCTGAGACCAGCTTAGGAAGACTTTCTGGAGGACGTGTAGATGGAATTACAGTTAGAACCCAAGAGTAGGTTTTGTTAGGAGGATTTGCTGTGTGTTTTCTGTGCCAGCAGGAAGTAGGTGGCACCTGATGACTCACTTCCCACGACTCAGCCTGTCATGGGACAGGTAATGGCAGGAGTTCTGCGGCCTCTGGGGAGTGGGGGCAGGGTCTTCTTTTATCACTGACCACCCAGGGGAAAACCAGAGAGAGTCTATCCATGTGTAGACTCAGCATCAAAATAAATAATTAATTAATTAATTAAATAAAATGAGAAGGAAATTCAGAGATCCAGGTAATTGATCCCTTACTTTATAACAAAAGGAGACTGAAGCCCAGAGAAAGGAAGGCTGTAACATCAGCTCATGGAAGCATTAGCAGTGGTGTCAAATCCACTCTCCCTCCTCCCCTCCATCCCTCTGTGTGAAGGTGGACCCAGGACCAGAGGAAGGAGGAACAAAGAGGCTGTAAGACAAGGCTAAGACTTCTGTTTCTAGTAAAGTCTTTGACTTTGATGGCTTGAAAAAATATATATTGTTACAAACACATAGAACTATTGTAAAATATCAAAAACCTTCTTTAATTACTATCAGAACTCTCAAGAGGAAAATCCTCTAAAGCTAAAAACCAAGAGGAAATGGGGAAAGCCAAGTGGTGCACACTTTGGTCAACACAGGCGGCAAGGTGGTCTTTCAGCAAATTGTGCTGAAACAACTGGATAGCCAAACAGGAAAAATTAGAATTGATTTTACAACATCCACAATAATTCATTCAAAATAGATCATAGACTTGAACTTAAGAGCCAAAATTTTAAAAGTTCTAGAACAAAATATTGGAGAAAAAATTTTCAATATTAAGGCAGACAAAGATGTCCTAGAACAATAGAAAACTAATGAAAATAAAAATTTTAAAGTGGACTAAACTTCATTAAAATTGAAAACTATTATTTCAGTACTTAGGGTTCAATCCAGGGCCCTGTGCATGCTAGGCAAGTGCTCCACCACTGAGCCACACCCCCAATACCTTTTAAAATTTTTTGAGACAAGGTCTTGCTAACTTGTGCAGAATCCCTCTGGCCTTGAACTTATGACCCATCTGCCTCAGCCTCCTGAGTAGCTAGGATTAAAGCCATGTGCCCTAGTGCCTGGCCAAAATTTAAAACTTCTGCTCTTCAAAAAACATAAAGGTGTACAACAAACTAGGAGAAATATACTATAATAAAGAATACTTACAACTTGAGAAGATGAACAACTCAGTTTTTAAAATAGACTTAACATTTGAACAGACATTCTACGAAAAAAGAAATATAGATAACAAAAAAGCACATAACAGGATGTCTAATATTATTAGTCTTCAGCTGATGCAAATTAAAACCACATGAGATATTACTAGACACCTGTTAGAATGGTGGGAAAAAGTACTTTTTTAAACAAAAAATACCAAGTCCTGGAACATAAAATCACACTTCTACAATCAGAGGAAGAAGCTAAGTTGAAGAGCAAGCTGCAAATCCTTTTCTGTGAAATTAAAGAGAAAATTCTAAAATATCAAAAGAACCTGCAAAAGAGTGAAGATTAAACTGATATCAGATTTTTCAAAGCAACACTAGATGCAAGAAGAATACAGCAATTTTAAAGAATTAAAGGTAATGTGCTTTAAGCTATAAGAGTTGTTGTTAGGTGCCATCCAGTCAGTATCCAACTCATAGCGACCCTCATAGGGTTTTCAGTGGCTGACTGTTTCGGGATTGCCTTGGGAGTGGATTGCCCGGTCCTTCTCCCATTTTTGC
>VMDO01001626.1:6030-199417 GCA_007922755.1 Pedetes capensis | reverse complement strand
CTCTCTTATAGTCTGGAGGCTGGAAGTCAGATATCAGGGTGTTGTCAGGGTTTCTTCTTTCTAGGGCTTATAAGGGAGAACAACCCGGTCCATGCATCTTCATAGCTTCTGGTGGTTTGCTCAGAGATATAATTCATGAAATATAATATTCACTGATTTAAAATGTACAATTCAGTGGCTTTTAATATATTCATAGTTGTACAAGCATGACCACTATCCAATTTCAGAACATTTTCATATCCCCCAGAGAAACCCTATACCTATTAACAATGGCTTCTCTTTTCTCCCCACTCTCTCACCCCCATCTGTGGCAACCAGTAACCTACTCTCACCTTCTATGGATTTGTCTTTTATGTATATTTTATGTAAATGAAATCATACAATATATTAACTCTAATATCTGGCTTTCATTGAACATAATGTTTATCCATGATGTAGCATGTATTAGTATTTCATTCCTTTTTATAGTTGAATAATATTCTATTTGTGTTGATATATAATTTTGTTTGTTGTTGTTAGGTGCAGTTGAGTCAGTGTCCAACTCATAGCAACTCTATGTACACTAGACAAAATGCTATTGTCAGTGCTTCTCTGCTATTCATAGGGTTTTCAATGGCAGATTGGTTTTGGGGAGTGGGTTTCTGGGTCCTTCTCCCAAGTCTACAGCACGTGGTGTTCCCAGGTGGTCTCCCATACAAGTACTAACCAGATCTGACCCTGCTTAGCTTCCAAGATCTGATGGGATCAGATGCCCAGTGTTATAGCTGCAGACACCATTTTGTTTACCCGTCCTTTAATTGATGGATGCTTGGGCTGTTCTCACTTTTTAGCTATTAAAATTATTGCCTGATATGTTTAGAGATCAACAGTGCATGCCTGAAATTGTAGAGTGTACTGAACCATATATATATATATATGTATATATATGTATATATATAATGTTTTCTCTTCTCTCCTTCTCCTTCTCCTTTCCCTTCTTCCTCCTCTCCTCCTCCTCCTCCTCCTTCTTCTTCTTCTTCTTCTTCGTCATCATCATCTTCTTCCTCCTCCTCCTCCTCCTCCTCTTTCTTCTTCTTCTTCTTCCTCTCTCTCTCTCTCTCTTTCGTCTCAGTAGTTGAACCCAGGGCCTTGTGCATGCTTTTGCAGGTACTCTACTACTGAACTACACCCCCAGACCATTTTTATTTACTTGTTTTTATTTTGAGATAGGGTCTCATTAAGTTACTCAAGCTGCCTCCGCCTTCTCAGTAACTGGGACTATAGGTGTGCGTGATCATACTATGTTTTTTTCTATACATACGTACCCATGATAGAGTTTAATTTATAAATTAGAGACAGTAAGAGATTAACAACAGTAACTAATAATAAAATAGAACAGTTATAAAAATATGCTGTAACAAAATTTGTGTGAATGTGGTCTCTAAATATCTAATATCTAACAACAGCAAGAACAACAAAACATCTATAATGTAACTTCTTTTTTTTTTTTTTCTTCCTTTTTTAATGGTACCAGTGGGCTGAACTCAGGGCCTTGTGCATACTTTGCAAGTGCTTTATCACTGAGCTGCATCTTCAACCTTGTTTTTATTTTTTATCTTGAGATGGAACTCAGTAAATTATGCAGGCTGCCTCTGGCCTCGAACTTGTGATCCTCCTGCCTTTGCCTCTTGAGTTGCTGGGATTACAGGCTTGTGCCACTGCACCCAGCTGTACTGGAGATCTTACTAACCTCAGCATACTTTTTTTCTTTCATTATTCACTTGAAAATGATCATCTTTTCACTTAAAGGAAGCACTTAATGGCTTTTCTTTGGCATATCCAAATTGCCAACATCATTACTTTTTTATTTTGGGGCCATTATCAAATAAAATACAGGTTACTTGAATTTAAAAATTGGCAAATGATCTTCTCAAAAGAAGAACTACAACTATCCAAAAAAAATACAAAAAATGCTCAATATCATTAGCCATCAGGGAAATGCAAATCAAAACTACAACGAGATACCATCTCATCCCAGTTAGAATGGCTATTATTAAAAAGAAAATGCTGGCAAAAATGTGGTGAAAAAGGAATACTTTTACTGTTGGGAGAATGTAAATTAGTCCAACTACTACGAGAACAATGTGAACGTCCCTCAAAAAACTAAAAATAAAACTACCATATGATCCATCTATCTTACTCCCAGGTATATTTCCAGAGGAAATGAAATCAGCATACCAACAAGATACCTGCATACCTTTGTTTATTGTGGAAGTATTCAGAATAGATAAGATTTGGAATCAGCCTAGATATACATCAGCAGATAAAGGGATAAAGAAAATATGGTATATATTCATGTTGTTGTTGTTAGGTGCCGTCGAGTCGGTATCCGACTCATAGCGACCCTCCTAGGGTTTTCAATGGCTGACTGTTTCGGGATTGCCTTGGGAGTGGATTGCCAGTTCCTTCTCCGTATATATTCATAGAGGGGTATTATTTAGCCATAAAGAAAAATTAAACCCTGTCATTTGTAGGAAAATGGATGGAACTGGAAGACATTATATTAAGTGAAATAAGCCAGATATTGGGAGAAGGACCTGGCAACCCCCTCCCAAAAATCAATCTGCCATTGAAAACCCTATGAACAGCAGAGAAGCACTGACAATAGTGTTTCCCCTGTTGTACAGAGGGTCGCGATGAGTTGGATACCGACTCGACGGCACCTAACAACAACAGCAACAAGCCAGATACAGAAAGACAAGTATTATATATTCTTTCTCATATGTGGAAACCAAAACTGTCAATCTAAAAGTAGAATACTTTTTACTAGGAATTGAGAGTACAGGGGATGGGGATGGTAGAAAAAGAGTGGTTGGATATGAGCAGTACACACTGTATGAATATATGGAAATACCACAGTGAATCCCATTAATATGTACAATTAACATGCATTAATAAAAATATGATCTGAGTTACTTGAACATAAGCACCACAATACCCAAAAAGTATATCTAACAGCCAAGAAGGCTACTTACTAAGTGAATAAGGGGTGTGTAGCATATACTGAGAGGATACAGTAGACAAATGGATAATTCATGTCCAAGGACAAAGCAGGAGAGTGTGTGATTTTATTAGGCTTCCTAGAATGGTGTGTAGTTTAAGTTATGAATTGTTTGTTTCTGGAATTTTCCATTTATTATTTTTGCTCCATGGTTCACCCTGAGTAACTGAAGCCACAGAAAGCAAAATGACAGGTAAAGGAGAACTATTGTATGATTAGTTCTGCTTTGGACATTTGTTATACACGTTTTTTGTGTATATTTATGTATGCTTTCAGTGCTCTTGGGTATAAGAGTAGATTGCTAGGTCAGGTGGGTCACTGTACTTTTAACTGTTTAAGGAACTGCTAAACTGTTTTTTAAAGCATGCACTCTATGTTTTTATAGACATTTTAGAGGACAGGAATGTGAAGGTAATCCCTTATTCCAAAGAATTTACAAGTTATGGTAGATGGAAGATGAAATTAATGTGCATACATTAAAATTAAAATTATAATATAGCTCGTATTTCAGAGCTAAACTGTATACCTCTAAATTCAAGGTAGATCTACACTTCTATATTATGAGAGCTGGAAGCGAAGACAAGAAGAATGAATAATGAATGCACATTGAACAATCTAGGCCATTTGAGGCAAGGAAGTAACAATTGCTTGAGGCTCTGGAAAGTCTGCCCTGTGGCCAGGATGTGTTCTGCTCTCTTGCTGACATTACATTTTTTTTTCATAAACGCCTAATATGGTGGGCTAACCATCTGTAGAATCTATGTTTTAGGTGTATTTTTTTCCCAAGAGTGAACATAAATTTGAGTAGAGCTACTTCTATTCTCAGACAAATTTGTACATATATAGTATGATACATAATGTACAAATACAAATCCAAATTTGTACATATATAGTCCAAATTTGCTGACTAACTTGTTGGAGTTAATGGTTAAAATCTGTGACCAGGAGTAGGGAAAAGACAGCTAGTCTACAGAGGAAATGGACACTGAAGTATTCATTCTGGGCCATTGAAAGAAATAGATTGGGTATTTTCTATTTCATATCAAAATGATATTGCAGCATTGATATTCTGCCTTGCTTCCTCCTTGAGTGATCTTCTAGTGGGTGGAGTCAAATAGTTTCCATTTTCTGTCCATTTACCTTTCAGAGACCACATAAATAATAGAATGGAAGTTATTCCTGTTGAATTATTCTGAGATATTTCTTAAATAAAACTGGCATTTGGTCTATGTCAGTTTTATGTTTACAGGTGATTTCTCATTCTCCTGATTTTGTAACTCCTGCTCTCAGCTTCAGGGCCTCGTTGTCCTTTTTGAAGAAATCACCAGTCACCAGCCAAACTGAAAGACTGCTCACCACATCCTCTCACTTGAAAATGCTCACCCAATTTGTCCTTCACAAAGAGATTTGTTTTGAACTTTACACATGTCCTCCTTTCTGAGATTTCTTACCTTCTTGCAGGGCCAATATTCATTCTGAATTTTAAGTAAGAAAAATATAGGGGGAGGAGGAAGAACCTTTTTTCCTTTCTGCACTAAGGAGTATGTTCTGTTTCCCTTTTTGAAGGAGTGATGTGATAATGGACTATTTCTCTCCACTTGTTAAATTCTCAGCTCTTTGTGTGTGTGCGTGTGTGTGTGTGTGTGTGTGTGTGTGTGTGTGTGTGTGTGTAACAGATTGCCCGGTGAATCTGTCTTTATTTTCTCCATGACTAAACACTGCACTTTTCAGCACTTAACAAGTCATTGTTCTGAAAAATTGGTTTCAGACTCTGCTTCCTAATGAAGCAGTGACTTAGTAATACATTTTTTTTCCTGGACTCTAAACAGCAGTAGGCATGAAAAAGGCACAAAAGATGGGTGGGAAATAAAATTGTGCAATTGTGCCTTTTCAGTGGGATCTGTCTGTGAGTGATAAAAGGTTGATGGAAAAACCAGTTTTTTAAAATTGAAATTCTATTAATCAATAAGCAACAACTAAATAGCTACTGTATAATCATCCCTGATCATCATTGGAGACCCAAGGACAGGAGGTTGCTAAAATCTAATCTGAGAGGCAAGATGTTAATTTTACTATTTCTGAGCTTCCTGTTTCTCCCACATCAAATTTGAATCTTTTTTTGGATGATTTTCCAACATTTGAGATTTACCTGCCCATGCAACTTTACTTTCTGTTCTTCCCCAAAAGAAACTCTTCTTAAATATCTCTGGTTTTCTTATGTTCCATTTTCATTTTACTTATTGCTTTCCCATATGCCTCATTCCAAACCCCAAGCTTCCCTCTTGCAGTCTTTTTCAATTTCCACTTTTTTGGGAAACTTCTGTAAGCCCTGTAACATTTACTGATTTTACTATATTTTCTCATATGATCATTTACTGATCATTTTAGTCTATTCTCATAGCATGAATATGTTAAATAACTTGATTCTTATGTATAAGTTTTTCTGAATTATTTAATAGTTTCAAGAGTTCCAAGAAAATTTCCTTAAGAGCTGAGAAAATATCTTATATTGTCTCTCAGAGCAGTGAGCATCTATTTATCAAATCAATATTAAGTGCTTACTTCACATCATTACATTTTAAGGCACTGGACAATACAGCAAGATGAGACAAAGGTCCTCCCCAAAGGATATTGGCTCTTGTACTCTAGTGGATGAGATAGTAAACAGACCAAACAAAGGATCTAGTAACAGATACTGTTAAGTCATGAACTCAGTCCTGAACGCATGTGAGTTTTTAAGAAATGACTGTTTGAAGAATAAATGGAGACTAAATAGATAGTCAACAATCTTATGTGAATTACTGGTGCAATTTATAGTGGATCTATAATATTGTTTTGGGTGTTTAATTTTATAATGCTTCAGTTTCCTCATCCCTAAACTGTCTATCATATTATTTTTCCCCAGACCATCAGCCCCTACTGGAATGCTATAGGCAGCACTGATACATGAAGATAGCCATCTCATGATCCATAATGTATAAATACATAATCACATCAAAATATTATCCCTTCCACATTTCAATGATCATACCTAGTTGCTTGCATAATTCACTAGTCTACCAACTGTGCAGAACCAAGGCTCTGATGTTTATTCTCAGTTTTGATTCATATCAGATAAGAGGACTTTAGAAGTACATGATACTCTTTATATTACAGGTGGAGACATCAAGTCTCAAAATGTACAAGTGTCAGCCTAACAACTGTATAATAGCTTATTGGCTGACTTAGGACCAGAACTTAGACTTCTGATGCTTCCCTTACCCAAACTATCATTTCATTAATTCATCCCATTTACTCTGAAATGGGTTTCCCTGACTCTTAGAGCCTGACAAGGCCATTATTGTTGTTGTTAGGTGCCATTGACTCAAGTCCGACTCATAATGACCCTATGCACAACAGAACGAAACACTCCCTGACACTGGGCCATGCCTGGCACTATGTCAGTACTTCTCTGCTACTCATAAGGTTTTCAGTGGTTGATTATTTTGGGATTTTTTTGGGAATGAAATGCCAGGTCCTTCTGCTATTTTTTGTGGTGCTGGGGATTGAACCCAGGGCCTCAGAGTGTACAGAGCAGCAGCACTCTACCAGCTGAGCTAAACAAGGCCAGTGTTAGCATCTGTTTGATTCACTGGTATGGGACAATTTCCTCATCAAAGTGTAAGCTCTGAAAGCTCAGCTATTTCAAGGCTCTTTCCTCACTGTGTAGTGTACTGCCTGGCATATGGATATACTTAATAAATGTTGGTTGAATGAAGGTGTTAGTAAATACTTTAAGAGCATATTACTTTGGAAAGGAATACATTTCTTAAAAGTGATGTGTGAAATGTGTGTTAGAAATAGAATATGACCTCCTTCTTGATTCCCTTTCAGAGAGGAAAGATGACTCTATTTCTAATTCATCTTTGATTGGCCGTGGTTCCTTACATTTTAAGTTTTTTTCCCTTTAGCTCATGGACTTTGTAAAGCATTTCACAGTATATAAACCAAAACCATGGTATACAAAAGGAACTACTGTTTAGATTCAGTGTGATTAATTATTTTGTATGTTGAAGAATTGTTCTTTCTCTTTCCACAGCCTATTATATATCTATCTAATTCTCTAAAAGTGAAACTTGTGTTTGGTGTGTGTGTATGCTGGTTTGTTGAGAACCAAAGTGAAGTCTGGAGCTGCCTAAGAGTGAAGAAGAAGGGAAAAAGTATAAGCAATATCATAGAACAGCCAATGTTAGCATAAAAGGCTAGCAAGTGAGAGAAGTCTAGGAGGTAAATGGAGGTACATTATGCAGAGCCTTGAGTGCCAGACTGGGGAAACTGCATGTAAATTGGTATGTCTTTGTAGGATTTTAGTTGAGTTTTCAAATGTCCTTCTTGATCTTCCCTCTGTTGGTCTTCAAATGGTTTGCTCAACGAATGAATAAATGCATGATGACAATGTTTATAAAAATACAAATAAGTTAGAGTTCATCATAAATACAGGAGTGTGAAGGTAAGTGAAGACTCAGAGGCACTGGACCAGTAAATTGCAAGTAGCTCATCGTTTCATTAGCATATGCCTGAAAGTGGGCCTCTTGAAAAGAATAAGATAATAACATTCAACCTTAGGTGTTAATGTTGGACCTTAACTTATTTTAATTCCCTTCTCTGAGATATTCCTTTTTTTTTTTTTTTTGAAGACAGGTTCTTGCTACGTAGCCTAAGCCAGCTTGAAATTTAGGATCCTCCTGCCTCAACCTCTTGAGTAGTGAGATTCTAGGTGTGTTAACACCACCCTTGGCAATATTCCTATGTTAATATGGATCAATTTCTTTGTAATATCTGAGAATGCTGAAAAATTGCTTGGTCTCATGGTATGGCCCCTGAAGGCAGAGAGTGGTTTTCAACAATATCAGATTCAATGTCATCACTTTTATTTGAAACTCTCCATTTAATATCCTGAAATGAAATTCAGAGATAACATAAGTTACTTACACATGTGATTAAGAATCAATAAAGTACATTAACTATAATATAAAATGAAATAAAAGGATATTATGTAAAACAATAGGTATTTCATGTCCACCTGTACCAGAATACATAAAAGTCAGATGTTTGCAGCTATATGTAGAGTCACCATAAATATGGCAGCTACAAATGCTACAACTATGAGTATGTAGTATCAGCCCTCATTTATCATTTTTATTAGCCATCAAATACAACTAATGGCATTCCTGTCAGCGATATGGTTTTCGGAAATGTTGAACAACTCTTGGTAATGTTCCAAACAAATAAAGTATGATCTTCTTTTCTTAATTGCTTTCAAAAAATCTGCTTATATTTATACTGTGCAACAACAACAACAACAACAACAACAAAATACCATGTGCTTATATGTAAAAAGGAGTTTTATCTAGGCTCGGTTATTATTAGATGCTGTTGAGTCAAATCCTACTCATGGCAACCCTATGTACAACAGAATGAAACATTACCAAACGCTGTGCCATGTGCATGATGATTTTTTATGTTTAAGTCCATTGTTGCAGCCACTTTGTCAATTCATCTAGTTGAGAGTCTTCCTTTTTTTTCCCTGACCTGCCACTCTCCCAAACATGATGTCCTTCTCCAGGGATTGGTTTCTCCTAACAACATGTTCAAACTACCTAAGATGCAGTGTAGTCATCCTTGCTTCCAAGGAGTACTCTGGTTGCACTTCTTCGAGGACAGATCTGTTCTTCTGGCACTTCATAGTATATTCAATATTTGTCTCCAGCACCATAATTCAAAAGCATCAATTCTTCTCTTATCTCCCTTATTTATTGTCTAGCTGTCATCAACATAGAATGCAATTGAAAATACCATGGCATGAGTCAG
Source organism: Pedetes capensis (assembly GCA_007922755.1). Taxonomy (NCBI): domain Eukaryota; kingdom Metazoa; phylum Chordata; class Mammalia; order Rodentia; family Pedetidae; genus Pedetes; species Pedetes capensis. The sequence continues at coordinate 190,527 of VMDO01001626.1, read as the reverse complement.
GTGCACCTTTGTCTTCAATGTGACATCTTTACTTTTCAACACTTTATTGTTGTTAGGTGCCATTAGTTGTGTCTGACTCATGGTGACCCTTATAGGGTTTTCAGTGGGTGACTGTTTCAGGATTGTTTTGGGAATGAGCTGCCACATTCTTCTTCCTCTTTTGTGGTGATGGGAATTGAATTTGGGTCCTCAGAAAGTGAGGAATAGCACTCTACCAACTGAGCTAAACACCAGGGTGCTTTCAACACTTTAAAGAGGTCCTCTGTAACAATTTTTCTCAATGTAATGCGTCTTTTGATTTCTTGACTGCTGCTTCCATGGATGATGATTGTAGAATCAAGTAAAGCAAAATCTTGGACAACCTCAGTCTTTTCTCCATTTATCATGAAGTTTTGTACTGACACAGTTACAAGGATTTTTGTTTTGTTGATGTTGAGGTGTAATCCATACTGAAGGTTGTGCTCTTTGATCTTCATCAGGAAATGCTTTAAATCTTCTTCACTTTCAGCAAGAAAAGTTGTGTCATTTGCATAATGCAGGTTGTTAATGAGTCTTCCTACAATCCAGATGTCAAGTTCTTCTTCATAAAGTCCAGCTTCTTGGATTATTTTCTCAGTATAGAGATTAAAGAGGTGTGGTCAAAGGACACAGCCCTGACACACACCTTTCCTGACTTTAAACCAGGCAGTGTTTCCTTGTTCCATTTGAACGACTGCCTCTTGGTCCATGTATAGATTCTTCATGAGTATAATTAAGTGTTCTGGTATTCCCATTCTTTGCAATGTTATCCATAATTTATTGTGATCCACACAGTCAAATGCCTTTGCATAGTCAATAAAACATAGACAGACATCTTTCTGGTATTCTCTGCTTTTGGCCAGTACTCATGTAACATTTGCAATGATGTCTCTGTAACATTTGGAGTGATGTCCCTGGTTCCACACCCTCTTCTGAATCTGGCTTGATTTTCTGGCAATTCCCTGTCAATATACTACTGCAGTCATTTTTGAGTGATTGTTAGCAAGATTTTACCTGTGTGTGATATTAATGGTATTTGATAATTTCCACATTTGGTTGGTCCCCTTTCTTGAGAATAAGAAGAAATGTGGGTCTCTTCCAATTAGTTGGCTAGGTAGCTCTCTTGGCATAGAAATCTCTTGGCATAGACTAGTGAGCACCTCCAGTGCTGCATCTGTTTGTTGAAATGTCTCAATTGATATTCCATCAATTCCTGGAGCCTTGTGTTTTGCCAGTTCCTTCAAGGCAGCTTCCACTTCTTCCTTCAGTACCATTGGTTCCTGATCTTGAAATGGTTGGTCATCCACTAATTCTTTTTGGTATAATGACTCTGTGTATTTTTCCATCTTCTTTTGATGTTTCCTGCATCTTTTAACATTTTCCCTGTAGAATCTTTCACTATTACCACTCAAGGCTTGAATATTTCCTCTAATTCTTTATGTTTGAGAAAATGAAGACCAAATTTTATAACAGAAAACAGACTACATGTTGGATAATCAAAGGGCGAATGAGACAGTTCTGTATTGGATGGGCCTCTTCTCCACCAAGGCAAGGTTGTCACCACCACTGACTAAATGCTAGGAGGTTCTCCCCAAATTCTTGGGAGAACACAAACACTCATCACAATTTCTAATATGCACTCTAGACAGAGGAGGGCAGTACTACCTCCCTTGAGAATCATAGAACTAGAGATTCTGTTTAAGTTCTACCAAGGGCAGATCCAGTTATTGTGAAGCCCAAATCTTGATTTGGGGGCCCTCTCTTTAAACAAAGAATGAAAGTTACAAATACAAAATGAACAATGTACATGGGTGTTTATTTATAATGGGATAAGAAATTGCAACAAAATACAAAATTTTAATATTACAGTATCACAAGCATCTAGTATTTTTTAAATTAATAAACTATCTGACCACCTGTATTATACTTTTCTGCTACATTTTTGGCTGTGTACTCTGTTTATATGACAATAAGTATCATTTTCTACAGAGACTAGAAAAGAAACCTTTAGTATGGTTGATCAAAGTTTGTTTCTATTAGTGATAATTTAGAAAGTTTCTTTTAGCTTCATGGCTTATTACTAGTATCACATAAACATGTAGAATTATTATTAAATTTGGGAGAACTTCTAGTTTCTTTTATATATAAGTGATAAGATATTTTTCAGATATGAACTGTAGGAAATGTATTTTTCATAAGGTGAGTAGTCATAAGTATGCCTTGAATTGTTAGTACTCAACTAGTTTGTCATTGATGCTCTCATTTTAGTAGCTCAATATGAATTTTATATTATCTTCATCAAGGTCAGTATTTCATGTCAAATCAGTAAGAAATTTTAAAGATAATAATTGTGTTAAATTCTCTTTTGCATGACTTCCACCAAAAAAAAAGTATGTTTAAAATTCTGTTTGCTTTATTATCAATATATTTCTTTTAGGAAAGTAACTCTTCTTCTAATTTGGCCTCAATGAAAACTATTCTTTGCTATAGTTTGGATGATAAGTGTTCTCCAAAGGCCCGCATGTTGAAGGTCAGATTCCCATGGTGGCACTAGAGGACCCTTTAAGAGGTGTGGCCTTGTAAGAGGTCTTTAGGCCACTGGGCTTGTGCCCTTGAATGGGACTTTGGGGTCCTGGCCCCCTCCTGAGCCTCTCTTTTGCTCGTGACTGTGAGGTGAGTAGTTTTGCCCTGCTACGTGCTCCCACTGTGATATACTGCCTCCCATGGGCCCAAAAAGCACCGGGACTATCCAATCATGGATTGGAACCTCCAAAACTATGAACCAAAGTACACCTTTTTCCCTTTATAATTTGCTTGTCTCAGATATTTGTTATAGTGACAGAAAGTTGACTAACATAACCGTGATTCACAATTTTACATGTCTGATGATTAAAAGAATATTCCATTGACTAGCTTCTAGTTATGTACATTTTAAACTTTGCTTTTTTCTCTATTATTCATATACCTCTGGTGCTGGGTGCTGTAGGATAGGTTCATATCATGCCATGACCTTAGTTCTGCACCTTCAGGCTGTGATGGATATTGGGTGAGTCAGCAGAGGAGGTAGTAGGATTATTCCTGGAAGCCCTTCTTAGATTGGGATTGACAGCAAAACCTCACTGGACAGAAATGACTATAAGCCTTATAAATACTTTTCATTAAAGTGAAACTAAATATATATACAATTCAAGTCTCCCTTATCTAGATTCTTGGAATGTCTTCTACTTTAATGATACCCAACTTTAGAAGATGTGTGATGGAAAGGAAGTCAGAGTGGAAAGATACAAAATTTTTCTCTATTGTGTTTGAAACTATTTTATTTCTGTAAATGACCTATAAAATGTGTGTGTGTGTGTGTGTGTGTGTGGTGTGTATGGGAATTATGAGTATGTGCATATATATGTATATGTATTTATATTTATATATGAACACAGTGCTCAGAGCTCCTTCCAGGGCCTTAAAAGAGGATTATGCAAGTTAAAGCTTCACGGGCTTCATAACAAATATGATTCTAACACTTTCTGGTTCTGTGAATTAATCCTTAATTTTGAGTTGGAGTAGGAGACTTCCCAAGGCCTATATCATTATATAACATGTCATACTTCCTCTATTTGTAATAAGACAAGATTTTCTCCTCTAATTACATGGCCCATTGCATTTTTTTCCATGTGGTATTACCAAATTCTGGATGATAAATCACTCAATCTTATTTATTTACTTAAATTTACTTACTTATTTATTTATTTTTATAATATAGGGGGGTTGAACTCAGGACCTCATGCATACTTTGCAAGTGCCATACCGCTGAACTGCATCTCCAGGCCCTTTTTAGTTTTTATCTTGGGACAGGGTCTCACTAAATTGTGCAGGCAGCCTCTGGCCTCAAACTTGCGATCCTCCTGCCTCTGTCTCCCTAGTTGCTGGGATTATAGGTGTGTACCACCATTCCCGGTTTATTCAAAAAATTTTAAAGCTAAATTTTACCAATGGTGAAATAATAAAATCATATATCTAAAAACAAAAACCAGCAGTTGTATGGCCTCTCTCAATCCAAGTCTTCAATTTTGCAGAATTTTCCTTCATGTTTTCTTTATATTTAAAAAATATTTATGTAATACTATTTCTTTGATTATTTTAAACATTATAATACACACAAAATTTAGCATTCAGGTTCTTTTTGTTTTCTTTCTTGGAGACATCTCTTCCAGAGCCCTCTATCATTCTCTTTTCATCTTGACCCATCATTCTCTAGGACTGCTATGTGGCCATTATCCTAGGATTTTTCTTTGCCATCATCCTGAGAAGTCCTTTTAGCTCTCTAATGAATAGTATCTTCTGATATTTATGATTTCTTCCTTTCTCTCATTTCTTCCTTTTTCTTCTTTACTCTTCTATTTTAGTGAAATACATTTTCCAGTAGCTTTCTGAGAAAGTATATATTGGAGATAAAACTTTAGAAACAGCAAATTTAAAAAATTGTATGTTTTTCACCCTTGTTTGTCTACGGGTCAATTCTAGGTCAAAAATAATTTCCCATCACATCATAGTTCTGAAGACATTCTTCAGTGTTTTCCGGCTTCAGTGTTGCTGCTAAGTACAATACTACTTAGCTTCCAGTTCTTTGTAACTAATCTATTTCTTCTCTTTGTATGTTTTTAGAATTTTTATTTAATTGTGACGTTCTGAAAATATATAATAATTTGCCTGGCTGAGTTGCTCTTTACCTACTTGGTGAGTGGGCTGTTTTAATTTGGAAGATCATATTCTTTAGTTTGGGGAAATTTTCCTGTAATTTTTTTGATAATTAAATAACTATTTCCTCCTACTGGTTGGTTTGTTTTATCTTTCTAGAACTGTTGTTTAGAAATTAGACCTCCTGGATTGTTTCTATTTTCCGTCTTTTTATTATTGTTGTCCATTTCTTTGGCTTTATTGTTCGACTTTTTAGGAGGCTTTCCTAAATTTTAAAATTTCATATATTTTATTCTTAAAGAATTTTTTGCTGTTCTTACTTTAAAACTTTCATATATTCTTATTATTTCAATGATAAAATATCTTTTATTATTTCTATGAAATTCTTAATAAGTTTTCTTCTGCTCCTTGGGTTATTGTCTGTATTCTGAATTTTTGATGGCTGTTTTACTTATTTTTTCCTACTGTATTAAAATATTTTTAATATTTCTCAAATGTCTTTTAGTCTTGGTCTGTCTATTTATACTTGAGAACATGGTCCACAGGCTCTGTATCTTAAAATAAATCTAGAATCCTTCTACTTCTCACCACTTTCCCCTGTACCATCATGGCCCAACCAATCAACATCTCTTGTCTAAATATTGCCATTATCTCCTAACTGATCTCCTTGCTTCTGTAATTACTCCTTATAGACTGTTTTCAACAGAGACTAGAATGATCTTTTAAATCATGTTATGTCACTTCTGCTTCAAATGATCCAATAGCTTTCCATCTTACTCCAGATAACATGCAAAGTATACACAATATAACAAGTTACCACAAATTTGACAGCTTAAGATAGTACATATTTATTATCTCACAGGTGCTGTGGTTTGGAAATCCAGGCAAAACTGAAGGAGGTGCTCAGCTTAGGTTCTCACAAAGATGCAATCAAGATACTGACTAGGCTTAGGTTCTCATCTGAAGGCTAACTAGGGAGGTACCTGCTTTCTAACTTGTGTGATTGGCAACATTCAAATCTTTGTGGTTGCAAGATTCACACAGAAGAGAAAAAGACTACAGTGAGTCCGCTCCCAAACAGTTTATGTAATGTAACAAAATCAGGAGAGCAGCATCCTATCATCTTTGCCATAATCTTTTGGTTATAATCAAGTCACAGATCTTGCCTACACTCAAGGGAAAGGAATCACACAAACATGTGAATCCCAGAAGTTAGAGATGATCAGGTGCCACCTTGAGCCTGTCTTCCATAAATGGCCTACAAGGCTGTACATAGGCACAGCATTACCTTTCTGACCTTATATCCTACAGTTGTCATACTTATTCATTGTACCACCGCCATGAGAGTCCACTTGCTATTATTCCAACATGCTAGTTAGATTCATGCCTTAGAGATTTTGTGCTTTCTGTTCCCTCTGCCTGGAATTGTCTTCTTACCATATCCACATGGCTTGCTCACCTACTTCCTTCAAGTCTATGCTCAAGTGTCACCTTCTAGAGGCTGTTTCTCTGATTTTCTTTAGAATTGTTGGCATTCCCTATCCCCCTTTTCTACTTTTCTCCATATACTATATAATTTATTGTTAGGTTTATTGTCTGTTTGTCTTCTAGAATGGAAGCTCTACAAGTACAGGGATTTTTATCTGTTTTGTTTATTGCTGAATCACTTGTGCTTAAAATATATTATATTCCTCCATTAATATTTATTAAATGAATGAATGTGTATGTGCAAGACATGTTGTCTGATAGGCTTAATAGGACAACTGGATGGGTGGTTGGTTGTTTTTTTGTTTGTTTTTGGATCTCTCTAAATGTCAGCATCTGTAGGTATTTGCTCATCTGCCATTCAATTTCTCCAAGAAAGGGTCACCTAATCTCTAGCCTACATGTGTCTGAAGACTGACTCCCATTATTTTGCAGCTATGGACTGAGAGGGTCAGTGCTTATTGTATTTAGTATGCAGATTTTCACTTTATCTCCCAGTTTTCACTTCTATCCCCTACCAACAACATTATACTCTTCGGAACTATTGTCTTCTATATTTGATCTTTTCTGGTTCAATTTTGACAGAAATATTACCTTCTGTCTTTGTGGGAAGGGCAATGAATTTACTATGCCAGTGGAGGTTGGAATCTAGGTGCTTATCTGCTGTCTCTGGCTTACCCCTATCTTCTATCTGGTAGTTACATTTCCAGATTCTTCTAGAGTTCTTGAGAATGATTTAGCTTCTATTTCACTGGCATCTTCTTTTGTATTTTTTAGGTTTGACCTTTATCTCTTTTGTTAAGTCATTTATCATTTTTCCATCCACTTACTAACTTTATGTGAAGTTTCTGTTTCTTTTCTTCCATGTTTTGGAGAGAGTTTTGAGAGGAAAAAAAGGCCATCTGGATACTGAAAAACCTAAGAAAAAATTTTCATCCAGATGTTTAACATCTTGAGGATAGGCTTAAAGTCTAAAAATATTGATGGCAAATGGAAAATCTTATCAATGGACGTTTTACTCTATACTAAAGGTAGATATTAAGAAAAGGATTCCAGACCACTCAAGTGTTAAATGGGATTGGAGGAGGAGGTGTGAACTGCCACCTGCAGTTAACACTTTCACTTCAGATAATTCAGACCTTTGGTCCTGTAATTTCCATTCTGTGACTATATTTTAAAGGAATAACAAGAAACTTGGGCAAAAATAAGGATGCAATCATGTTCACTGCCTTATTAGTCATGACCAAAATCAGAGACACTTTAACAAAAGCCAACATTAAAAGGTGTTTTTGAAAGTAATTTTGAAAAGTATAAAAAACAATGAGTTTTTATTTTTATTTTTTTGTGGTACTGGGGGTTGAACCAAGGGCCTTGCGCCCGCGTGCTTTGCAAGTGCTGGAGCACTGAGCTGCGCCCCCAGCTCATTTTTTGACTTTTTGAGACAGGTTCTTGCTAAATTATGTAGACTGCCTCTGGTCTCGAACTTGCGATCCTCCCGCCTCTGCCTCCCAAGCCACTGGGATTACAAGCGTGCACCACCGCGCCCTGCACAGAGTTTCTATTTTTTAAAGATTTTAATGAAGTATGGTGTGGTGGTACAAGCCTGTAATCCCAGCAACTTCGGAGGCAGAGGCAGGAGAATAACAAGTTCAAGGCCAGAGACAGCTTTTATAATTTAGAGAGACCCTGTCTCAAAATAAAATGTAAAAGATGGGCTGGGAGTGCAGCTCAGTGGTAAAGCACTTGGAAAACATGTGTGAAGCCCCTGGTACAGAAAAAAAAAAAAGGCTTTAATGACATGAGAAAATGTTCACAGTATATTAAATAATAAAAACAATATAAGTGCATATTATTTTTTATTGTGAGAGCTTTTTAAAACCGCAAATAAGTTAGAGACCACTTAATTTATTTTAAACCATTTAAAAAGATTCTTAAAGTACACAAAATGAGTGTTATATATGTAAGAAAGTACCACATTATGACTTATAAATTAGTTCACAACAAAGCACCTATTTTCTTCCTTAGGTACCTATTTTTTCTATAGATAGACATGAAAAGGAGTAAAGTAGTTGCTCCTCTTCAAGGAAACCAATTACCTTTCCTTCCGACTGTTTTGGTAAAGTTTAAGACTTTGCTTTCCAGCTTTCCAAAATAATCTTTGCATGTACTTTAAAAGAACAGCCTTTTCTAATACTTTGCCAAGCTTCTTAAAAAAAGAACTATTCTTGACCAAGTTTGGAAAAGCACATAAGTATTCACACCACATAAAATCAATGTGCTCATTTCATAGGAAACCCCTCAGTATGTGGGACACTTTTACAGCATGCAGATGACATGTATTCTAGTATTAGTTATTAATGCTATGAAAAGTTTAATTTAGTGAAAAATTATCTGCTTAGTGGAGGTGTCAGTTTTTGTACCTAAACTCTTCATTACATAACATGGATGTTGGGAAATGTCATGGCTCAAGAGATGATCATCACAAGAAACTTTCATGCTTAGCCTGCATTCATTTACCTGATTCACAGGCACAGTGCTATCTGAGTTCTCAGCAAGTACTTCCGAGCCCTTGTGCAAAGCGAGGGTTAGGATGACAAGCAAAAGTTAATTAAAGTATTTAGCCCCTTTTCTTTTGCTCTTTTTGTTGTTTCCTCTTCTCCCAGCATTCTCTTGTCATTAGAAATGGAGAAGATAAATATTTGCCATTTTAGCTCCAGAGGAACGTCTCAGATACTCATGACTTGACACTGACTACACAAATTATGTATCCCCACACTTCATCTCTCTGATACTTTTTAAAATTTATCTAATTAATTTATTTATTTAATGCTCAGTAATTGAACTAAGGGCCTTATACAAGCTAAGCAAGTGCTTTACTGCTGAGCTACACTCCAGACATCTCATACGTATTTGCTGAGCATGTTATTATGCAAGATATTATGTGATACGTGTGGTCCTATGCAGCTTATGATTGAGAAAACAATTCAAGGGTGTTCAGTATATACCATGTATGGTAAAGGTAGACAGAGCATACAGACTAGCTTCTGCTCTGGACATTTAACTGGATGTTTTTTCTCTTTTGTTCACTTTATAGTTACAGCTATGCTTTTGTATATACTCTGGGAAGCTGTGAATATTGGACTCAAGCTTAGTAAACAGATTTCTCTGCCTAAGAAATTTGGACATTTTTGCAAACTTAGAGGTGAACTTTCCTCAGGTTTCCAGAGAATGGGAGATACGTATTTTAAAAGAAAAGTAGATGGATAAGTTAAAAATCAGTTGAGATTCTCTCAGTTTTCAAAATATACTTTAAATACTCAAGGTATTTTAAAAGAAATTTTATTGACCTGAGTCAAATATCTGAATCAATCACTTTAGAGCTTCTGTATTCCAGGCCTTTTAATTTTGTCCTGCCTTTGGTAAGCCTAGCATCTCCTTAATATTTTGGATCCATGTGGCAGAGGAGGTAGTGTTTTCTGGCTACCTGAAGCAGGGAGGTTTGGGATGACATTTGTATTTCTATAATTTCATTGTTAAATCTTCTCTTATGTTTCTAAATATAAAACAAATCATCCTAGAACTCCACTGCAATAATCTTAGTTGTGGTCATGAATTCACTATTAATTTAGTCTTGGGCCTTCACAAGGGTATTTAATTGCTGAAAGACATTTAACCCCAACACTAAGTACATAGTAAGAGTTTCATACATAGTGATTCACCTTGGGGATGTAGTTCAGTAGTAGAATGTTTGCCTAGCATGCCCAAGCATCTGAGTTTAATCCCTGGCACAACACATACACAAAAACATAATAAATTAACCATTACAAATATAAAAACTATAGTGATTCTTCTACTGGTAAATATTTTGGGAGTGATGCTGTTATATTTTTAAACAATTCTCAAATATATCATAGTAAAGCAGTGATCTTTTCAAACAACTTGTTTGTGCAGCTACATGATTCCAGAAAGCTACATCTGGAAGACCCCTCTCAAAACAATCCAGAAAAAAATCAGCCATTGAAAACCCTATGAGACTGGCATGACTCAACAGCACCTAACAACAAACAATACACTTAAAGTAGAGAGGACTGACCCTACTCTACAAGGAGAACTAAAGAAAGTTTATTTATTTATTTATTTATTTTGCGGTACTGAAGGGTTAAACCCAGAGCCTCAAACTTACATGCTTTGCAAGTTCTGTACCATTGAACTGTACCCCCAGCACCTTTTTTTTTTTTTTTTTTTTTTTACTTTTTATTTTGAGACAGAGTCTTGCTAAGTTACACAGGCTGCCTTTGGTCTTGCAGTTGTTATCCTCCTGCTTCTACCTCCTGAGTTACCAAGATTACAGGTGAGAGCCACCACACCCAGCTAGAGCTAAGGGAAAGTTAGATCCGTTTCAGAACACTGCTTAATCCCATGACAGTTTCTATGACTGCCTAAGTGCCAGTTGTCCTCCTTTGGTTTTCAGATCTTACAGGCTCTGCACATTATCACTCCATTTGTTCCAGCAACAGCTACAGATAGATTTTGGTAAATTCTTCCTGCTGGGTGCTGTATGAGGTGCTAGTTGAACAAAGCAGACAGTGAGTCCTGCCTTCAGGGATATTATACGGTAGAGAGAGAAACAAATAAACAAGTAACAAGAATAAATAGTTTGTTGAGATTCCTAATTCATTTGGATATAAACTTTCAACAGTTTTATCTTTTTCCAGTGAATGCTTTGAATCTTGTTCATCCAATTTCCCATCTCTTAGTGAATGGTTGGCAGACCATATAACTTTACAGTCAATTTGTGTTGCTAAAACACAGTCCAGGCAAGCTTAAAATTCAACCTGACTTTTAATTCAAAGTATTCCCTCCTCCATGATGTGCTATACTTCTGTTCACCCATGTGAGGAAGATCCTAAAGAGCTCTGGTTGTTCTCTTTTTCTTGGGAAATCCTCTAAGAGGAAAGTTAGTGGAACGAAATATCTTTCCGCTGCAGCTGGTTTCAAGGCTGCAACTCATACTCACTGTATTCTTCCTCTAAATTCATTCTAAATCTCCCTCACCCTTGGCTACACAGCTGCTGACATTGGTGTTAACATTATGTGGTGAGGGCTAAACCTTTGATCATTTCTGAAATATGCAAGATCCAGGCCTGCTGTACTTGTCCATACATCATCACATTGGGCAGAGGCAATACCAAGAGATGTGCTGGTAGGTCACTGAAAACTAAACACATTCTTCCCTGCCTCTCTTGTGCAGTGGGAACCTATTTCCTGCTGATGAGCAAGATCAGTGACCTCTGCCTGTATGGTAATGTCTTTTTGTGTGTGGTGATCTTTTGGACCAAGGAGTTTGAGTGGATGCCAGCTATACCTTAAAGTTAAGAAGACTCTTGCATATCTTCTGATAGAAGTGTTGCTCCTATGAGAAACATGATCTCTAGACCCTCAGAGCCTGAGGTTGCAGGGAGAAGAAGCACAGATTCCCTTAGTGGGGTGTGATAGAGGGATACTCCTACTTTTATCTTTTGTTTCCTAGACCCAGACGTTGTACTTCCTGGGGCACAGCACAACATTATGGCCATTGATTTAGGTATAAACTGTGTCCTTACCCTGTAAGTATCACCTCTGAGCTTTCACTTTCAATAGACTTTTCTACCACTCTGTCAATGAGGCATCTTTGGGAGAGATGCAGATGATGAGAGGACTGGATCTCATAGTTACGTGCCACGTGATTTTATTTCCTTTGCTTGAAAATGAGTACCTTCATCTATTGCAGTGTTATGCAGGATCCTGTGGGGGTGGACTCTGTCAACCTTTGGATAATGGTGCTAACAAAGACCTAGCCGGCATAAAAGACAAAGGTAAGCTATCAGATCACATTAGATGGACTGCTGCTCCTTACATGGAAGGGGCCTAATGTAATCAACTTGCTGATTGGTCTCCTCAGGGTATACTGCCTTGGATCCTTAGATTTGATCACCATTGCCAGCAGGTTGGGTATTTGTCAGTGGCAGTAGGAAGATCATCCCTGGTGAACGAGACCCCATGCTGTTGGACTGACCCATGTAAATCCTCCAAGCCTGAATCCTGGTTACTCCATTTATGAGTCCATTGTGCTAACACTGGGGTGGCCAATGACAGGGGCTGCTGGTGTCAACTGTCCACATTGTTCTGTCTTCTTGGTTGTTTGATACTTTTTCTGTTGTAAATGCTATCTGGCAAGCATTAATATCTGATACACATACCTTCACACTTTATGTTTTTCCTCATAGATCCATCCTTGTGCTTCTTTCCCAAACCTCCTAGTCCTTGATATTCCAAAGTTTTCTCTTTCATGCCCCTGGCCTGCCAGCCAAGACATTCATTTCTGCTCATGAGTCCATGTGTATTCTTATTTCAAGATACTTCTTCCACATAAAGTAGATTACCTGGCACAGCACACACAGCTGCTGTCTTTCAGTGTCACTCAAGAGCAGGAGTGGTCCATTTTTGGCTTGTACCTACATATTAAATCACTCTACATGCCTTTTTTCTTCTCTGTGAGCTGTTTACAAAGGTGGCCATAAGTGTGAGTTGAGGGAGAAGTATTTGTGATGGTGAGGGACATAGAGATTTGGGATACCTGCTTCTTGTGGCTTAGTTGTGCTTTGTGTCATGACTCATACTTGAGACTAGACACACTATTTCAGTGTGCTGATATATCTATTTGGTTATCCTATCTTATGATTTGATGGATCTGACAGGACCCATTTCATAACAGGAAGCTCTGGCCACATGGTTACTTTATATCTTATGACCAGACCCTCCTTGTCTCTCACGGCCCAGGAGCACACTAGAAGATGTATAAAAATGGAATATAGTTATACAATGGAGTATCATTTAGCCATAAAGAAGAACAAAATCGTGCATACAAGAAAATGGGTGGAGCTAGAGGTCATCATGTTAAGTGAAATAAGCCAAATTCAGAAAGACAAGTATCACATATTTTCTCTTATATGTGGGAGCTAGTGGGGAAGATAAGATCCTGAAAGTAGCAGAGGCCCTACATGGGAAGGGTAGGGGTACCAGAGGGAGAGAGAGAATGCTAAGTACTTGGGAGGGTAGATACAACCAAAGCACAATATATACATGTATGGAAATGCCACAGTAAAATGCATTAAAAATTATAACAAAGGGTTGGACATAGTGGCACACACTTGGGAGGCACTCAGGAGGTAGAGGCAACAGGGTCACGAGTTCCAGGGCAGCCTGAGCTACATAGTGAAACCCTCACTCAAAAAATTTTAAAAAATGGAATAAACATTATATATTATCAGCTATAGCTATGGTGATCTTTCTCTAGAAGCCTTGGGATTTATGTTGTGATTCTCATGCAGGAATTTACCACCACAATCTCCCCATGGCACCCTGCCCTCCAAATATACCTATAGAATCATAAGTTTTTTCAGGTTGAATATTCTAAGTTATAGAGCTAAATACATCACTGCTTGGGCTTATAGATAGCTCCCTTTTCTACTCTGGACCCACTTAAAACTTTCAGGCTTCCATGGTTATGCTGCTTTCAGAATGCCAAGATTTCTACCAGCTCTTGTGCTTTCTTTTCCAAGTAGAAATATCAAATAGGTAATTAGATATACATGGTTAGAGTCAGAAAAGAGGTCTGGGCTGTAGATGTAAATGTGGTAGCTGCTAGCAGATAGATGATATTTAAAGAAATAACAGTAGTGGCTGAGAATGGTGGCACAGGCTTACAAGTCCAGGACTTGGGAGGCTAGGGCTGGAGGACTGTGAGTTCAAGGTCAGCCTAGGCTAAAGACAAGACCCTGTCCTTAAAAAAAATAAGGGTAATATGTTAGTTAGTATTATGTTTGACTCTGTATAACAGAAAACCTCAAATAGCAGTAGTGCAAGCAAAATATAATTCTTTCTGATAGAAGAATCTGGATAGTTGTTCCAGGGCTACTATGGCAGTTTCTCATCAGCCCAAACTCAATCTCCTTCCACCCTGTTATCTGGGCACACAACCATCCTCGCCATGCAGTTCCACTTCTTGGTTCAGCAGGGGCGCTCCAGCTCCAGCACCTCCATCATATCATTAATACTAAATACTGGGGTGGAGAAAAAAAAGAAGGCCACATTTCTCTTTCATTTAAAAGCAATTTCCAGGAGTTTCCCACGCTACTTCTAGTTATCTCTTACTGCCAAAATTTCATCTCTTGGCCACTCCTAATTGAAAAGAAGATGAGTCCCCTCCAACCCCCTGCCAGAGAGCCAGGTGACCATCTACAAGGATCCTGTACCACTTTACCATTGAAGGAGAAGGAATAGGTGTGGGGGGTCACCTTTCCATTTCAGCTACAGATGAATTGAAAACGCCTAGAAAGTGTAACTGGGGAAGAAAGTAGATCCAGGCTAAGAAACATGGAGAACAAGGCAGTAATGACATCTTCAAGCCAAGAAAGAAAACTATTATGAAGAGGAAAGAGAAGTCACTCACATCAAATGATACTCAGTTATCCAGTGAGATGCCAGAAAAATATCACCTCTGTTCAAGTCTTTGAGCAGGCCCAGTGTTGGGCACAGAATTTACTGTGAAGTGGGACGATGAGTGAGAGAAAGTGAAAACCGGATGTACAGACCATTTTTCATAGATATTAGAATGTGCAGGCGAGCAAAGAAATAGAATAGTAGATTGGGATGTGATTTCAGGGATTTTGTATTTGTTAATTTTTTATTTGATAGGTTTTATATTTTGTTTGTTTTTTAGGATAGACAATAATAGAGTTTTAAAACATGCAATTGGAATGATCTGATAACAAGTGAGAAAGACCAAAAATAGAGAATGAGGGACTAACCAATGGAGGAATATCTTTGAGAAGCAAGAAGGGAAGGGTCCAAAACCCAAGTTAATAGATGAGTCAAGTAGAAAGCTATTTCCTCTACTTTAACAGTAACCAATAGGAAGAACATGGGTTCCAATGAGGATAAGTTAGTGGATTTGGTATTGAAGTGCTGATTGGACTCTCATCAGATAGCTTTTGTCTTCTAAGCTTAGAAGCACAGTAGAAGGTAAGGAAGAGGGACAATAGAAGGTCTAAGAAGAGAAGAGTATTAGCTGATACTCTTGAAGAGTATCAAAGCAATGTTGATAATATTAACATATAAAGGTAATAGAATTTTAATGGAGTGTTGAGAGCCAGTCTTAGGACTGAGGTCATGAATTTAAACTGAAACCATTCTGCATGTTTGTGGAGTTCCTTCAGCAGTCTTTAGTTGTTCAGCGGAAGACTTGGTGAAAGAGGATTCCTGAATACACCCAAGCAGGGTTGAGGTCTTATCGGGTGTGTTAGTCAGTGTTTCTGTTGCTGTAACAATGTTCCTGAGAAAAACAACTTAGGGGAGGAAAGATTTACTTTGGCTCACAATTTCAGAGGTTTCAATCTATATTGACTGGCCCCATGGTTTCTAGAACTGTCATGAGGCAGTACATCATGGCAGAAGGGCATGACAGAGCCAAGCTTTCCACAACAGATAGGAATCAGCGATACAGAAGAAGGGTCTGAGGGCAAAGATAAACCCTCCAAAGACACATCCCAGTCACCACTTTCCTCAAAACAGACCCTACCTCCTAATAGTCCATTCAGCTACAAATTCATCAAAGGATTAATCCACCAAAGAAGTCAGAGCCCAGATGATCCAATCACCTGCCCAAATCCCATCAGCTGGCAATAAATCCTTTGGCACATGATCCTTTTGGGGGGATACTTCATGTCTAAACCATAACATCATAAGGCTGCACAACAGAAGGAAAGAAGGCAAGGTGGGGAAGCCAGGTACCACAGCATACATCTGAAATCCCAGTGACTTGGGAGGTTAAGGCAGGAAGATTTTGAGTTCAAAGTTTGAGGCAGCCTGTACAACTTAGCAAGACCCTGTCTCAAAATGAAAAATAAAAAAAGGGAGGGGGCAGCTGAAGATAGAGCCAAATGGTAGAGCTCTTGGCTAGCATGCTGGAGATTTGCAAAGAAGTTGTTGTAAAAATTGGACATGGAATCCAGAGAGAGAGAGAATATGAAGGGAAATAGGAAGAGAGAGAGAGAGAGAGAGAGAGAGAGAGAGAGAGAGCACGCAGAAAGTGCATTGCAATTGCACAATATTGAAGAATTGCTGTAGTCCAGATACTTAAGCAAGTAGACCGAAAGAATAGGAAGTTGGAGTTTGAATTTGGAAAAACAGAAGTTATGTATGTATGTGGGATTGGGGTCAGGTCCAAGGTATCATCCTGAGGGAAAGGGTAGTAGGTAGGTTGCTGCAATGGAGTGGGGGGATTTACCATTTGAAATTAGAAGATGTGGAGGCCCATGTGCTCCTCGGTATTGCTTGTTTACTTCATTGCATTATGTTTAACTAGACACAAAGTTCTTATATTAGGCATCTTACCCAATGCTGAGCCCATAATAGAGATTCAATGTATACATGAGAAGAGCAGCTTTAAGACCTAGTGTTACAGATGGAAAGAAAAACACCAAGTTTCAGATCAAAGAGCTAGGGTTATTTAAACTGAGTGTCCAGTGGTACATTTATACTTGTTAGCAGATATAATAAGGCCACCAGAGGGTCAGTGATGGCAAATAGATATGACCATTTTTGATATTTCCCTTTGGCAGAATGACTGGGAAGCTGGAGGCATGATCAGAACAAAGAACACAGAATAATTGCAGAGATTTTGTTGTATATTTCCAAACATACTTCCTCCCACCCAGCCTTAGATACAATTGTCTGGGTCATTTTCTTCTCTTCTCCTTTCTTTCCTTTCTCCTCCTCCTCCTCCTCCTCCTCCTCCTCCTCTTCCTCCTCCTCCTCCTTCTTCCTCTCTCCCTCTCTCTCTCTCTCTCTCTCTCTCTCTCTCTCTCTCTCTCTCTCTGCAGTACTAGGTATTTAAACAAGGGTCTCAGGCATGTTAGGCAAGTGCTCTACCACTGAGTTACATCCAAAGCACCCTTTTAATTTTTTTTTTTTTAGAAAAGGTTTTGCTATGTTGTACAGCTCCTGTCCCAGCTTCCCAAGTGCTAAGATTACAGGCATGTACCACCACACCTGGCTAGGTTCATTGTTTTCAGTATCAAGGAAAGCCTGCATAGATATTTCTTTTCCTCTTATGTTATGGATTTGTATAAATTTTTCTTCTTTCTTCCAAAGAAAGCTAGGGATGACTTTGATTTTAGGGACACCAAGAAGCTTCTTTAGTAGGATTATTTTTCTTTAGGGGAGAGAAGACTTGCCTTAGAGTGGTTGGCTACTGTTAAAAATTCTTTTTACTAATGCAGTATTTTTCTTCCATTAAAGAAAAGGCTTAAAACACAAATTCCTAGGGGAAAGATCACAGAAAGCCTTGAATACATGTTAAGTCATAAGTAACTTGAGGCAAGAATCTTTACTGAAGAAAGTATATTGGGGAAGAGCATCAGGAGACAATATACATACACACACTCGCATGCTATGTTGTCCAGACTGGCCTTGAACTCCTGGGCTCAAGTGATCCTTCCACCTTAGCCTCCCATGTAGATGGGACTACAGGCACATGCTACCACATCTGGCTCAAGAAAAGTAAAGTTTTGTTTTGTTTTTTTCTGTTCCAGGTTTATTTTACTTGGCACAATGTCCTACAAGTTAATCCATTTTGTCACAAATTGCAGAATTTCCTTCTTTTTAAAGCTGACTAATATACCATGTTTTCTTTATCCTTTCATCCATTGATGGACACTTATGTCATACAATATATAAAAATAAATTCAAAGTGGATTTCAAGTCTTTTTTTTACTACTAACTACAGACTTTATTAAAAATTCATCAGTCTTTCCACTATGATCTTCTTTCTGTACCAAGATCTTATCCAGAATCCCACATTACTTTCAGCCTCCATTCTCTAACAATTTTGTTTTAATTGGAAATTTTTAATGTATACCTTAATGTGATTCATTCTGACATGCTTTTCATTGTGACATTTCTATATATGCATTTTGTTGTACATTGTACAGATAAGTTCCCCCTTACCCTCTTGTGTGCTTCCTTCCCCCCATCCCACACCACCACCAAAGACTTCTCTTCCATTTGCTTGTCTTTTTATGGTAGTATTTTTCTATATATCCTTGGGTTCCAATTCTGTTTAAGATAGAAACTTTTCCTGTAGTGAACTTTCTTTTTACATTGTCAGTACTACTATATGAATTTTCTAGTCCATCTATAATAAAACCATTCTTAGAAAAGTAAAGTTTAGAAACGTTTTTTTAAAGCTAAAGTGAACTGTGATTCTGAAGATCTGAGTTTCTGGTTCTACTACTAAATAGTTATATGACCTTGGATGAGCTATTTAACTTTGGAGGGCCCCAGTTTCCTAACTGAAGAGGAGAAAAAAACTACATTGATGCAATTAGCGCATGTGAAAGTGCTTGGTAAATTCTAAATAGCTCTATGACCATTCAATGGCATTACTAATGTTGTGATTTGAGTCTTGGTAAATATCTCTGCTGCTTTGGGAATTTGGGCCAGCTTTTCTGGCTTCTGTTTGGTTAGTTTTTGCACCTGTTTTAGGCAGTTGAGGACAATATTAGAATCATCAATAAGTTCTTTTCTGGCCACACTATCCTCCTGAGAGCTGATTCCAAGGCTTCAGAGACATTGTGGAGTCCACTCTCGTAGCCTTTTCTCTCTCAGAAATGGTGTTGATGTCTCTGTCTCCTTATGTCTGACCTCCCTTCAAGCCTGTTAGGTTGGAGAACTCATTTAATTCCCCATCTCCTGCTGGGAGTCTTCTTGAGTTGTTTTTCCTCCAAGATCTGTGAGGAGACTGCTTGCTCATTCCTTTATATTCTTTCTCTTATATTATCAGAATTGAGCACACTACTTGACTTCCCTTCTCTGCCCTTTTTGTTTCTATTCTCTGTTAGCCTGTTTTCTAACTGTTGCTGCTTCTATCAGCAACTCTCTGCTTTTTGTTAGAGCCAATAAGTACTGGACACTGTGGTTCTTCCAGAGTGTTACTGATATGCGAACTCCTCCATTTCAGTTCAAATATGCTTGATGAAGTGAAAATCTAACAATTGGCTTTCCCCCTTTCTTTTTTTCCCTTTTCTTTTCTTTTTCTTTCTTTCTTTTCTTTTCTTTCTTTTTTTTTTTTTTGTGGTGCCGGGGATTGAACTCAGGGCCTTGTGCTTGCATGCTTTGCAAGTGTTATACCACTGAGCTGCATCCCCAGCCCAATTTCTTTTTTTTTTTTTTACTTTTTGAGACAAGGTCTTGCTAAGTTTAACTACACAGACTGCCTCTATCTCAAACTTGCGATCCTCCTGCCTCTGCCTCCTGAGTCGCTGGGATTACAGGTGAGGGCCACTGTGCCTGGCTCCACCCTTTCTTTTTATTTCTGACTGTATGCCTCTGTCTTGACCAAAGAGTCTAATAATATACATAGAATTATACCAACAATTTGTGTTTGGCATAGACAGAGTTTATTTACCAACATTGGAGTCACAAGTTACATACTTTCATCCTAATTCTTTATTTACTTGCTGTGGCCTGTAAGGAGATCCATTTAACCTCTTGAGTTTTCCGATTACTTGTCTTCACAATGGGTATAATAATTTTTTATTTGCTTCACAGCTGTGAGGATAAAATGAAAAGAGTCTTTTGATCCATAAAGGCCTATATATGTAAGTGACCTTTCTTATTATTGCTGTGGCAAATTTCCTAGGAGCTTATTATTACTTGTGATGGGGCTTTGAGCCTAGCTTCCTCACTGGAACACAGGAAAGGGTATGTTAACATATCAGCAACTTGGAAGAATGACAGTGGAGCTAAGATAACCTGAGGTTTCAAAGAATAGAGGACTTGGACACTAGCTCCTATCTATAGTTCTCAGATTAAGGGCCTAGTGCCCCTCAGCAGTGCCTCTTCTAATGTCTCTTGTCTTTAGCGCTCACAGTCACTTTCTCAATGCCTATAGCACTGGCTGTCCCTGCCACTTATCTGAGTAAATCAGAGAAATCTGTGCTATTTATCTTCTGAATTTCTGTATTCTTTCTTCTTTACCAAGTTACAAGTGTTTCAAGGTCCAGAACTGTGTGTATGATTGTCTCTTTTCCCATAGCGATAGCATATGACAGTGATTTATAGCAGGTGGCACTGGAAATGTGTGGTGTTTATGCACAGCTAGGCCATATTTTCTTTGTTGAAGGTTGGAGAGAAAAGAGTGTCTGTATGTGTTCTGTTATTCTTTAGAAATATTTACTTTTAACAAAATTGTGAATGAACATACATTTAAAAGTTAAAGTTAAATAGTGGTAAAAAACTTATAAAAATTGTAGTCTCAAGCCGTGGTGTGGTGGTGCATGGCTGTCATTCCAGCAACTCAGAAGACAGAGCCAGGAGGACTGTAAGTTCAAGGCCAGAGGCAGCCTGTGTAAATTAATGAGATCATGACTCAAAATAAAAAATAGAAAATGGGCTAGGGTATGTAGACCAGTGGTAGAGCACTTGCAAAGTATGTCTGAGAAGCCCTGGGCTCAGCCCCCAGGTACCACCAACAACCAAATCAAACCAAAACAACAAAAAACCACAAAACTGTAGTCTCTACCAATCACACATTCCAGCCTGCTCTTCAAAGTAATTACTTCTTATCTGTTTTAACTATCTACTCCTGTCCTCTGATATTGTCATTAGTGTGTGTGCGTGTGTGTGTGTGTGTGTGTGTGTGTGTGTGTGTGTATCCCTTGAGAAACCCATACCCAAAATGCTTGGAAGTAGAAGTATTTGAGATTTTGGATTGCTTTCAGATTTTGGAATATTTGCATAAAGATAATGAGATATCTTGGGGATGGAGCCCATATTTTAAGATAAAATTCATTTATATTTCATACATATCTTACACATGTTGTTAGGTGTCATTAAATCAGGTTTGATTCACAGAGACCCTGTGTACAACAGAACGAAACACTCTCTAACACCGTGCCATGCACACAGTCTTTTTTATATTTAAGACCATTGTTGCAGACACTATGTCAATTCATCTAGTTGAGGGTCTTCCTTTATTTCATTGACCTGCCACTCTCTCAAACATGATGTCCTTCTCCAGGGATTGGTCCCTCCTGACATGTCCAAAATATATGAGACGCAGTCTGCATTCTAGCCATCCTTGCTTCCAAGAAGCACACTGGTTGTACTTCTTCTAGGATGGATCTGTTGGTTCTTTTGACAGTCCATGGTATATTCAATATTTACCTTCAGCACCATAATTCAAAACCATCAGTTCTTCTGTCTCCCTTATTTGCTGTCCAGCTTTCATAAGCATATGATGCAACTGAAAATACCATGGCACACATAGTCCGAAAGAAATTTTATACAATATTTTTGGTACACCAATGTTTTGATGGATTGGGACTTAGCTCAGTTGGTAGAGCGCTGCTCTGCAGTCTCTGAGGTCCTGAGTTCGATTCCTAGCACCGCAAAAATGGGAGAAGGATGTGGCAATCCACTTCCAAGGCAATCCCGAAAAAGTCTGCCATGGAAAACCCTATGAGGGTCGCTATGAGTCGGACACGACTCAACAGCATCTAACAACAATAATGTTTTGACCCATCATGTAAGGTCAGGTATAAAATTTTCCACTCATTGCATCCTGTCAGTACTCAAAAAGTTTCAAATTTTGGAGTATTTCACATGCACACACACACAAACACACACACATTTGGTGCTATGGATTGAACCCAATGTCTTGCATATGCTAGTCAAGTGTTTACCACTGAGCTATATGCCCAGCCCCATATTTCATATTTTGGATTTTAGGGTTATAGATGCTCAACCTGTATCTCTTAGTTCACCAGTTTTATATAATATTTACTAACTTAAAAGACCAGCAGCTGAAGAGATTTAGCTCTTTTGCTCTTCTTTCTTCTTCCCATAATGCCAATACAGTCAGATCTCAAATTTGGGTTAAAATGACTGCTAGCATTTCAGCTATCTATTTCTGCATAACAAGTCATTATACAACTTACTGACTTAAAATGACTACAATCTTTTTATTCTCTTCATGGTTAATGTGGGTCAGGAATTGGGGAGAGCATTTCTGGGTGGTTCTAGAATTGGGCATCTCATGTAATTACAGCCAGGCAGTAGATGAGGTAGAACTGTAGGAGCTGGCCAGATTATCTCTCTTCATGTAACCTCAAGGCTTTTCCTGTGGTCTCTTCCTGTGATCTAGTTTGGGGTTCCTCGTAATATGACTGCCCCCTAAAATGAGTGTTCCAGTGACCAAAGAAGAAGCTAAATTGCTTCTACAGGTGTCACCTCAGAAGACATCATTTGTCAACTGGTTTCTGATCATAAACCTGCTCAGATTCAAGGGGAAGGAATATAGGTCTTGGCTTTACATGGGAGGAATATCACATAATGTGGTGTCATATTGTTAAACTGCCACAATTGATGCTTTCATTATGACTAAAGAAATGAAATATAGTTTACTATTGAGCCAAGTAGTATACTATGGATGTATTACCTTTCTTGTGTACTTTTTGGGTTTTCTTTATCCCCCTCCTCCTTCCCCTCCTCTTCCTCCCCCTCCTCTTCTTCCTCCTCCTCTTCTTCCTCTTCCTCTTCCTCCTCTTTTTCAAAATATTTATCTTAGTTTGTCATTTGCTTCATTGTCTTAAATTTTCTGGGTGTGCTTTCTCATATCCACCAGTAGCTTATGGTTTTCCACATGGTGAAATCTATTAAGTAGTCTGTCAGAAACACTTATTTATTACCCTGTAGATGTCCTTCCTGGATTCCTCTGCTCTCCTGTGACCTCCAGTAGTTGCTCTCTATGCCTTTTGCACAGCTGTTGTCTTAAGATTTCTCTTTGCCATCATGAACTTCCTTCAGCTCTTCTGGGTTAAGTCCCTTGATTTCCAGATAATACGCCTTTTTTTCTGGCTTATTCTGTTTTGGTGAAACACATCCTCCAGCAATTTCTTTTTTGAGAAATGATACATGGGTGGTAGAGTTTTAGAAACTGGACATATCCAAAGACATCTTTTTCTACTTCCTTTTGTCTATGTGCTGAATTCTGGATTGCAAACATTCAAAGGCATCTGAATTTTTCAGATTTGAGGGTTGGAACCAGGGCCTCAAACATGCTAGGCAAGCGCTCCAATGCTGAGCTGCATCTCCAGCCCCCCTTTTTTTATTGGAAATTTTTAGTGTACAACTTAATGTGATTCATTCTGACATGCATTTCATTGTGACATTTCCATATATGGGTTTCATTGTACGTTGCACATATAAGTTCCCCCTTACCCTTTTGTGCACTTCCTCCCTCTGTCCCACCCCCTCACCAAAGTCCTCTCTTCCACTTGCATGTCTTTTTGTGGGAATATTTTTCTTTATATGCTTGGATCCCAATTATGTTTAAGGTCAAAACTTTTTCTGTAGTGATCTATCTTTTTACATTGTCAGTAATATTACCTGGATTTTCTAGCCCATTTCTATTATTACCATTCTTTGGTGTTATTGGTATTATTATAATTATTTCCTGAACTATTAAAGTTGGGCTGTTTACTTTGAGGCCACACTCTCTTTCATTCCTCATTCCTCCTTGTTCCTTCTCTCCCTTCTTTTTTATCCCATCATTTCTTCCTTTTGCTAGATCTCTCTCTCATTCTTTCCGCTCCCTAAATTGTCTCTTCTCCAATAAGTTGACTTTAGTTTTTTTATTATGTTCTGATTTCTGTATAGAATTTTTTCCTTCCTTTAATTTTGATTCAGCTCCCACGTATGAGTGAGAATATGTGGTATTTCTCTTTCTGAGTTTGTGTTCATTCACTTAAAATAATTTTCTCCAATTCCATCCATTTTTCTGCCAATGGCATTATTTCTTTTTTTTTTTATTGCTGAGTAGTATTCCATTGTGTATATGTACCATGGTGTTTTTTATCCATTATTCTGTTGATGGGCACTTTGGTTGATTCCAAATCCTTGCTACTGTGAAAAGTGCTGCATTGAACATGGAGATGCAGGTGTCTCTGTGGTATGATAACTCATCTCCCTTTGGGTATATTCCCAATAGTGTTATAGCTGGGTCATAGGGTAGATCTATTTTTAGTTTTTTAAGATACCTCCATATTGATTTCCAAAGTAGTTGGACTAATTTACAGCTCCACCAGCAGTATAAGAGGGTTCCCATTTCTCCGCAACCTCGCCAGCATTTGTTATTTGTTTTATTGATCTTGGCCATTCTTACTGGTGTAAGGTGGAATCTCAGAGTTGTTTTAATTTGCATTTCCCTAGTGGCTAGGGATATTGAGAATTTTTTCATGTGTTTCATGGCTTTACAGGCCTCTTCATTTGAGAACTGTCTATTCAGTTCCTTTGCCCCTTTGTGTATTAGGTTATTTTTTATTGGAAATTTTTAATGTATAACTTAATGTGATTCATTCTGACATGCATTTTATTGTGACATTTCCATATATGCATTTTGTTGTACATTACACAGATAAGTTCCGCCTTACCCTCTTGTGCACTTCTTCCCCCTGTGCTGCCGCCCCCACCAAAGACCTCTCTTCCATTTGCTTGTCTTTTTGTGGTAATATTTTTCTATATATCCTTGGATCCCTTGTTTTCTTGGGTATTTTTTTTCTTGAGTTCTTTATAAATTCTGGAAATTAGACCTCTGTCCGATGTGTAGGATGTGAAGATTTTTTCCCATTCAGTGGGGATTTCCTTGACTCTGTTGATTGTTTCCTTTCCCCAACCCCTTTTTCATTTTTTATTTTGAGACAGGGTCTTACTAAGTTGTGCAGGTTGCCTCTGGCCTTGAACTTGTGATCCTCTTGCCTCAACCTCCCACATTGCTGGGGTTATAGGTATATACCACACATCCATTAGAGAGGTCTGAATTTTGAAAGCATGGTTCCTTTGCCTTCTGTCTTCTAGTGCTCCTAGGAAAAGTCAAATGTCATTTGATTCTTTATCTTTTGTATGTAACCTGCTTTTTCTCTTTGGAATTTTTAGGATTTTTCTCCTTACCACTGGTGTTTGTGTTTTGAATGTGGACTTCTTTTTTATTCATTACTTTGGGCATTTATTGTTCACATAAAGTATCTTTGTATGAACTTGTTTAGCTCAGTTGATAGAGTGTTGCCCTGCTTTCTCTCAGGTCCTGGGTTCGGTGCCTGGCATCACAAAAAATGAGAGAAGGACATGGCCATCCACTCCTGAAGCAATCGGCCATTGAAAACCCTATGAATAGCAGAGAAGCCCTGACACAATGTTGGGCATGGCAGTGTTGGGGAGTGTTTCATTCTGTTGTACATAGGGTAACTATGTGTCAGACTCTACTTGACAGCACCTAACAACAACAACAACAACAACAACAACAACAACAATAAAAAGGTACTTTCTTAGGTAGTTTGTTGGTTGTTGTTAGGTGCTGTTGAGTTGGGTCTGACTCATAGCAACTCTACATACAAAAGAATGAAACCCTCCCCGACTCTGTTCCAGAAACACGATCTTTTTTATGTTTAAGCCCATTAGAGAAAGATGCTCACTCTGGGTAGACTTAGATAGGAAAAGTCTGCTCTTCCTTGGAATTGATGCCCCAGAGTACTGGGCTCAGTGATCAGAGATTGGGCTGATTTCAGCCCCCATTTCCCCTTCCTGGCTAGGTGAAGAGCATACTTTCCATGAGCACAGCACACATGGACCATGGCGTTAGGCACTTAGCAAGTGGGCCTCACAAATCTGGACACTAATAATTCCCTTCTTATAGTTTCTTCTGTACTTTCATTGTAAGGTTGAACCTAGGGTTCTTTCTACAGTTGAACCTAGGATCTTGCTCATACTTTGCAAGTACTTTACCAATGGGATGCACCCCAGCCCGTTTTTGTTTTTTATCTTGTAACAGGGGCTTTCTAGGTTATGCAGGCTGCTTCTGGCCTTGAATCTGCGATCCTCCTGCTCCTGCCCCCACCCCAACCCCCTTACTGGGATCACAGGCATGAGCCACTGCGTCTGGCCTACAATTTTTTTAGATTTATTTATTTATTTATTTATTGACGATGTCTCACTATGTGGCCCAGGCTAGACTGGACTCACTATGTAGCTCAGATTGGCCTTGAAATTGCAGCAATCCTCCTGCTTCTGCCTCCTAAGTAATTGGATTATAGGCATGAGCCACCACACCCAGCATAGAGTGTACAATTCTTGTGTAACAGCAGAATATAGGACAATATGGTACTGAATCTGCTGAAGGTTTTGTTGCCACTGCCACATTTCTCCTTGTTTCCTCAACCTTCCCTACCCCACAGGAAGAGACAGTAATTGACATGGCACAACAGCCCTCCTCTGTGCTGCGGGGACACCTATGCTGTACAGTCCTGTCAGAGGACTGACAATCAGCTCCCTGCTGCTTTCTCATCTTTCAGAATCCAATTAAATATCTCTGACCACAGTGTGACAATCGCCTGGGCTCCACACAGTGGAACTTCACGTTGGGTGGCATTAGGAAGCCAGAAGAGGAAAGAAAATCTCCTTTATCTTAGAAAAATCTTGCCCACAGTTCCATAAAACAATTGTAATATCTAGACCCATGTTCACATTGAGCAATTGCCTAGCTCCATTCCAAACTTCAAGATGTCAAAGGGCATGTAGCAGATTTAACCATGTACACAGGGGCTCATGTGCCCAGAAGCAGTCTGGTGGCTTAAGAATCAGCAGTCATTGTTAGAAATAATGAATTTGAGTGAAATGGTCCAGCAGGGAGGGATCCTAGAAGGTTAGGCCAGGGCCAGATTATAGAGGAGCTTGAAGCCAAGTGTAAATAGTTGGAGCTTTGTTTCAGTAGGACAATCAGGAGTCTTATATGGATTGTAGGGCCTGACTCCTGGTGAAAGGCAATAGGATGCTGCTATTGATAGTGTCCTACATGGCAGATAGCCATCTTGTAACATCTTGCCATTAAACATTTCCTGAAGTTTATTCAGCCCAGCTAGTCATAGTGCATTAGCACATTGTTTACTTAACATAGCAGTGGCTCCTCTTAAAAATTTAGAAAGATGCTGCATCTGGAAGCATCAAAACTTCAGAAGTCTGCACTCAGTCCTGAATCTGCTAATAACAAACTGGGTGTGAAGAAGTTATTTTCTTGGGGCTTTAGTTTGCTTATCAATAGAGTGTGAAGGGGCAAAACCAGATCGAATGCCCTCTAAAATTCTTCTTAACTTGAATAGGAATATTTTCAGCCACTAATATGTCTATGTTACGTTTTTTACAATTTGCTTCATATATCCGCAGGACCATTCTGTTGAACTGTTTTGAGGATGTTTTGAAGATAAAGCAAATGACAAACAAAAGCAAAAACAAACAAACAAAAGCACACCAAGAAACCCCCAGACCACTAATCTAATTTAGTCTTTACCTGGTTGATTGTTTATTAGGTGCCATTGAGTCAGGTCCAACTCATAGTGACCCTGTGTACAACAGAATGAAACACTACCCAACACTGTGCCATGCACACAGTCTTTTTTGTTTATTTGTTTGAGCCTGTTGTTACAGTCACTGTTTTTCTTCTCATTTTGAGTTAAGCCACATCTGCAAATAGGGGTCCCAGGGGCTTTGCTTCATTGCTGTCATTAAGGTTGATTCTTCTTTGAAGAGGCAACTTCCCCAGTCATCCTTTGAATGCCTTCCAGCCTAGGGGTTCATTTTCCAGCACTATATCTGACAGTGCTTCTCTGCTATTCAAAGAGTTTTCAATGGCTAATTGTTTTGGGAGTGGGCTGCTGGGTCCTTCTGCCTAGTCTGTCTGAGTCAGGAAGCTCAGCTGAAACCTCCCCACCATGGGTGGACCTGCTGGTTATCTGAGATATTGGTGGCATAGCTTTCAGCATCACAGCAGCACGCAAACCCCCACAGGATGACAAACTGATGGACGCGTGGTAGACTTTTACTTTTTGGGACATTTTTCAGAAAGAGAAAATGATTTGCCAGCACTTGTAAGGTACATAGTTTCCAGATCTCTCTGTCTAGTTTTCTTCCTGCTGTCAGCTGCAGAGCTTAATTATGTGATGAGATGATTATTACCCTTTCTACAATTATTAGAGTCCAGAGGAAAAAAGAATTAATAAGCTCTTTTATGATTTGGGGAGACCAGAGGCAGAACCTGAGCTGGGTCTTGGCATAGGGAAGAGATTTTGTTAGATAGAGAAAAGAGTCAGATATTCCAGGTACAACAGGACAATGAGGTAAGCCCATGAGTTAGAGAGAGTCAGAGCTGTCCTGATAGAGCAGGAAGCAGTGAGAAATGAGACATGGGCCTTAAAACTAGGCAGAATGGGAGATTATGCTTGTGGCTCCAGGACCTCGATACTCGAAGTGTGGTGTGAGAAAGAGAAGTAGCTACATAACTTGGAAGCTTGTTAGAAAGGCAGACTCTCAGGCCCACTCTAGCTGCACAGAATTATAATCTATATTTTAACAAGATCCAAAAGTGATCTCTTACACCTAAAAGTCTGAAAGTGCTGTAGTTTGGGACAATGGTTCTCAGTGATACTGGTCAATAAGTTCCATCCCAGGCCTTAAAGCAGAATTTTGTAGGGATGGGATCAGACATGGACCTAAATTGTATCAAGGGCAGAGATCTACTGTTTTCAGAACTCTAAAGTAAGAATGGGGTTCAGCTCTGGTAGAGTGGTGCTCTATGGTCTCTGAGGCCCCAGCACCACAAAAACAGGAGAAGGCCATGGCAGTCCACTCTTGGAACAATCCCAAATCCTGAAGCAATCAGCCATTGAAAACCTAATGAGACTTGCTATGAGTCAAGACAGGACTCAACAGCACCTAATACACACAAAAAGCAAGAATGAAAATGCTGGTTCAAGGAGTAGAAGTGAAGGAAGAGTTAATAAAGATCAAGCATCAATGTGAAGAGTGTACTTAGGAAACAAATTAATGGTGAAAATCCAAGTGTACAAAATAAAGGAGAAGACAACTCTATCATCTTGTCTTGATAGTTTAGAAAATGGTTGAACTAGAGGTTGCTGAGGGGAGCTGGTTGGTAGAGGATAATGAAAGTTAGTTTTGCTTTAGACATTTCCACATAGATTTGATGGTGGTGACACAGGGCACGCATTAGGTGGTGTCCCACTGGAGGGCAGTACTACAAGTAAGAATTTATACTTCATTATCATAGAGGTGGGAGCTGGACTCACAAACATTGTGATGTGACCAGAAATAGAATAAAGCCTTTTTGTTGTGCATAAATTAGAATTGGAGTTCAGGCTAAACTTCTATACACAAAGTAGGTGTGTGGACCTCAGTGATAGAGCAAGAATTCTTTTCAGCTTGGCCTCAGCAACACTTTGTGTAGAGTCAGGGAAGGATGTGTTTGGGCCACGTTGCATAGAGCCCTGTGGAGTTCGTTACCAGAAGGGCTTGGCCTGTGTGAAGTTCCCCTGCCAACTCTGTGACTCACCCACACACTTCCACAGCGATATTTTTGGAATACAATTATGTGTAGCAGAGTCTCTTTTCCATGGCTGACAATGTTGCCCATCTGTGAAGTCATTAAGCTCTTGTGCTCCAAAAGCAGGGACGAGGTAAACAGTGATAGCACACTGTGAACCTGCTTGAATGATGGGAGCCTGGGATTCACACTGTCCCAGGGCTCCAGAGCCCTGGTATCCTTCTCCTTGAGGGAGCAGGGGAATTGAGCACTAATGCATGGTTCATCTTCACACTAGAGTGCACACCACATTGAAAACACATACTGAGATGAAAGAAGTAGGCTTGGAGTTGGAAAACCAGGATTCAAATCTAAGCTCTGCCGTGTATTTGCAGCAGCCATGACCAAGTTTCTTCCTCAATGAGTGAGAAACTTTATCTTCCTCATAGGGCTATAGTAAGCAAATAGATATGAGAGTGCTTTTTAAACTATATGGTACAATAAAAATACAATTTATTTTTTAAGAAAGGGACACCAGAATGTTCATTGTATAGACACATAAAGAAGAAGATAGCCAAATGGAACTGGAAGATCCATTTCCACGATAGTGTGGTGGTGGTGATGGTGGTGGGTCCTATCCTTCCTAGTACACCAACAAAGCAGAAACATGCCCATTTGGTTCTACTTCTGTTGTGGTCTATTTATTCCTCCTCCTTCAATCTGAACCTCCCCAGTCAATCCTTAAGGTTTTTATCTGTGTATGATGTACATATATGGGAGAAGGAGGTGTCAATCCACTCCCAAAGCATTCCTGAAACAATCAGATATTGAAAATCCTATGAGGGTCACTATGAGTCGGATCCAACTTGACCCCACCCAACTCAACAACCTAATAATAACAATGTACAAATGGTTGTACTAATTTTTCATTATCTTCTATCCCATTTGGACTTTGAAAAAATTGTGAAGAAAGTACAGTTCGCTATAGTAATCCAGAAACCCCCTTTCAATTTTTTGTCCCAAAGCAGGCCTGTAGGTATTCTACTTCCTGAGAACAAAGTGCTCACACCTCTTCCTTCCGTTTCTCTTACCTGAGAAGTAAAGTGTTTTTTTTGTGATGTTTCCAGGCATATCAATGTTTCAGGTAGAGGATTAAAGTTTTAAACCACAATTATGGAATTTCTGGCATGAGTAACTTGGGTGCAAAAGTGTAGAATGTGATCTTTCTGGTATTCTTGAAACCATGATAAACAGGCTTCCATCAGATTTTTGGACTTTGTGTAGAATATTTCCCAGCCTTCAATGTCAGGAATTGTATGATCCACATTATAAGTACCATGATATTCTGTGAAGTGGATCCAATTGTATTACTTTGTAGAGATTTTGTGAGACTGGAGAACAAAAGAGAATAAGCTATTAGGTTTGTCACATGATAGGTACCACCGCAACACAAGGGCATTAACATTCCTTATGCTGGCTGAATCTATCCAGAACCATAGAAAGCTACAACCACAAGAAGTCTTATAAAAATCAATTCATTTGTAGAGTGCAGTGTCTCCAGGCTTTAGCATGTATTGGAGTCACTTGGAGGATTTGTTAAAACACAGATTGCTGGGCCTCGCCTCTAATGTTTCTGATTCAGTAGGTCTGGGGTAAGTTGAAGAATTTTCTCACAAGTTCATCGAAGCTGCTGTGGAAACTACACTTTGAAAATCATGGGTCTTAAACCGGGCGTGGTGGCGCACGCCTGTAATCCCAGCGGCTGGGGAGGCGGAGGCAGGAGGATCGCAAGTTCAAGACCAGAGAGAGTCAGCGTAACTTAGCGAGACCCTGTCTCAGAAAATAATAAAATCTACAAAATGGGCTGGGGGTGCAGCTCACAGTGGTCCAGGCCCTGGGTTCAACCCCTAGTACCGAAAAAAAAAAAAAAATCATGGGTCTTGTGCTTTATGATATATAAAATGCTTTTTCATGCCAATCCCCTGGGAGTTTTATACACCTGTGACCTTGTGAGGTGGGCATATCATGGATAAAAACAAGTTCAGAAAGACTGAAGTTCACACAGCTAGTGAAGAACAGAGCTGAGATTCCAAGCCTCTCATTTTTAACACTCTAGTTCTAAATTGTACCATATTTAGAGTTCTGGGATGTCAACTTGGTGTGGCCAAAATGAGAGCCTCAATCTTCTGACTCTTCTTGAAGAAGCCTTGTTAACTCTTCTTGTAATTGTCACTTTGTTTTGTTTTGTTTTTTGGCAGTACTGGGGGTTGAACCCAGGGCCTCGCGCCTGCATTCTTTGCAAGTGCTCCACCACTGAGCCGCACCCCCAGCCCATTTTTTTTTACTTTTTGAGACAGGGTCTCGCTAAATTACACAGACTGCCTCTGGTCTCGAACTTGCGATCCTCCCGCCTCTGCCTCCCGAGCCACTGGGATTACAGGCGTGCGCCACCACGACCGGCTGTAATTGTCACTTTGTTTTCAGTCTGTAGTGAGCTATAGTGATGGGGTATTTTGGAAATTTATGAAGAATATTTAGAGAAGGAAATAAAGGGAAGAAACTTCCTATAAGAAAGGTCTGTGGGTGATGAGAGGAAACCATTTATGCAGAAGGAGCTGGGAATAGAAGCCAGGGAGAGCCTGCTTGAAGGGAAGGGAAGTAGGGGGTGCAAGGTGTGAGAAGAAAGTTAATCCTGAAAGATCTTCTAGGTCACTTAAGCATTTAACTTTGTAGGACAAAATGGCCAATCTTCCTTTATCTGCTTGGTTCTGCTGCCACATCGTCAAATGTATAGTGTCTTTGTGAAGTAGTGTGTTTGCCAAAACCCTCCCATACACCTTGGCATTGTTTGCTATTTGCCATTAAAGTCATGTCAGTCTTTGGAAAATTATGGCATTCTTGATATGGTTCCCTTTCAGCTCCATGTGTTCCTTGTATTTATCAAAATGGAACACTAACAAATATTTATCCAATTTTATAGAAATGTTGACAATAAAGACTACCATGTGGGTTTCCCTGTCATGGTGATTATTTTGCTCAATACATGATTGACTGAGATGTCTTCAGTGTATTATAAACACACATTAAAAATAGCAACCTAAAAAAAGATAAAACTAACAAATAGAAAGTTCCGTATTTCTTGGAGCAACCAATGCCAACCTGGTTATTAGAACATGAAACAGATGATCTTTAGTGGATTATCTAATTTTGTATAATAAGTTTTCAAGTAAGTGTTTTTGGATCCTATGATGCTCCTTTTCACTTATATAAAAGTTTCTCAAATTGGAACTTTTAAAAAGTCACCTTTTTTTGTGTGTGCTCTAATAATCTAGGAAATATAAAATCTATTTTATTAAAATTTTAAACCCACTGTCCAATTCCAATTTTTAGAATCTATTTTTTCCCTTTTTACCATAGTCATGAAGCTGAGAGAGGTCACTGCATTTTCATATTGCATTTTTGTCAAGACAAAAATGTTCCTAAATTGGCTAAGTACTCTGTACTTTTTTAACCAAAGGGATTAAAGGAGTATGGAACACTCAAGATTTGTCCAGCTTATTTCTTTTCTATTCCTTTTGCTGTAATGGGGACAGAACTGAGGGCCTTCCTTGCACATGGTAGGTAAGTCCTGTACTACTGAACTATATTTCCAGCTCACCAGGTTGTATAGGCTGGCCTCAAACTCATGATCCTCCTGTTTCAACCTCCCAAGTAGCTAGAATGCATGTGCCAACTAAGAGTTATATTAGTAAGATTCAGAAATGAGGAGGATTTTTTTCCTTCTTTTTTGAGATGGCATCTCATGTTGCCAGGCTGGCCTTCAACTTGCAATCCTCCTGCCTCAGCCTCCCGGGTAGTTTGGATTATAGCAATGTGCCACCCTGACCAGCTCTGAATAATCTTAATATTTTAATGATTTCCTATTTAGTGCCCCTTCCCAAATACTGATTTAAAAGTTAAAAAAATTATGTTAGTATCAAGGATTTGTGACTGCAAATTTATTCTTTTTAAGTCATAAGAAAAGTAAACAGGTCCATATGTATGGTAGTTATCAGGTCTGAGAGATGCTGGTGCCACTTAAATCTCAGTTTTGTTTTGTGAATTGAGTGTTACTTAAAAAGTTTTTTTTTTTTTTTTTTTTTTGGGTACTTAGGGGTTGAACCTAGGGCCTCATATATACTTTGCAAATGCTCTGTCACTGGGCTGCACCCCTAGTCCATTTTGTTTTTTAAATTTTGAGTCAGGGTCTGCTAAATTACACAGGCTGCCTCTGGGCTTGAATTTACAATCCTCCTGCCTCAACCCCCTGAGTTGCTGGGATTACAGGCTGCGCCATGGCACCCTGTGTGTATTGAATATTTAAACAACTGCTCTGAAGAAACAAAAAGGAAACCATAATGTTTGAACTATAAAATTTCTGACGTTTATTGACTTTCTGGATCTCCTTAACAACTTCCTGTCCTTGTAAATTTGCTCCTGTGGTTGATCCGATGCAGATTTGTGTTATTTTTCCATTGCAGTATGTGACTCTACCAGTTTTATTTCTAGTAGCTAGGTTGTGATTTTAACTTGGAGGTGGCTGTGCAGCAGTATTGACTAAATCCAATGTTGGTCATGCTGTGTGTGAACGCATGTGTGCCATACTCACATTTAGCTTGTGCCATGGGGCTGCACTTATGTGCATGTGGGTAAAGCCTATTTTACCATTATCTCTGCTATACTTTATCTGCTTTGGAAGCTATTGTTATTAATCATTGAATCTTAAGTACCAAAGCATATATTGGAAATGAAAATTAAGCAAAATACAGACTATGGAAAAACTCACTGTGTTCCATTGTTTTGGAAGTATGTTGAATAACAGAATGCTGTTAACTATAAAGAGAGCCATTACAGTGGATTATATCCTGACTGGGACATGGAGTTAAGTTCTTATGTCAGGGAATAAAGGTAAGATCTAAGATCAAGCAAAGGAAGGGCTGATTCCTGCCAGTACCACTTAAATGGTTCCTTTCCTCCTTCCCTTTCTTTCTCTGTAACTGGGTATATTTAATTAAATTGATATAAGTTATGTAATTCAACTTGATGGTATGTGTCAGAGGCTGTACAACATTATTTTAATCTTTGCAATTAATTAGTAAGATGGGTAATATTATTCTGTCTTAAAGGTGAAGAAACTGATGTCCCAAGAGGATGAGTGATTTCCCTAAAATAATATAGCTAGTATCTGAGAGGGCCAGGATTTGCGTGCAAATCTCCCCAGCTCCAAAGTCTGTTGTTGTTGTTGTTATGTGCCATCGAGTCGGTATCCGACTCATAGCAACCCTCATAGGGTTTTCAATGGCTGAGTGCTTCAGGATTGCCTTGGGAGTGGATTGCCAGGCCCTTCTCCCATTTTTGTGGTGCTGGGAATTGAACTCGGGACCTCAGAGACTGCAGTGCAGCGCTCTAACCACTGAGCTAAATCCCAGCCCCCTCCAAAGTCTAGGCTTCCCAATATACCATATTAGAATGTTAAGAGCCCTTAGAAATCATATGTTATAGCCAATTTATTTCACAGATGGGAAACTTAAGATTTGTTCCTTCCCTCAATCAGCATGGATAATGGGGTGAGGACTGTATATATTAGACTCTGCCAGGATTTCCCCACTGGGGAAGTAGAGATTTGGCACATCAGAGAATGATGGATAAGATTTAAGAATTGGGTCAAGGGGGATGGGAATGAACCAGTTAAAGGAACTGGAATTACTTTGTTTGATGTGAAACCACAAATCCTGTTCAAGTGAATAGTTCCTTTTGATGAAGGATAAATACCAGCTGGACTCTACTTGCATTGAGGCCAAAGTAACAAGAACAGACTTTAAGTTTTGTTGATCGGGGTGTAAATCCGTTGTAATTGAGAAGTCCTGATAGTGATGGGGATGGAGTGCCTACGGGGAGGATGGCTAGTTAGCACCATAAGATAGGCGACTTGACAAGGCTGGGAGCTGATTTCTGCAGGGCTGTTTCTCCCCACACTCCAACCTTAGAATAACATTGCTCTTCATAATAAGTAACATCTTCTTAATTGACCCATTAGACCTTCTGTACCCTACAAGTCTTTCTACTCTCTGGTCTGTCTTGCTAACTGGAGTTAAAGGTATTTTCATGAAGCACAGGTCTGATATTTCTCTGTTGAAAAATGGCCCGCAGCAGCCTGAATAGCTACTTTTCTTTTCTTTTCTTTTTTCCCCCCAGCATTTGGGGTTTGAAACCAGGGCCTCACAGCACACTTTGCAAGCACCAGTCCAGTTTTTACTTCTTATTTTTGAGACAGGGTCTTGCTAAGTATGCAGGCTGCCTCTGGTCTCAAACCTGTGATCCTTTTACCTCCACCTCTCAAGTTGCTGGGATTACAGGCGTGCATCACAGTGCTTGGCTGAAGAACTGTTTTCAAAGTGGGGTCTATGGATTCCCAGAGGTAAAGTTGCCAGTTGTAGCAAATAAAAATACAAGAACCCCAATTAAGTTTGATTTTCAAATAAAAACAAAAAAAATTTTTTTGGTATATTTGGTAACCCCACCTGGGGACTGCAAGACCCTTTCAAGGGATCTTTGGGGTCAAATTATTATCAAAGTAACACCAAGATTTATTTGCATTTATTTGCCTTCTCTACTGTGTTGACATTTGCACTGATGGCACAGAATCAACAGTGTTTAAAACTGCTGTTGTCTTAGCATGAATCAAGGCAGTGACAGCAAAATGTACTAGTGAACACTGCATTATTTTCTGTCATGCATGCACACTGAAACATCAGTGAACACACACATACAAACACAAACACACACACAAAACCAAAACCAACCTAACAAAAAACACTGGAGCCAGGTGTGGTGGCACATGCCTGTAATTCCAGTGACTCAGGAAGCATAGGCAGGGGGATTGAGAGTTGAAGGCCAGAGGCAGCCTGTGTAATTTAGTGAGACTCTGCCTTAAGATAAAAAATAAAAGGGCGGGGTGCAGCCCAATGGTAGAGGGCATGCAAAGTATGCATAAGGCCCTGGGTTTAGACCCCAAGTGCTGAAAAAACAACAAACCAAACAAACCAAAAACCCAAACCAAAACAACCCCCCCAAAAAAAACCCCAAAACAGTTTGACTTAAGAATCTCCTTGATGAAGCAGTAAAAATTATTGATTCTTATTAAATGTCAACCCTTGGGTAGCTGTCTTTTCAATATTCTGGGTGATAAATTGGGACAAATGCATGAAACATTTCTGCTGTCTGCATTGATTCTCTCACTAGTATGGTGGTTTGAGGTAGGAAGCTGAAGGGTTACTTTTTCCCAGAACACCATTTTTACTGACAAACTAAGGTTATTCAGACCTAGGTATTTGGCAGACATTTTCTTGAAAATGAAATGAAGTGAGCTTGTTACTTCAAAGAAAAACTTGACAATATTCATGCCAATTATAAAATTTGAGCTTTCAAATGAAAATTAGAATTTTGAAAAACTTTTGCTTAGCACTGAGAGCTTGACAGCCTTCCAATATTAAAGACTTTCTGATGAGATTGGTGGTGATGAAAACTGAATTTTTTTTTCATTACTGGGGGTGTTGAACTCAGGGCTAGGCAAGCACTCTGCTGCTGAGCCACACCCCAGCCCCTGTTTTCATTTTTTACTTTGAGACAAGGTCTTGCTAAGTTGCACAGGCTGTCTCTGACCTCGAATTCTCCATCCTCCTGCCTCAGCCTCCCCAGTATCTAGGATTACAGGCATGAGCTACCACGCTCAGCATGAATGTGTTTTTTTGATATTGTATGATGAAATATGTCAACATTTGGAAAATCTTTGTGACTCAGTGAGCCACTATTTTCCAAATGATCAAAGTATGACATTACCAAATCATCCATGGGTAAAAGATCCATTCAAATTGCAATATAGTCTATTAACTTTTAATGTAACAGAGTATCAAAAGTTTCACTGATATGATTTCAAATTCTATACATTTCAACTAACCTTTAAAAGTTGGGTTTTGGTGTCATAGCAAAGAATAAGACCCACAGTTATTTGAAAAGGCTATTAAACACCCCTCCCTTTTTGAACTACATACCTATGTGAGGCTGGATATTCATCATATGCTTCAATCCAAATATTCTCTCACTTTGGATTGAATGCTGAAGCAGACATGAAAATCTGTCTTCTTTTCAGCCAGGCAGTAAAGAGATTTGCAAAAAATGCCTCTTTTCTCACTAATTCTTGTTCTGGAAAATACTTTTCATAAAATACTATATTAACTTGTAATGAGCTTGTTACTATTTTAAAGTGAATTATAAATGATTTTTTCAATGTTCTCAGTTTGAATTTTAAATGTGATAAATATCTG
Source organism: Pedetes capensis (assembly GCA_007922755.1). Lineage (NCBI taxonomy): Eukaryota > Metazoa > Chordata > Mammalia > Rodentia > Pedetidae > Pedetes > Pedetes capensis. The sequence continues at coordinate 152,505 of VMDO01001626.1, read as the reverse complement.
TAGGTAAAATCAACATGGCAGAAGCTCTTCAAGGTCTACCATAATTGTTAAGAGTCTAATTGTTGTTGTTGTTAGGTGCCGTCGAGTCGGTATCCAACTCATAGTGACCCTCATAGGGTATTCAATGGCTGACTATTTCGGGATTGCCTTGGGAGTGGATTGCCAGGTCCTTCTCCCATTTTTGCTGTGCTGGGAATTGAACTCGGGACCACAGAGACTGCAGCGCAGTGCTCTACCAGCTGAGCTAGATCCCAGCCCTAAGAGTCTAAAGGGGTTCTGAAATCACAAAGTTTGAGAGCTGCCAAATTATAGGCTAATACTCAGAGAGCCAGACATTAGGGACTTCTCCCTATCCTGCTTCATATTGCCTTTGCAACCTTACTTATTAGCAGTATCTCCTAAGCATTTGTAGGTCCCAGCCTAGATGTCTGCTCACTGATTTCTGCACATGTTCACCATTTTGTGTATGCCATTCCTCTACTTGGAACACATGTTCCCTGCCCTCTTTGTCATCTGTTAGGTGGTAAGGAGGTCAGGACTGTCCTCTCAGGACTAGGGCCTGTGGATGAAGAGACTGATTCAGACCCAACTTCCCAGTGTGTTTATGGATATACTGTGTATGTATAGCCTTTAGGATCTGTTTGTCTTCCCTAATTAGAATTCCTGGTGTTCAGAGGACCCAATTTTCTGTTTTACATTTTTACTACCTAAGGGCCAAATGTGCTGACATGAACTTTATGGGATTTTGGTAAAGAATATCTGACAATTTCTAGTAATATCTGTGAGCTCTTATGATCCTGTACAGATTAATCAGAATGTCTAGCACCTGCTCTGAGCATAAAACGTGGCAGTGGAGGAGGGGGCTAAGGATGTGATTATTGCTTAAGGACCTGCACTGTGGTTAGAGAGACAGGATTTATAGCCAAGAAGTAATCAAATAAGACACAAGAGGAGTAACCAGGTGTTTAGGCCTTAAGAGAAAGGGAGGTGGGGGTGTGGGGGGGGGGGGGCGTGTGTATGTAGGTGGCTGGAACAATTACAGACAGTTTCTGGGAGGAGGTAGGGACCTGATAGAGGTTTGTTAAATAGGGAAGGTTTAGTTAGAGGTCAGTGAGGCAGGGATTTCAGGTCAGTGAATAAACACGAGCCAAGGCAGAGTCAGAAATGAGCACAGCATGTTCACGGCCCTAATGAGGAGACTGCTGACCACAGTGAAGGTGAATGGTGCGAAAGGATAAGGGTGAAAGCTGGTCAGAGGAGTTTGGGTCGAATGTGGAAGGAAAGGAGAAATTTTTTTTTTTTTGTCGTTAGATAAGTGATACAGTATTTTCTGAACCTACAATGAATAATTTGTGAGAAGAGGAATAGAGATAGGGCATCCAGTTCATGATCCAGGGTTTGAGGTTGTTGAGGGCCTGGACTAGGGATCAGCAGTTTGCTGTTTTTTTTTTTTTTTTTAATGCAGTACATGCAGATAAACACATGTAGAATGCTAGCTCTATGCCTTTAAATGGGAGTGTTTTATATTACGAGGACATGGAGAGTAAGGCCTCACAATAGAGTGTTAGTGACACAATTGGGTCTTCGCACATGTGGCTGATTTAGAACTGAAATCTTTTATTCTAGTTTTTCTTCATGTCTTATTGTTCTAGCCACTAAGTAATTGTGTGGGTTTTGGGAAAAGTTACTCAACTCTTTGATAAATGGCTTTTTTTGTCATCTATAAAATGAAAGTATTTATAGTATGTGTCTCATAGGTGTATTATGGGAATTAAATGAGCTAATACCAGTAAAGTACCTATATTACAACTAGGCACATAGGAAACATTTAAAAATATTAGCTACTACTTATTTATCCAGTACTTCACATTATCATGGGAATATAAATATTTAAATTACCCAAATGGGCCAAAGCATCTAAAGTTGTGTAGAATCACGGCCCTCAAAAAAGGAAATAAAACAAACAGCAACAAAAAGCTTGCTGGAGATATTGCAAAGATGGACCTCATTGTAAAGATGAAAAGTCAAAAACTTCCATTCTGTAGACTCATTAACATCTAGAGTGTAAAACTCAGACACCCAAGTCACAATTTAATCATGTCACTTCTCAGCTTAAATGTTGTCATTAGCTCCTACCGCAGAGACAATGGATCTGGTCTTCTTAGTAAAGTAGCCATCCAACTAGCTGCTTTCCACTGGGTTTGAGCCATCTTCCTCCCTTAGCTCATGTTAGCTTCCCTTCACCCTCATGCACCCCTTCTTATTTTCAAATACAGTATATTCTACTCTGCACTTCAGTCTCTTTTGTGCCTTCATTCTTGCACCCAAATATGATTCTTCTTACCCTATTTATGTCAAATAAAATTAATCTCCTGGTTTTTGTTATTTTTCAGTACTAGTGGTTTTAACTAGGGTCTCATGCATGCTTGGCAAGTGCTCTACCACTGAGCTGCACCTCCAGCCTAGTTTTTACTTTTTATTTTGAGGCAGGGTCTTGCTAAGTTTTGTAGGTTGCCTCTGGCCTTGAACTTGCTATCTTCCTGCCTCAGCCTCCTGAGTCACTAGGATTACAGGTGTGTGCCACCATGCCCAGCTCTAGTCTGCTGTTTTTAATAGACTTTTTAGAGTAGTTCTAGGTTTACAGACAAATTGCACAGTAAGCAGAGTTCATATGTATTCCCTCCTCCAACAGTTTATCATGTTACTATATTTTCCATTAGTGTGGTACATCTGTTACCATTGATGAACCAATATTGATGAATTATCATTAACTGAAGTCCACAGTTCACATTAAGGTTCACCTTTGTTTTGTACATAGTTTTGACAAATGCATGATGTCTGACATCCATCATTATGGTATCATACAGAATAGCTTCATTGCCCTAAGATTACCCTGGGTTCCACTGTTCTTTCTAAATGATCTAAGAATAAGTTAAAATGCCTTCTCTTCTGTGAAAACTTCTCAAATTCCCTCCATTATAACTGATCCCTTTGATGCTTGCATAGTGTTTTCTTCATACTTGTCATAGCCTCTAGGTTCTGCCTGGTTGTTGTTGTGGTTGGGTGCCATTGAGTCGTGTCCGAGTCATAGTGACCCTCATAGGGTTTTCAACGGCAGATTGTTTTGGGATTGCCTTGGGAGTGGGTTGCCACGACCTTCTCCCATTTTTGCGGTGCTGGGAATTGAACTTGGGATCTCAGAGACTGCAGAACAGTGCTCTACCAACTGAGCTAAACCCCAGCCCACTCTGCCTGGTAGGGATATGTATGTATACTTTTTTCACTGGTTTGTCTGTTCTGGAGGCAGGGGCTGTGCTATAATTTGTCATGATAACATCTAACCCAGACAATTGTTCTGAACAGGTGCCTTGTGAATGTTGGCTGAACTGAATGGATTGTGAGCCAATATTATGATAAGATTTTGTAGAAAAGATCTCAAGAGGCAAGGCTTTACCTGAAATTCTGCAAGTGACATGTGTACTTTGAATTCCATATGTGTTTCATGGAAAAGCAAATTCTTTGAATGTTCTTGAATCCCTTCAGGTTTTGTATAAGAAGCAGCCACAGATGAGGTGGCCCAGGCCAACATTATATTACTAGAAGGCCATAGGGCTATTTCCCCAACTTCTTCTCTCTTCCAAAACAAAGTTAAGGTCAACAGCTTGGTGGTTTTCACCCTTCCAGACCAGACACCCCTCTCAGGATGACCCCTGGAGAAACTTCTGTCTGTTACCTCCCTGGATCTTTCCAGGTGCCCCACAATTGAGGATGCCCAGGGTGTCTTCTTTGAGCAGGCTGCACCTTCCCATAAACACTATTTTCTTAGTTCACGCTGAGCTTTTTGCTTTAAAGACCCTGTTCTCAAACGTTCTGAAACGCTGTAGGAATAAGCACATCGGAACAAAGGCAAATAAATTGAATCCTGTGAAGTAACAAAGCAAGATGCCCTTCTCCAACAAGCAGCACAAAGCTAAATGAAAAATATCAGTCATCCACTAGATACAGTATTTTCGCCTCTGGATAGGAGCCACCGTTTGCAAACCTCCTCCACCCCAAACAGGCGACAGCGAAGGTATAAAACAAACTACTCAGCTCCCAGACTGGAGTCAACAGTTTCAGCAACACTCTTTTTCATTGAGCAACACTGAAGGTTTGAAATCTTGGATTTTACTTCCCTGTACCTGCTTCCAAACACACGTGGACGTGGCGGTTAGAGGGAGGTAGCAAGCCATCCAGTCCGCGCCGCCTCCCCGGCCCCAGGAGCCCACGGCGGCGCCACATTCAGCGCTTGGCAAGGGGAGGAGGAGAGTGGGGAGATGGAGGGTAGAGAGAAGGGGGGCGCTCTGGAAGCCCGGTTAGAGCTGAGGGCAGTAGGTGCTCTCTAGGAAGCGGCTTCCCCCAAGCCCCCTGCAGCCACAAAGCCAGAGGGGCCAGGGGATGCCTGTGCGGCTCAGGAGCAGAAAGGGATCCAGGCAGAGCCGTTCTGCTGCTGCAGCCACGGCCGCCTGCTGGCACCTGTCCTCCCAGGGGGCGGGGCCTCTTCCAGGTGTGCGGAGAGGGAGGACGATCTGGAGCGCTCCGGCCAGTCCCGGTAGCCCAAGCACCCCCGGCCCGAAATGCAGGGGGAGGAGCGGTTAATCCGCCCGTTGCTGCCGCCGTGGCATCCCCAGGCGCCCCCTGCTCCTTTCGAGCGAAGAGGGGAGAGCTCGCTCCGCGGCGCCGAGGGGGTTAACCCAGCGGCCCGCGGCTGAAGTGCGCTTAACCCTTCAGCGCCCGCGGGTCAACGAGCCAGGCTGGGGTGGCAGCACCCCGAGTTCCACACGGCGGCCACCCTGAGCGCGGGGGCTGCGCGCGGTCCGGCGGCAGACAGCTGGGGCGCGGCGCGGCCCGTGGGAGGCTCGGGGCGGGCGCGGGGAGGGCGGGGGACGGCGGCGGCGGGCGCGCAGCGTCGCCAGGGCGAAGCCGGCGTGCGGCGCAGCGCGGCGGGCGCGGAGCGAGCGGGCGGGCGGACGAGCGCCTCCGTCCCCGGATGTGAGCTCCGGCTGCCCGCGGTCGCGAGCCAGCGGCGGCGCGGGCGGCGGCGGCGGGCACCGGGCACCGGGCACCGCGGCTGGCGGACGGGCGGCATGGGGGGCGCTCCGAGCGGCCCCGGCGGCCGGGCTGGCATCGCCGCGGCGTACCTCCGCTAGAGGAGGGGACCAAGCCAATTCTCCTTTGCAGCAAAAAAAATTACATGTATATATTATTAAGATAATATATACATCTGATTTTATTTTTTTAAAAAGTTTATTTTGCTCCATTTTTGGAAAAAAGAGGGAGAGTGGGTGGCAGGCGGTTTTTATAAATTATCTTTATTTTCTGTTATTCGTCCCTGTCCTTCCCCACCCCCTGCTGAAGATAAAAGGGCAGGGACCGAGGCTTCTACCTATCCGTAACCCCCTAACCCATTCCTCCCCCGCCCTAACGCCCGGTACAGTGCCCTGCACACAGTAGGCGCTCAATAAATGTTCGTGGATGATGATGATGATGATGATGAAAAAAATGCAGCATCAACGGCAGCAGCAAGCGGACCATGCGAACGGTGAGCAGCCAGAGCCTGGGCACCCGCTGCCAAATCTAATCCTTGTCATGGTCCTCCTCCTCCCACCCCCAATCCTCTTTCGTACCCCCTCCCCCATCTCGGATGCGCTTGGTGGGTTGAGGGTGTTGGAGAGGGTGCCGCCTCTACCTTGGTGCCATCTACATAGAGAGGGGAGATGCGCGACAGCTACTCTGTTCTCTCCTCCAGGCCCTGAATGTTAGAGTTAATTCTGCATTTGTGGGGTGGGGGCGGCCATTGAGTATGTGGAGTACTGTGCAGCTGGAGGGGCGACCAGTCGAGGTGATTCGGGTTCAGTGTCCTCGGGCTCAACTTTCCTCCAACGCCCCCGGGAGATGCGGGGAGTGGGGCTGTTAGTCTTCAGCCGGAGCCCCCTTTCCAGCCTCTTCTCGCCTTCCCCTCCTCCTCCGCCCCCTGGTTGACTAAGAAGAAGGTCCCTGTTGGCATCCGGAAAATTCTAGGATTGCCGGGTTTCTCCCTCTGCGCGGATGGGTGAAGCGCACACCCCTCCTCTCGCGGGGGAGGCCGGGTCTTAGATTCTGGGGGAAGGGGGTCGGATGGAGCGTGCATTCCCGCTCCCAGTGCCTCTTGTGCACACGTCGGTAACCTAGCAATGCCCGGAGAGTTGCTGCCGCTATGGGGCTCCCCTTCTCGGCCTTGGCCCGAGCACCACGTGCAGTTTCCACGCCGGCTGGGGTTGGGTCACCAGAGGCTGGAGTAGCTTCTGGCCAGCCCCCCCTTTGTAGATCGCTGGCGCCCCCCAACCCCGGTAAGCTCGAAGCCTTTCCGGGTGAGCGTTCCCCAAGGGAAAAGCTTGGCACGTTTCATCCCCAGGGTTGGATTGTCTGCTGCCCGCCGGCTTTCCTCCCTTCTCAGACTTGCTGGGCAGGCGATCTGTGCTTACTTTGACTCTGCTTGGCAGTAATTCGTTTTGCAAACGTCCATCCCTCTACCTCTCTGACACCTCATTCACTTTGACTTCTGCTTCAGCTAGGAGACTGTGACTCAATGAGAGCAGGTGCCTGGGAGATGTGCTTAGGGATGGCCTGACCCAAAGTCAGGAGGGCTTGGCATCCAGGGGCTCCCTTAGTTTTCTGCCTTGTGTGCACCTGGATGCCAGCCTTCACTGACATGTTTCTTGCTTAGGCCTTGAGGGCCCCTGGCATAATACAGCCTGTCTATCCTAGGTATAGGGGTGCCGACTGACTGGATGCTGGCTTGGCTGATGCTGCTGCAATTTAAAATGCAAAAAAGCCTTAAAGATGTTTTCTGTTTTCGGAAGCTTGTGGAGGAAATGAGTCCCAAGCATCATGAATTTTCATTTGCAGGAAGTGTCAGTGCATAATCTAGATATTTGTTATGGGGCTTTTGGTAATGCTGGTGCCAGTGGAGGATTTTTTTTTTTCCATGCTGAAAAAAAATGCGTTTGTATGTGTGGAGAGATGTTGGAGTAACACCCTGAAAATGATTAAGACTATTGAATTATTGGCAGTGCCTTTTTGTGTGTGTGTGGTGGTTGTAATTATTTTAAGAAAAAGCTATTGTATGTATCTGTTAAAACATAAGAGATACACGGGTTTTCAAAGTCAAAAACGATGTAGGATAAATGTGGGAATGACCTCAGTTTGTCAGAAGAAATTCACTAAAGGACTCTTTGAAGACATGTACTGAAGACGAGTACTAACCTGGTTGGGTGTGGTGCATCCGTGATCCTGTATAATTGATACTTGGAGCAGAGCTCTGTGGACTGTTCTGCTACTTGCCTGACCAAACCCCTGCTTCTGAAAAATGGGGGATGAGGTTCAAAATACAAACATAGGAATGATTCTCCCTATTATTGAAGAGAGACAACCTTTGCTTTTTTTCTAAACATACTGGATTCTCTCTCTCTCTCTCTCTCTCTCTCTCTCTCTCTCTCTCTATATATATATATATATATATATATATATATATTCTTTTGGTATGTGTGTGTTTTTTAACCATTCTTTTTTCTCCTTCTCCCCAGAGACAAACTATGCAAGAGGCACCAGACTCCCTCTTTCTGGTGAAGGACCAACTTCTCAGCCGAATAGCTCCAAGCAAACTGTCCTGTCTTGGCAAGCTGCAATCGATGCTGCTAGACAGGCCAAGGCTGCCCAAACTATGAGCACCTCTGCACCCCCACCTGTAGGATCTCTCTCCCAAAGAAAACGTCAGCAATATGCCAAGAGCAAAAAACAGGGTAACTCGTCTAACAGCCGACCTGCCCGTGCCCTTTTCTGTTTATCACTCAATAACCCCATCCGAAGAGCCTGCATTAGTATAGTGGAATGGAAGTATCCTTTTTTTTTTGCCAGAAGTCTTTTCCATTTTCTCTTTTACCATCTGTTCTTTAAAAGAATTTGCTTCTGAAATGACACAAAGCTGTAGCAGTCTGGAATGTGAGCAATAGAAGGGGCTGTATATAAGAGGTTTCTTGGTATATGGCTTCCTATCTTCTGAGGTTATAGAGGGGTGGTTCTGTGGGTATATTTAGCTTACTCTGTGTGTGTGAGTGTGTGTGTGTGTGTGTGTGTGTGTGTGTGTAATGGTGGGAGGAGGGAGTGTAGCTTGAAACTTCAAAGTGGTAGACAGTCAAAATATAAAGTAACCTTTGGCCACTGGACACTAGATAGTTGGTTTAAAATCTTTTATTATTTTGGGGTACTGGTATGCATTGAACTTATTGCAAATGAAGTGTGCTTATTTGAAAAATAAAGAAGACTAAAACTGTTCTAAGACTGTACTGGAAGTGACCTTTAGTGGAATTTTCTCATTCTGATGTTTGAAATTTGTTTCTGCAGCTGCAGTTAATGCTAAGGTTGTTTCTGCTCTGATAATTGGTGATTCAAGTTGTTCAGGTAGCTGCACATATGAAAATTTGCCTTATGGAGAGGGAATACTTTTGATTTTTTTCTTTTTTTCTTTCTTCTTTTGGCTGATCAGTGCTATGACTTCCTGGAATTTCCTTTTGACAAGTTCCAAAGAAGCATTTGAAGCGTGAGTGTGAGGAAGCCTGTGCAGGTTTATGTATGCCTCTTCCTTCCAAGCCCTTGTGAGTTATAGAACAGCCCTCTCAGGAGAGGAATTTGCAGTTGCTGCACACACACACACACACACATACACACACACACACACACACACACACACACACACATATTTGTATTCATTCATTCTGTCTATGTCCTTGGACTGAAGTTACATTTCTGGGTGTCTCCTTTATATTTTTAAAACTGAGCTCAAAATGCCCCAGGATGGTTGTCATGGACCAGATCTTGGAAAACTATTCTGCTTCTGCCTGCTTATTCCCTTCCCCATATCTGAAGGCCAGGTTCAGGCACTGTCATTCTTCTGAAAGGTTTTGGCTGACACTGCGTTTTTGAGCAAGTGGCTCCTAGTTAATCAAATGATTACCAATGGGTCTAAGTAAAATAAAGCATATTCTTTGCCCAGAAGGGTCTTTGGGGCTGACAGGGGTGTCTGAGTAGTTTCTAACCATAGGCAGGATTGTGAATGTTCCCCCTGGGCCTGGTTTCTCCCACCAGGTCTAGAAGAATGGAGAGGCCATCCTATAAGGATGTTGGCAGCCCATTAGAAAGCCTCCTCCCCTCCTATAATTTAAGTACAAAGCTAGGCAGCTATTTGTATGCTTTCTATCTTAGCTGGCTATTTTCTCTGCTCATGGACAGGAGTTAAAATCAGGCAACTGTCTAGAGAGGTTTTGGAGAGAGCAGCTGAATGCTAGGCTGGGACTTGAAGGGTTTGGGTTTTCACATGCTTTTTCTCTGTGGAACAGATGTCTGTTCTCCAGAGTGAGTTATGGTGTCTCTCACATAGCTGGGGTTGTGTATGCATTTTCTCTGTAAGTTTTTCTCTAGTCTGAGGACAGAACATTTATGTCAGCCAGGAGGGAGCTGGTAAATTAGAGTGTGCCTCAGTCGTCTCACTGGAGTCACAGGCAGCAGTTGGACTTGCCAGAAAGGTGTCCTCCTCCAGAAGCTGGCTTGATGTGACTCTGAGTAAGCAGAGACCTCTTGGTGGGGCCACTGGTTTTTTTTGGAGTGAGATGGGAGGCCTGATGCAGTTTCTCTTTGTGCACAGTAATTTGTACATAGCAATTTATGTACAGAATGAATTCCTGGATCACACTGCTGGCTGTCTTTCCTGAGTTGCCTGACACATGTGTACAGGAATGAGATGAGACTGCCTGCTCAGGGAGAAGTCTGCTTACAAGTGGGACAGTTTTTAGAATAGGTAGATATTGAATGATAAACCACCTATTTGTTTTTTCCAAATGACAGTTCCCTTCCATTTTAGGGAGCAGGTTATAGAAATCCTTCCCAACCAACTCTGTCAGGCCCAGCTAGCAATGGGAGAGGAAAGTCTGGTTTGTTTTTACAGATAGGCAAGGCAGAGTGTCCTGGACCCTGAGGAAGTGAGATATGTTCCCCTTATCAGGAAGAGTTGTTAGGATCAGACCCCCCAGTTTCTTGTGGCAGTGAGATGGTATCTAATGGCATCTGGAGACTGAAACTAAACACCACCAAAACCAAAACCAAAACAAACAAAAACAAAAAACTATACCTTATGTTTAGCCTTTCTGAACAGTATTAGTATTTCTCAGATTTGCAGGTTTATCATATAGGTATGTGGAAATAAAAAAGGATGAATGGTGGTGTGGGGAATAGGAGAGCCTAATTGTGTTTCAATAGAGAAAAAGTTTGGGGCAATTAAATTTTTAAATTTCAGTGGGTCCCTGCTAAGAGGAAAAATGAGAAGAGAATTCTGAAGTCTTCTTAAGGTAGACTGTCTTAAAGTTGGGTCCCTGGATAAGAGATTTTGTAACAGTAGATAAGTTAAGAGAATTAATATGAATTAAAGCTAACTGGCTTAAAAAATACACCCATCAAAGTTAGTAAGGGGATAATGTTATTCCTGTCCTTATTCTGATGAGTTATCAAAGCTCTTCAAAGGAGCTGAGGCTTAATGAAACCCAAAATATCTCCAGGGAGATACAGAATGTTTGTTCCTCATACCATTTTTGGGCTTCCCAGAAGGGTCCAGGATGAATGGAGAATAGTCTGTTCATGTTCTTGAATCTTCATTACCTCAAGGGATTTAGTTAAATCATGGCCCTGCTTCTTGTGACTGAGTATACAGGAACACTGTTATAAAATAAAGCCCAGGAGTTGCAGATTAGGTTGGTGCTCATAAAACCTTGTATTTGGAAAGGCTGAAAACCAAAAGAGGAAAAATAGTCATTTTTGCAGATGACAAATTTTGTATTGCCAGTTTTGACAGTGTCTTTTAATAACATCAGAATGTTTAAGCAAGTATCTGTTGAAGGCTGATCTCAAAGTGATTCTTCTGGACAGATCTCCAAGATTTGAAATTGTTAAAGCCTACTTTGAAAGTGTCTGGTGCTGATTTCTTATGGCTTTTTAATTTAATTTGTTTATAAATTGAACACAGCAACAGCACATTATAAACTGAGCTCCAGTCTAGCTCTAATCTGAAACAGTTATAGCTATTGATGACTCTACTAGAGAAAGCAGAAGAGGGAGCTGGAGCCTGGCTTGCTTATCACTGTGTCTGAGGTATTGGAATATGCCATGAGAGAGTCACAGAGAGAATGGAGAAGGTCTGAGTAGCTTTGCCTGCCCCAACCAAATAGGAGATTTAGACTGACCCAGCCAAGAATAGCACCTGAGCAAATGGGTCTAACACATGGTGGCAAGGATCTGTGGAAGAGATTTAGCCCATGATGGCTGCATCTTTGTGTGCACAACAGCTGGGAATTTAATAAGGCCCTATCACTTTTTAAGTTACAAGAAGCAGAAACGTGATTCACACAGTTTCCTTAATTGGATGGATGTTCGGTACTTTTAGGTTGTAATATATAACATGAAGCAGAAAAGTGGGTGTAACATGATCCTGGTAACAAAAGAAAAGGACATGGAGAAGTCATTTGATAGAATGATCTACTGTGAGATGAACAGTGATGATTATTTCTGCTGAAATCCTAGTAGTCACAATAATCAGTGAAAAAATGATATGTGTATATGATTTTCATTTTAAAAGCAATTCAGACATGGTATGATTGATTGGAAGTGTGATAAGGAATGGATTATGTTTGCATAATGTATATATACCTTAACAAAATTTTTCAGACCATTTGACATATTTATATTATTGGCTATTTTTGCCAATTGTGTGGCCTTAGCTATTTACATCCCATTCCCTGAAGATGATTCTAATTCAACAAACCATAACTTGGTAAGTGTCCTTAGAGTTCCTGCTTGTGTTGGTGTGTGGTTATCATTTGCCTGTGTACTTAAACTGGCAGCTGGTTTTGTGGGTGGTTGAAGTTTACAGCCATGCATTCAGTGTTTCCTGCAACTTTGCAATGGTGTTTTTTTGTTTGCTTGCTTGTTTTTCTTTATTTTTAAAATTTTGACCTGCATTTCCACATTTATATTGAATGAAAGTATTTAAAGTCATGAGTTTTATATAAATAGATATGGAACTTTTTGTGGAAGAGCCTTGTAGCAGATTTTAAAATAATTTTTCTGTCTACCATAGGCTTTTGCTATCTACTGTTCTTTTCCTGATAATAATAAGTGGCTTTGTTTTTGTTTTGTTTTGTTTTTCCTTGAGTGTTATTTGGGAAAGGTAGATACTTTGATCAGTTTTTCTGGTAGGTAGAAAATTATATATTTTGTACATGAACTATTAATCTTTATAGAACTATAGTGCAACAAAACTAATAACTATGTAGAGCATAATTTGTAGAATAAAACAGTAGAGTATTGGACTTCCCACTGCAAATCATATGGAATGCCCCAAGATAAAATGAGTCTGTGATTAAATATACTAGGATACTTCCATATACTTTATTGCCCTCTTAAAGATTTATAGTGTACATTAGCTGAGTAAAAGCTATGGGAAGTTCTGCCGTTAAAAAACAGGTTTCATTTTGTTTAACTCAGCTAGTCCCTAAAAGTAATTGGTTATGGATTCCTTAAACATTTTCTTGGCAGAAGACTTTAATATCATGGAACCAGTGTTCATGGAGCTTTCTTTGGGAAAAGTTGATATAGCTATTTATTTATTTTGTCTTTTTCTTTAAGGCATTACAGAGTACTAAACTCAGTAGGACCTTGTCCTCCTCCACTATTTGTATTTTGGGGCATTTCTCCTACCCTTTTTCATTACAATTTTCCTACCTGACAATTAAGAGGATTAGCTAAGAAGATCAGTAGGATTTTTTTTTAAACCTCTTCATTCTGTAATCTTTTCTTTGATGATTCAGAAGACATGTCTGCATTTGTATGATGCTGCATCGTCGTCCTTGCAGGGGTCAATTCTTAATAATTGGAGGCCATGCAGAATGGACAATGAATGAAGGAACTGATACTGGATAACAGGAAACTCTGTTCTTATGCTTTCTCCTTTTTTACCTAGTTCTGTTTGGTTTTGGTTTCTTGGGTCAAAGCTGTATTTTAGTAGGGATGATTGTTCTTAACTGAGCAAGTGGTATAAAGACAAACAACTAGGCTCTGCCTAGTCAAGGAGAGCTCTGCTGGCTTCCCAAGTGGTGAAATTATGCTCTTGTGGCCTTAACTTTAATGGTTTATGCTCAGGATTTCTTATTACGTTTTAAACTTTGTGCATATTTCAGGTGTAACATGATATCTATTTGTGTTTGGGTTTTGGTAGTTTGATTTCCAGAGAATTTTCAAAAAATTTTGGCTGTTGCTGCTGAAAATAATGACTGCGAATGGGAATTGGACACCTATAAGTGCTGTTAATATATATTTATACTATGCTGGAGATTATTTGTATAACTATGGAGATTTTAAATGGCTTTTCATTTGATTGTAGACATGTGACTTGAAATGATCATTTTAAAGGAAAGGCAGAAGTAGTGAAAAGCCCCCATCAATGGAGATAGATCATTATAGTCTAGGCCACAGATGGTGTTAGCCTTGTTACCAAATTTAACGACATGGATGATGACCCAGTTTGTTGCTTTTTGTAGCTCAAGAGAACATGATTAAACAAACTTAGAAAATAAATACCTTTCAGAAAGGCAAATTAATTTAGATCAATAGAATAATTAATATAGCTTCATATGTAAGCCAATTAATATGCTGATTTTTCCCCCCTGGGAAATTCAGGGCACTAATATAAGTGCTGTCAGACCATTTGGGTTTCTCAACTAAGAAGTGATGAAATGAAATAAAGGAAATAGATAAATCTCTTGTCTTCCCCCTTGTAGCCTCTCTCAGTGGATCCTTTCTTGAATTTTTTTTCTAGTATTGGGGGTTGAAACTAGGGTATTGCACATGCTGAGACACCACTGAGTCACACCTATAGTCCCTTTTTTTGTTTTTCATTTTGAGACAGGGTCTCAATCTGTGCAGGTGGCCTCTGGCCTCAAACCTGCCATCTTCTTGCCTCTGCCTCCCAAGTCATTGGGATTACAGGCATGCACCATGGTGTCCAGGTAATAATTCTTAAACACTGGACTTGTTCTTAGGGGAGGTGGGTAGTGTGTTATTTTGGCAGGCTTTTCTAAAAACCAATGCATATTCCTTTGACTTCTTTACTGTGTATTCTAAAATGCATGGCACTAAAGTTCTTGTCTTGCTTTCTCTTGGATGGTCACATGACCAGATGAATTTATGCACTCCCTGACTCTTTAAATATTTCTTTTCCCACTGTCAGAAGGGAGGATCTTTGTGGATTTGCCCCTGACTCTGAGCAAGGTCCCATGCCATGTCTGTCCTCCCACTAGGGAGCCAGTTATTTTTTTTATACATTTGACCCAATTTGTACCAAAGTGATTGCTCTATTTTTGGGATCGGTTTAGAGGCAGCTGAACGAAGCTTATTTTTCATCTGTAGTAAATACCTTTCATTTAATGTGAATGACAAAACAAAGGGCAGAGGCTGACATGGGTTGCAAAGCTGTACAGAGAGCTGGTGTTTTTTTCTTTGCCTGATAGCTCAGTGGAAAATGTATGACAAGCACTTAGACTGAGATTCAGGGCCAGCTTTATGGCTGATATTTCTGTCTGTTTCAGGTCATTTGTAATGAAATTCATACTTTTCTTGGATGAGAAACGTGGCCATCCCCATGGGTCCAATGTGTGTTTGATTTGGGTTATGTGTAACTCAGCCGACTTTGGGGATTTGGAGATTACCTTGAGGGCAGCAAGTTTTCCCAGAGTTAGATTTTTTAAAAATATAAACAATCTAAGTTTCTATGCAGCTTTCCTTTGTGGATTTGCAGGGACTAGTGGAGGCTGAAGCCATGGCAACAGTGTAGCGTAGCGCACTCAGTTCCCACAGTAAAATCCCTCCTAGTTCAGTCAATAGCAGTTTTCCCTTAGTTCCATGTACAGAGCAGAACAGAACGTGTATATTATTTATTTTGTTTTCTTGTTGGTACAGAGGAGGGGAACTCTTCTGTATCAGGTGTCAGAGTGAGGGTAATTAGTGGTTATCCTTCCCTGTGATGACAAACGCTTTATTTCATGTCTCACTCTTCAGTTTCTCCTAAGCAAACTGATGCTGTTGAGCAGTTTTCAGTCTGTGCAACCTCTTCCTGGTACTCTTCTCTCCCCAGGCTGCCTCTCGATTCTCTGCCATGCTGAACTGCCTCAAATTAGAAATGTCCAAAATGGAGATCTGCATCTGCCAGTTCAGAGCTTCCTCAGTATCTGCCAATAACTGTACCCACCTCCAAACCAGTTTGGAGTGACTGGAGGGCAAGGCCTCCCTATGGCTCAGCTTCTCTGTCCCTTTGTCTAGCAAAGGGCCTGGCTCATACCAGCTGCCCAGTAAATGCTTGTTAAACTGAACAAGAAGTTTTACTAAATCTCTGATCCCTTCCCTGCCCCTTTTCTCACCTTTTTGAGGCCCTTATATTTTTATTTTTAGCTTCTTGTCATTTTGCCTCTGTAAAATCCTCCCTACCTTCCCCTTTTTTTCTGTTCACCCCAGTGTCAGATGACTTGCTGGAGCGATCCTGACACTTCAGTGGCTACTTGCTGCCTACTGAAGAAAGGCCAGACTCTGTGGCAAGGTGCATCATGGTTTGGCCTGACCTGTTTTGGTTTATCCTCCATTCCTCTCCTTCAGAGTTGCCCCTCTCCCAAAGTTCCTAAAAACGCCTCTTCTATTTGTCCGCCTCCTGGTTTTTCTTATACTGTTTTCTTCACCTGAAATGCCTCTTCCTCCCTACTTCCCTCTCTTCATATTTCACTGTCCTTACAGATGCTTCAGAATAATCTCAATTTATATCTCTTCCTTGGTGTTTTTTATAACCCAGATCCAAAGGAACAATCTTTCCTGAATTACTGTCTCATGGCACCTTGCATGTAAAATGCCCTATATTTTTGTTGCTTACACACATATCTTTATGTCTTATTAAGCATCTTTAGAATAGTGAACCATTGCTGAGTTCCTAACACAATGGTACATAGTAGATGTTCATTAAATAAATGTTGATGAGTGCCAAATGAATAGGTCTCTGAGGAGAAGCATATCATCCTTTCCTTCTTCTGAGCTACATTTAGGATTTTCTTGGGTGGCAGGAGCCTCTGTGGACTACGTGGAAATCCTTGGCTGGGAGTGGTTGGGAAGTTGTGTTTCTCCCTGAGAAGCTTAGAGTCTGTGGCTCTTGTGCACCTGTGGTGGATGGAGCCCTCACAGCTGGGTTTCAGAGCCAAGCAATCTCATGTATTTTGGGCTCTGGTTCTAGGATATCAGAATAGCAGTCAGTGGAGGGAGCCTCTGTGGGAAGCTCTGCTGGACTATGGACACTTGTGGATGGGACTGGGTGCCTTACAGTGGTCAGGAATGCTATGGTACAGTGTAATTTGATTGGTTTCTCTCTGCCATGGGTGGGAGTCTTGTGTGCCATATTAATTCGGCATACAAAGCAAACTCATTGGCTCTCCAAAGCCATATAGTTTATTTCTCACAGTTTTATACAGAGTGGAGTGAACTGTAATACAGTATCTGAAGCACAATTCTGTAACCTAGCTCATTGGGTTTAGCCTATAGAATAGGTGTTAGTTCTGCACTTCATCTGCACTATGCTTTTGTTCTGTTGTTTCCATTTCACTTGTACTTTTTTTTTCCCTCCAGTACTCAGGGTTGAACCCAGGGCCTTGAACTTGCATGTATTGCAAGTGCTGTACCACTGAGCTGCACCCCCAGCCCACTTTTTTTTTTTTTTTTTTTTACTTTTTGAGACAGGGTTTTGCTAAATTACTCAGACTGCCTCTGGTCTTGAACTTGCGATCCTCTTGCTTCTGTGTCCTGAGTCACTAGGATTATAGGTGTGCGCCACTGCACCCTGCCAATTGCACTATCTTATTTCTACATGCCTAGGTTCTAGCTGTTCTTCAAGTATAGTTCATGTGCTTCCTCCTTTGTCCAGCCTTCTTTCATTCCTAACCACTCCCTGCCTCCCACCCCTACCTGCCTAAATAGTACTTGCTTTCTCACTGGACTCCCATAATCATGGTAAACTCCTATTTATAAGTATCACGCCCTTTCTATCTTGTTATGTAGCTGTAATGGGAAGTGGCTTGAATGTGGTGCTTCTGCCTGGGGGTTCTGGGGTCTGACAGCTGGCTGTTTGGCTGATTAGTTGAGTGATTTTGGATGAAACTAGAATATGAGTTCCTAGAGGGTGAAACTGGAGTCTCTTTCAGGTCTGTAGCTTTGTGAATTTAACTCTGTGCCTGGCACTCAAAAGGCACATCAGGAAATACATATTGAATGAATGAATAAATGAATGACTACAAAAGAGTCCCACAGTATATCCTTATAGATCATTAGTTAATTTTCAACAATTGGCTAATGATTAATGTTTGCTTGAGAGGGTAACTTACGGTATACTATTAATGAGATTGCAGGAAACACCTGTCAGAGTTCACCTTTCATTTTAGGATTGTATCTTTCTTGCAAATTTGACCCTTTATACTTGAAGCAGGAGAAAAGAAAGAGGAGTACTTAGTGGTACTTTCTGAATCCCAGTCATAAGCTAGCTTCTTTGTTTGGTTTTGTACCTTGGTTATATTGTGAATGATTCTTTTGGGGTGAGTGTGAGTATCACGTTTTGTGTGAAGATTGAAAGAGGGAGACCCACAAAATGACCAGAGTAGAAGGACTTATGTCGTAAAACTTTACCCACAGCTTATTCCTAATAAGAAAATGTGTTCCTAATATCAAAAACAAAACAATAGCTTATCTCTTGATGTCTTACCTCTCTTTTTGTGGCACTGGGGGGTTGAACCCATCATCTTGTGCATACTGTGCAAGCACTCTACCATTGAGCTGCACTCTAGTCCCTTTTTTATTTTTTTTATATCTTGAGTCACTAAATTATACAGGCTGCTTCAGACCTCAAACTTATGCTCCTCCTGCCTCTGCCTCTCAAGTTGCTGAGATTATAGGCATTCACCACCAGGCCCTGTGTCGTACCTGATTTTGATGAAGAACACATTACCTAGCTTGATCTTTTATTGAAGAGGCATTATTTTGATTATTGATGGTTTTTCAGAAATAGAATCCATCTCTTAAAAATTCAGATTTACTACTACTAAAGTTCCTTAAGAAGAATTCTAGCAGTGTCTTCTCTGCTTTGGCTGTTTTTATTTTTTAAATTTTTTTATTTTTAAAGTGAATCTCATTGTTGAATAGCCAAACCTTATGTAGGGAATCTCCCAACTCAGACCATTTGAAAAAAAGACTGCCATAAAATGAGGCTGTTTGGATGTATTAAAGTATTAGCCAGAACTCCTTGGATTACAAGTTGCAGAAACACATTCAAATTGGGTTAGCTGAAAGAAAAAAAAATTGTGTATTGGTGTGCCTGCAGGTTTTCTTTTTTCTTTCTTTTTTTTTTTTTCTTTTTTCCCAGTGCTGGGGGATCAAATCCAGAGCCTGAAGCATGGTAGACAAGTGCTCTACAACTGAGCTATACCACCAATGCGCTGCAGTTTATGAAGTCAGTTAACTGAAAAGTTTGGAGGTAGAAATTGCCTCAGATACAGCTGGAAAAGGGCCTTAACGTGATATGAGGATTTCATCCCTACGAGCTGCCTCAGGTTTCTGAGGCCAGCATCTGACTAACCTCCTGTAGGTCAGCTCCACAGGCTACCTTACATGCACATCTTCCTTAGCTCATTTGGGGGAGGGCATATGGGGAGATGCACTCCTTTCTTAAACCCTTCTCACGTTTAACATCTTAAACATGATTGTGTGAGAAACAAAGATCTTTGCAGTAGATTGGTGGGTAGTTACTTTCTTTCTTTTTTTTTTTTTTTTTTTAACTTTCCCCCACTCGTGTTTGTTTATTTGCCTGCAGATGTGAGAAGTACCTGACAAGGAAGGGACAACTTTCCCACAGTAGAGACACTTGCGCCTTCTTAAAGACTGGTGGTGTGGGGGAAATCTCCCGAATAGATTTCCAATGGCTCCTCACCAAGGAAAGTTCCTGAAGAAATCACCAAGGCTCTAGAGTTCTGGTGCTTGGGCTGTAGGGACTGTGTGCAGTGCTACTGTTGAGGGACGCATGTGCTGTAGGGAGAGATGTTGGTGCAATGTCCCTGGCCTTGTTGAGGCAGGGACACAGCAGGGGCTAGCAGGCCCTCCAGGAGTAGATTTTGGTATTCCCACTCCTACTGTGTTGCAGACTCCTGGGGCCCTTGGCCATCAGCAGTTACAGGGCAACCCCCCAAGTCATGTTCTGTTTGTGTGATGGAAATAAGTTGCAGAGAGCATGTCTTCCCATTTTAATTCAAGTGAAATTGGTTTCTCTCTGCTGGGGTTCTTGTGGGCGGTAAGACTGGTTGGTTGGGCAGGGAAAGCTGGGAATGGGTGGTGTGGAGGAAGAAAGAGTGAGAATAGCTGAAGGTGGGGATGAACTGCTTGAGGTGATCAGTCAGCTCCTTAGCTTCCCTCCTCTGTGTGTGTGTGTGTGTGCGCGCACACACACACACACGTGCGCGCATGTGGGCTGGGGGAAGGTGGAGGAGGTCTTATTCATCCTACAGGGATGGAGAAGAGCCTCAGACACTGACCAGGCTGGGGGAAAAAGATATTTCTCCAGAGTCTCAAAGTAGTTATTTCTACTAATTTTTTTTTATTTGCTACTGGGTGAGTGGTAATTTTAGAAATCCCAGGACATCTATTAAAGTTATTGAATGAGTGAGCGCGAGAGTCAGGCTGGAGGGAATTGTGGGGCTGACCAAGGAGAAGGAAGGCATTTTCAGACTGCGCAAGGTTAGTGTGGCCCACCTCGGCTGGCCATAGCTGGCTCTGCAGGAACCTAGCTTGGAAGGAAGTAGCTTGGGGATGCACAAGGCTCAGGAAGAGGCTCATGCTCTTCCTTCTTTATCTCCTTGCTGTAGTCAGCTTCTGAGGGCCTTCCTTACCTTCTGTTCCTCTGTCCATAGGGAAGTCTTGCCCTATGGACACAAGAACATGGACTTGCTTGCAGATATTTTTGTAGAGTTGTAAGGATACCTGTTTATAAGAAAGGAAATTGAGCCACCTGTATTCAACAGATATTTATTGAGACCAATGGTACAGAGTGGGGCTGGGGTTTAGCTCAGTTGGTAGAGTGCTGCTCCGTGCTCTCTGAGGCCCTGAGTTCAATCCCTAGCACTGCAAAAATGGGAGAAGGACCTGGCAACCCACTGCCAATATAATCCTGAAACAATCTGCCATTGAAAACCCTATGAGGGTGACTATGATTTGTATCTGACTCTACAGCACCTAATAACAACAACAATGGTACAGAGCATACCAGCCTGGTGTCTCTGACTTCTAGCCTCTTTGGATGTGCCTCCTCATGTTGTTACTGGTTTTTCCTTAGGGAAAACACCTAATGTGGAGTGAGACAACAGCTGTATTTGTTTCTCATATTTTGCATTCATACTATAAATCATCATTCAAAAGTCAAGTAATGCAAAAATATGTTCTTTTAAGTAATTAAAACAATACAGATAAAGTAACATCCCCTTTTACCTACCCAACTCATTCTAATTACAGTAATCAGTTTAGTATGAGCCTTCTGAATTTTTTCATTGTGTATATGTATGTATGTTTGTACAGAGTGCCAAAAATGTATACCCATTTTAAGAAAGGAAAATATTATTATTATTAAAATTGCAGTACTCAATATATACCAATAACAAAAGATGAGTATAAGTCACATTTGACTTCTGCGATTACAAGAGGTACTCAGACTGGTTGCAGGACTTGTTGCTGTGCAAGGTCTCCCAGGTCTTCCCTTGTGCACATCACACACAGAAGGATGCATGCCAGAGTTATCACGAATGCATGAAATGGTTAGGCACGTTGGAGGTTCTGTTGTATAGTCACACCTCCATTGCCATTGTACTTCCACAACATTCTTGAATTTCAAATACTACTTCCAAATGGTCTTGCACTTCTCACATGATAACCGTGCTTCCACCATTTTCTTTGACTGTCTTGCCTCTTGCATGGTTGTGCTAGCATTCATTTGATTAACACCATCTTTTAAGTGAATGCCATACTACACATGGTTACCATAATTCAACTTTGGAAAGTAATACATAGATAACATCTCTTAAAATGTGCATACATTTTTGGCATCCCCAGTATAATTTGTGCATTTTGAAATATGCATACAGTTTGGGTATTTTAAATTTCACACAAATGGAAAAAAATGGTATATGTATTATATAGCTTTCTTTTTTTTTCTACTTAATGTGTGTTATACTCCCCTCCCCATGTGTCTGTCGTCTTATCGTGCTGTGGCAGCTTGCGTGTTGCTGTGATGCTGAAAACTATGCCACCAATACTTCAGATACCAGCAGGGCCACACCCGTGGTGGACAGGTTTCAGTTGAGCTTCCTAAGACAGACTACGGAGAATGGCAGCTCACTTCCGAAACAATTAACCATTGAAAACCCTTTAAATAGCAGAGAAGCACTGTCAAATGTAGTGCTGGAAAATGAGCCCCGCAAGCAGGAAGGCATGCAAAGGACAACTGGGGAAGAGTTGCCTTCTCAAAGTAGAGACGACCTTAGTGATGGGGATGGAGTAAAGCCCCTGGGATCTCCATTTGCTGATGTGGCACAACTCAAAATGAGAAGAAACACAGTGAGTGCAACAGTGGACTCAAAACATAAAATGATTGTGTGCACAGCACAGTGTTGGGTAGTGTTTCATTCTGTGGTACGTAGGATTGCTAACACACATGACTCACCAGCACCTAACAAACAAAAAACATATCTGTGTCTGTATGCAGAGATATAACAACTTCTTAGATGCTGTATAAATATTCCATGTATGAATGGACCACGGCTTGTTTAATTGTTGGCTTTCTGATGAGCATTTAGGTTAATTCCAAAAGTTTTGGTATTTTAAACAGTGCTACACTGACTATCCTTCTTTATGCTTCTTTGTGAATACAAGTAGACATTTCTCTGGGATAAGAACTTAGACGTCAACTCCGGGTTGGAAGATACATGCAATTTTTATTTCCATATATCCTGCTATATTATCCTTGTCTAAGCCTGTGCCAGTTTTATTCCTAGACCTACATCTCTTTGAGATCAGCAGTAACTTCACTTTGATGAGTGACTTCATTTGTTCTGTTTTTTAGGGTATAGAAGAAGGACCCACAGGTGCAGGTTATGGCCTCCCTTAGTTGCTAATAAGCGTCCTGGATCATCTTGTTAGAGCAGAAGGTTGATGAACCTGAGCCCTAGATTTTTGGAATCTTTCGAACCAATAACTCAGATAAAAGGCACCAGAACTTATTCTTTCACTTGCTTTGGGTGCCATGAACTTACATGCTATCGTTCTTTTAGGTGAAATACCAGTATTTCTTGTAGGAAGTTACCAGGTAAATAAGTTTCTGTACAAAAATTGAGTCTTAGTTTAGTTTAGTTTGCTTGCTACACTTGAGTTTTGAAATAGATACTGCCTTGTGTTTCTATACATGGGGATGAAAAACACCCAATCTTGTAATTTCTGATGTCCCCCATTCTTTGATAGTATTTATGTAGGGCTTATGCCCCTTCTACTTCCAGTGACTCTGGGGTGGGTTAGGAAATGGTATTTGATGAAAACTGTGGCAATCTTTTTTAATAAAGCAAGTTTATTAAGTAGAGAGAATAAATAATACACACTTTAGGTTTAAGCATGGGTGTTTGGAGAGAAAGAGAGATGCTTGAGAAAAAAATAGTACGACACATCCTAGATGTGGATGCTGCTTTTCTGGAGGAGAGAGTTGCCTGGGGCAATTGAGAATTGAAACCAACTACACCTGTTAAGGCGCTTCAGGTGAGTGGATTGCTAACACATGGGCACTCCATTGGCCTTTAGCATTTCCAGCAGTGGCAACAAAAGAGAACACATCCTAACTTGCACAGCTTTTATCCTCTCAACAAAGGGAAGCAGCCGCATGCATTCATAAAGCTCTTTCTAGGAACCAAGTCCAAGAGGAGATCTACAGCATGGGTCCTTGTACAGTGGTAGGTACACTGGGGAGGTGCTGGGCACCACACCTCTGCTGTGCTTTTTGTAAGAGTCAGAAATGCTGTGCAAGTAAATGTTCTATGTACTCAGTTTTTTTCTAAAGGGTTAGAGCATAGTATCAAAGTATGGTATGAATGAAAGCATTTCTATATTCTATAAGAATTTTGCTTTTTGGTTATATACATTAATATAGGACTAAAACTGGGAAGATAAAAATGAATAGCTTAACATGCTATCATCTAATAACTCATAAAGTACTTTTTTTAGCATTTACTATGTGTAAAATATAGTCCATTAAATATGTTTGCTCACTGTGCTAACTTGGTTCAACTCAGGATACAAAGGTATAATGTGCATTAATGCAACGAGTTTCCATTCCCCTAAAAATATTTTTGAAGAGATGTGGTTATTATCTTATTCTAATCCCAGGAAATGACCAGTATTGTTAAAAGAAGACATATTTGAATATTTTTCAGTAAATAGATAACAATGGGGTTTAATGAAATACTATTTAAATGACTGCTTTTAAATTGTACAAAAATATCTTAAATGGGTAAATGGATAAAATGCTGCCCTTTTATTACGGTAATTAGCCTCCTAGTCCTTTTTTAAATGATAATGCACAAGTGAACTTATCTTGGAGCTTACACAAATTCTGAATTACTGAAATATAAATAAATGGTGAATCTAAGGCTCTTTTCAGATTTTGTATCAGGTGGGCATGAAATTAAGACATTTAGAATTCTAAATTAGAAGGCGGGGAAGTAAAGATAACAAGAATTTGGTAAAAGGCACTTAGTCTTTTTCTAGAGCTATGTGGGGTAATGGTTGGGGGCCATGAATTAAGCCAATTAAAGCCGGGGTTGGGGGGAGCAATAGTAGGTCAGGTGCCCTGGTAATTTGCTTCTATGGTGAACCATAGATGCCATGAGGTTGGGGTGGCTGAGGACCTCAGACACCTTCTGATGGACGCTTCCTTTTTTAGACCCAGCAGTGTGACTTGCCAGGGTCACACAGTGAGAGAGGAGCCAACTGAGGTCTTAGGCCAGGACTTCTGTCTCCCAGTCTTTCTTCCCATTCACTCCAGTAACTTGAGGCTGACTGAGGTGCAGAGTATAAGAACAACAGGGGCGGTACTGAAAAAAGATTGTCTTTTTAGAGCAAACTGAACATTGAGGCAACTTTTAATCTCAAGTTTTTTCTTTGAAATGGCCCAAAAGACAGTTGCTTACTCCTTCCTCCCCCATTTAGCTTCATAGAATGCTGTGTTACTTTCTCATATACAGTGATCTACCAAAATCATTGGCCATAGACTGCTTCAGTGTTTTGTGAAAATGGCCAGTGGCTATAGTAGGGCAGGAGAGAATTGGCAGAGCTGGTTTACAGATGCAGTGGGTCTTTCCTGGATTGTCTTGTTTTTGTGTGGTCTGGTTGGTGTTTTTTTTTTGGTTTTTGTTTTTGTTTTTACCATAATTGGAGGCACAGTAGTAGTTGCCTTTGTAATTAGCTCGTGGTTGATATTTATTGAGCTAGCTATTGGACTTTCTATGTATAATTTCCTTTAATTCTCACCATAAACCCACAAAGGAGATACTGTTAGGATCTTCAGTTTACAGGTGAGGGAACAAGGCTGGGAATGGTTAGATTCCTTGCATGAGGCCACATCCCTTTTGACAAGCAGGGTCAGGATTCGCTGCTGGGCTTCTGACTTAGGCACTCATAGTTACAAGGCTGAGAAAAATTGAAGGCTTGCTGGTCATGGTGCCTAAACACCAAGCAAAGGAGCTGAGGTCCAGGGGCGGAATTGGGGTTGTGGAGAGATGCTGGCATTACCTCATAATGGGCCTGACTGGGCACACTGCACATTCCTGATCTTGGTTAGTACCTGGGGAGTTGGATAGAAACTTTCCATCTTGCCTCATTCCCACCACCCAGAAGCACTTCCAGACTTGGTGCTGGAATTGGGGTTGTGGTTGGAGAGAATCAGGGCTGAGGTTCTTAACAACCCAAAGCCTTCTGTCAACCTTCACAATCATCAAATTAAAATGGGAATGATTAGAGAAGTTTCACTTGGGGCATTAAGCAGATTTCATTGCATTTTAATTCCTTGAAAAGTGTTGGCCTGTGAGGATTAAGTCTAGGGCTCTTGCAGTTTCTGTTAGAGGTTTGCTGAGTGCTGAGAGGAATAGAACAAGGCACTAAGGTTGTTGGTAGGTGCTGGAGTAAGACCTGGGCTCAGTCCCCAGCTTTGCCTTTCACAGCCATGTGATGGGAACAAGCTGCTTTTTTCCTTTCTGCGTCTTTTCCTTCCTTGTGAAAGAGGAAATGAAGCAACTAAAGGGGTAAACTCAGGGCTTGGCTCCTGGAAAAAACTGTGCTCTGAGCCTTACAACTGGCCTGTGAGGCGGGTATTGCTAGCCTCCATATTACAGGTGAAGGAACTGAGGCTGTCTTGCTCTGGAACCCCAAGTTTAGGGCAGCAGGATCCCTGAAGCTGTACTAGAAAAGTTTCCCTGACAGTTTGCTGGGGTGGGTCAGCTTTCCACAGCCTCTCCACAGAAGCTGCCTTCCTCACGCCAATCTGGCCCATCTGTCTCATTGACCAGCCTGACGTTAGTGGTCTGAGAAGGTATGGGGTGAACTTCGTGAAGAAGTGAGCTGGACCTTCATCTGCTGACCGTAGGTGGGCCCAGGCATGCACCACACCACATCTCCACTTAGACAATACAGGCTGTGTATTTCTCTTGGAGACACCAAGGAGAGAAAGCAGCTAGTTTAAGGGTCAGAATCTTATTCTACCATAGCTGAGAAGACTGAATCCTGTGTCTATAGTGATTTAGGATTAAAAAAAAAAAAAATCCAGTGCTCAACACTCTACCCATGGGGTATGGTGGCATCCTTGTGTACTACCATCATCCGGCTTAGAATCTTCCAGGCCAATGGTCTCTTCTCTGCTTGGCTTTAAATGTTCGGACGTGGAAAGAGCTAAGGTGCAAAATATGTCAGGGGAGTTTTGTCTTGGTAGCTCTGAGATTCCTATAATTGGAATAATGACAGTAATCACTAACATCCATGTGGTCTTACACAACCTACATGGTGCTTGCATTGTATTGGCTGATTTTATCTTCACAGTAATCCTGTGAGTATTGCTCAGATTTTGTAGATGAGGCAGCCAAGGCTTGGGACTGTTAAATGACATGCTGAAGATCAAGCAGCAGAGCTTGTTGTTGTTAGGTGCCGTTGAGTCGTGTCTGACTCATAGTGACTCTTATTGGGTTTTCAATGGCTGACTGTTTAGGGATTGTCACAGGAGTGGATTGCTACGTCCTTCTCCCATGTTTGCGGTGCTGGAAATCGAACTTGGGACCTCAGAGACTGTAGAGTGCTGCTCTACTGATCGAGCTAAATCCCAGCCTCTTCTCACCATACTATTTTCTTGGCATTATGGAGTCCCTCCTGTATGTCATTCAGGTGGGAGACCTAGGCTTTGAGATGGGATTTGCCTTGCCAGAGTTAGGGCTGACCAGAACTCATGATATTTGTCCACTACATGGGCCCTGACCTCCCCTGCAAGATGAGAGTGATGGTAGTAACATTTGCCTATCATTCTTGAGAAGATTAAAAGTGATTTTGTACTGGAACTGCAAGTGCTGTGCCATTATTTTCTTTTGCATCAAGCCTCACTTTCTCGGGTTGGTACAGCATCACCTGATCCAACTCCCTTCCTCTTTGGGACAGCAGGGACTTTGGAAGAAGACACAGTTGGGTTTGGGCCCCACATTTGCTTCTGGCTAGCTTTGTCACTGAACTCATTATCTTACCTCCCTTGGCCTTCATTTTTTCCTCTTAGTAAGATTGAAATAATAATCCTGTCTCACTTGTAGCATGAGGTCTTTGTGAGGAGTCAATAAAATAATGTCCAAGTGAGCCCTAGTTTTCCTAAAGGCATTAGTCAATGGGTCAAAAATAGCCCCTGGGGGGAACTGTTTTTTCCTCTAGTGGAGTTCAGAGGGCTTGGCAGTATCTTAGCATTGGGAGAATCTCTTCCTGTTTCCCCTTTGAAGTTCTCTATGGTTTTAAAAAAATCAGTCACAGGCCATGCCTGTTAAATCCCTGTGATCTTCCATGAGTGTTTCCTTTCTTTGGCCCCATGACTTTTCCCCTTTTCCTTACTGTAGGCCAGTCCCCATACTGAAAAGAGGAGCATGCCTCTCCCCTTTTCTTCTGCAAGGGGCTAGTTCCTGCTTCTAGCTCAGGGCTGGCCTGCAGCAGAAAGCTGAGCAGCAGCAAGTGTGTGGCGCTGCTGCCTGTGGCTCATGCTGAGAGCAGAATCACTTGAACAGGTGGGGGCTCTGAGGTTAATATTCATGCCCCACCGATGTTTCCATGGGAATGTGTTCCTCTTTTTGCCATGAACTAGTAGGATCTCTGTATTGTGGCTTGCACTCTTTGATTTGACTGTAGGGACCAGGCTGGGCATTTTCTACATGTTTTTTGTCTGTCTGTACAAAACAGGTGTATGTTACTTACCAGTATCCCCATTTTACATATGAGGCAAATGAAACTCAGAAGCATTAGCTAAATGACTCTTTGCTGAAGGAATCAGCCCAGAAGATCGTAAATGGGGCTTGTAGTCCTTCCACTGTTCCAGTTCTGTACCTGTCAGTGAACATGAGGAATGTCCTGGAAAGGATGCTGGGCTTGGAGTCAGGTGACCACTTCACTTCTTTGTGACCCCTACTTTCCTCCTCAGTCATAGAGGATGCAAATTCTAATGGCGTGTGTGTGAAAGTGTTTTCTAAGCTACACAGCAGTACACACATGTAAGGCATTAGCCTTGTTACTGTCTGTTGAAGAGTGATTGAAGGAGAGGACTCAGGTCTCACCTTTCCCTCCTTTCTTTCCAGAAAGCAGTGCACAGCCCTGAGCCCCAGTTCCATTCTTGTCTCCCTGTGATGCCAGTGCCACACCTGGGCCCCGTCTGAAAGCAGGGCCACACTCAACCAGTGCAGCTGCAGTGAAGATGCTGGGAGAGGCTGAGGGTGCAGTAAAGGAGATGGGAGATGGCAAGGGCCTGACAATACCTGTCAGACTTGGGGTTTGATATGACCCTTCTCTTCTTCCTCCAGGAGGACCTGCTTCATAATTTCAAAGGCGGGTTGTTATTTGAAGTCCTGGCTGTTCCTTGAGCTTCTTGAGATTGGTGGAATCCACTGTGCTAGTGAAACACAAACCATAAACGATTTTGCCTGTAATGGATAGGCTTGTGACCCAGCCAGGCCTCTAGGCATGCCAGTGATATTTCCTGGTTTTAAGTGTGAACAGAGCATAGTTAATATTACATCTTTACCCTGTTTCTCAATCTGTCTTCATTTTGTCTGTGGTGAAAAACTAAAGTAATACATTTGGTCACGGCCTGAGGCGGGGTAGCCATCCAAGGCTGGAGGGTCTGATGTGCGAGTCCCTACTCCTTCTATGGGCTGTGGCTGTGCATGTGGTACTGAGCTGATGGGTCCTCTGTAGTTCTGAATGGACTAAACCCCTGGAGGAAGCAGCCCTGTCTTCTGAACCATAGACTTGCTTGCATTTCATCTGAGGCTATTTGCTTATTTCTAAAAAGAACATCAATTTCTTGTGGGGAGCGACTCACTCTTTCCTATCTCAAATCCTCCACAGCCCCTACTGTGTGATTAACCATTTAATGAAATTTCACTGTGTCTGCATGAGACACCCTGAGGTTGCTTTAGTTGTTTTGACTGTTTTCTTAACAGGGGTCTGATGGTCTCTTTTTCCAACCTGCTGGAGGTAGAGAGAGGCCCTCTTGGGGAGAGAGTGGGACTGCATAATGAAAACATCCAAACTTACACCACCAAAATATAGTGCTTCTTTAAAAGCAGTTATTTCAGGGGGCTGCACCTGCATCCCAGTCATCTTAGGACATTTGTCTTCAGAATTGCTTTCAGAGCCAGTTTCTACTTTTTATTTTGCTTGGCTTCTGACTCAAAACAGGGTGATCCAGGTTTATCACTGACCTTACTCTCCAGCCTTTTTGAGAAACTCTTGGCTATTTGTAAGAAAATCTGTCTTCAAAAAGCCAAGTCGTCTTGCCTTTGAGGATCTTGAGTGGAATGTGTCATGGGCTCTGAAAGTCTTTGCTGGCATTTCGGAAATGTTCTAAGGAATGGTAATATTAGAATTACATGTCTAGCTTCCTTGGCTTACTAGTTGGAAGGGAACACTTAATTACACAATTCTGGTGTGTTTATTAAACAAAACAGCATTACTGCTTTTGCAGTCACACTTCTCCAAGTCTGCGGCCTTGTGTGCTTTGACTTTCTCCTGTGCCCAGATCTTGCATCTAGGCTTTCTTCTTTTAGCCTTAGGGCCCAGGAAAATGGAGAATGAGGCGTTTTATTCCTTGCCCACTCTTGGTTTTTACTTCACTCCCTGGCAAGGAACACTTATGTATTACCCCAGAGTGAAAGGACTCAGTTTTGGGATTCTGCAGAGTAGTGGTACTGGCTGACCCTCCCCAGGGCTGGGGGCTCCTTAACAACCAGTATAATTGTACCATTTATAGCTGTCATTTGGGTTATTTACAGAAACAGAATTACTTGAGTTGCCAACAGGACTCCTGGGTTTGACTCAGAGTGTAAGTTTCTGCATTTTTTTTTCTTGCCTTAAAAAAAATGCATTTTGACTGGGTGCAATGGCACACACCTGTAATCTCAGCGACTTGGGAGGTGGAGGCAGGAGGATCGTGAGTTCAAGGCCAGAGGCAGTCTGCCCAATTTAGTGAGATCTTATCTCAAAAAACAAAAAATGGGGGTTGGATCTGGGCACAGTGGCACACACCTGTATTCCCAGTGACTTGGGAGGTAGAGGCAGGAGGATCGCAAGTTCGAGACCAGAGGCAGTCTGCGTAATTTAGCGAGACCCTGCCTCAGAAAGTAAGAAAATGGGCTGCAGGTGCAGCTAAGTGGTACAGCACTTGCAAAGCATGCAAGTTTGAGGTCCTGGGTTCAGCCCCCAGTGCTGCAAAAAAGGAGTGAGGGTTTGAGAATGTGGCTCAGTGGTAGAGCACTTGCCTACTATGTGTGAAGCCCTGTGTTCAACCTCTAGTACTTCCAAAAAAATGCATTTTGATTTCAGAAAAGTTAGATAATTTAATCTTAACTGTAGCAGAGAGCATGCCACTCTTGCTGGGTGAGACAAAAAATATTGCTTTAAAAAAGGACTCATAAGTGAAGCATCTTTGACCTAAGTCAGTGTTCTGTAGGTAGGCTCATGTGATCACCACTGGTCACTAGCATCTAGCATTAGGACCTAAAGGCAAAAGAGAATGGAATTGAGTAGGGATGATATTATGCTCACACTTTTCTTTTTTATTTATTCATATTATTATTATTTTGGAGTACTGGAGGCCTGAACCCAAGGTCTTGCACATACTTTGCAAGTGCTCTACCACTGAGCTGCACATCAACCCCTTTTTTATTTTTATCTTGAGACAGGTCTTGCTAAGTTATCCAGGCTGCCTCTGGCCTTGAACTTTTGATTCTCCTGCCTCAGCCTCTCAAGTCCCTGGGATTACAGGCATGCACAAACATGCCCAATACACTTTTCTTTTTTGGAAACAGCCTTATTGAGGTATACATATACCATACAATTTATCAGTTTCAATTCTTTTTTAAACTATATTCACAGAGTTGAGAAACTATCATCAAAATCAACCTTAGAACATTTTCATCACCTGGAAATGAAATCTCCTTTTCTGTCCAGTTCTCTTTACCCCAGCCCTGGGAAACTACCAATTTGAGTTTGTGTCTGTAGGTTTATCCACTCTGGATATTTCATATAAATAGAATTATATAATATGTGACATTTTGTGTCTGGTTTAGCATGCTGTTTTCAAGGTTCATCCATGCCATAGCATGTATCATTACATTAATCATTTTCATGGTTGAATCATCTTCTACTGTATGGATATACCACATTTTATTTATTCTGGTATTAATTGATGGGCATTTGAATTGTGTGTAGTCTTTTTTGTTTGTTTGTTTTTTGTTTTTGAGATGGGATCTTGTGTTACCCAGCTTGGTTTCAAAATCCTAGGCTCAAGCCATCCTCCTGCCTTAGCCTGGGTCTGCGAGTGCATGCTACTGTGCTCAACTGTTTTCACTTTTAGCTATTTTGAATAATATTGCAAAGAACATTCATGTACAAATTTTTGTGTGAATATATGTCTTCAGTTCTCATGGTATATATCTAGGAGGGGAGTTTCTAGGTAATACGATAACTTTAATATTTTGAGGTACTTGACAAATTGTTTTCCAAAGGAGCTGCACTGTTTTACATTCCCACAAACAACAGCACAGAAGGTTTCACTTTCTCCATATTTATGCTAACATTTGTTGTCTTTTTGATTATTGCTTTCGTAGGTGTGAAGTAGTATCTCTTTGTTGTTTGATTTTGTATTTCCCCAATGACTAGTTATTGGGAAACTAGTAAGTACCTTTTCATGTATTTATTGATGATTTATCATATTTGGAGAAATGTTTATTCCAATCTTTTGCTTATTTATTTTTTTCTTGCTGTGCTGGGGATCTAATGTGGGCCTTGCATATACTAGGCAAGTGCTCTACCACTGAGCCATACCTCCAACCCTTTGGCTCATTTTAAAATTGGGCTGGCTTTTTATTATTGGATTATAAGAGTTCTTTATGTATGTTGGTTACCAGTTCCTTATTGAGTATACGATTTGCAAACATTCTCTCTTTTATATGTTGTCTCTTCAATTTCACCCTGGTATCCTTCAAACATAAAAGCTTTAAATTTTCATGAAGTGTTATGTCCTTTCTTACTTTAGAGTCTTACAGCTAGATAGGGCCTTCAAGATTGCCTATTCCATAGCCAGATATAAGAAATCTGTAGGAAAAGGTTCAGAAAGGTCCTGAGTGCAGGAGCTTCTGTCCCTGTGCAGCTGGGACATACTACCCTTCTGGCACAAAGATATGTTTGTCAATCTGGACACTCTCCTATAGCTTAGGAAATTTTAATGGAAGCTTCATGTAGACATGATCGATGATTAACTCAGTCTCCAGTCCTTCTGTCCTGTTGGAGGATGGGAAGGAGAGGGCTGGAAGTTATAAGCTTCTAATCATGCTCCCATCCAGGATTCCAAGAGTCACCTTATTAGAACAAAAGACACTCTTGTTACCCAGGAAATTAAAAATGATTTTGGGAGCTCTAGGTCAAGAACTAGAGGCAGAGATCAAATATATATTTTTTATGTCACAATATTCAATGATATATTATTCAGCCTTACAAAGTAAGGAAATCCTACATGATACAATGTGGGTAAATCTTGAGGATGTTATGCTAAGTGAAATAAGCCAGTCATAGAAAGACAAATAGTGCATGAAAGGTCCACTTATATGAGGAATATAAAGTAGATAGATTTCAGAGACAGAAAGTAGAGTAGTGGTTATCAGGGGTTTAGATCGGGGGAAATAAAGAGTTACTGTTTAATGGGTACAGAGTTTCAGTTTTGGAATATGAAGAGTTTTGGAGATTGGTTGTACAACAGTGCACATATATTTAACACTACTGAACTGTGGGCTGGGATTTAGCTCAGACTGCGCTGCAGTCTCTGAGGACCCGAGTTCAATTCCCAGCACCGCAAAATGGGAGAAGGACCTGGCAATCCACTCCTAAGGCAGTCCCGAAACAATCAGCCATTGAAAACCCCATGAGGGTCACTATGAGTTGGACTCCAACTCGACAGCACCTAACAACAACAACAACAGCAACTGAACTGTACCCTTAAAAATGGGTAAGATGATAATTTTTTTTTTTCTTTTGAGACAGTCTTTCTATGTAGCGCAGGCTAGCTTCCAATTCACAATCCTCCTGCCTCAATCTTCTGAGTGTTGAACTTACAGGCATGTACTACCATGCCTGCCTGGGGTGGTAAATTTCATATGATATGTTTTTGCAAAAATAAAATATTAATAAAATTAATACAAATATTAATGATATTAATATTACAAATATTAATATAACTTGAAAAAGTGTGGATTGCAATTGAGACTATATGGTGTATAACCTAACCTAACACCATCTTCAGAAACAGTATGGTAGAAACTGTCCCAAGGTTAAATTGTCTGTGGGACAGGAGGCATTGTGATTTAGAGGGGAGAATCCTTGCTTAAGGTTATAGACTGAAAAAAGTCAAGACTGAAATTCAAATCTCTGTACTTTGACCTTGGGGCATGGTCAGTTTAAATACCACTGTTTCTGAAGGTGGAAAGGTTAGGTTATGTACCATATAGTCTCAATTCTAATCCATACTCTGTCAAATTCTAGAGGCCTGCAAAACCAGATGTGGATTAGAAATGCTTGTGGATTGAATTTGTACCAGAGAGCCAGAGCTCTCTCTCAAGAATCCATTCTGCACTCAAGTCTAATATGCATCTTATTTTGTGGCCCTCTAAAACTGTTGAAAGGGTACAGATTAGAATCAAGAATATACAGTATTTAGGGAAAGAGAATTGATAGCCCCTGAGCCATTTTTGTCTTCCTTGAAGCATGAAGACTCTGAACTTTGCTTACAGATGAGTCTGACGCTAGGGCACTTCCCCATAGGGTTTTTTTTTTTTTTTTTTCCCCTTTGTTAATGTATTACCCAAGCTGGTCTGGAAATCCTGGGCTCAAGTGATCCTTCTGCCTCAGCCTCCTGAATAGCTGGGACTACCAGTGCCTGCCATTGCCAGGTCATTTGTTTTTAAATAGAGAAGAATGCTATCAGAAATTTGGTCTTTCAGAGAGTGAACTGTATGACAGAACAGGCTTGGGCTACACTGTCTAAAATGGTAGTCATCGGTAACATTAGGCTAGAAGAACTTAAAGTGGTTAAAATTAAATGAAGTTTAAAATTCCGTTTCTTAGTCATAAAGCTATATTTCCATTGTTCCATATATACATATGGCTACCAAATTAGCATACATATGGAATATGGATTCCAGCTAATTCTCTGGGACAGTGTAGGCCCTACCCACTGGCATTCTGACCATCCCTGACTCAGGTTGTCTCCTGTGCGCTCTTTATTTGCCTGCTGCTCAAGCTTTCTACTTATGTAGCTGCCTCTGGGCTTCTTGGCAAGCCCCCCCATTCAGATTAGATGGTCTTTGGGCTCTGCTGGCACAGATACTTCTTATTCGTGGTTTCTGGACTTGATTGCCAATACTGAGATGAGTGTCTCCCCTTCCTTCAGCTAGAAGATGTGACTTGCAGAAACAGGGTTGAAAGATGCTTGAGAGGAATATGCTCCTTCTTGGTGAGGCTCACTCAAAAAAAATGAACAGATGAACTGATCTCTTTGGACAAGGAGAGAAATTGCAGTCTGAGTTTAGTTCTTTTGGTTGTATCAGTTGGTAGCCGCTTGGGTAGGTACTTCCTTTTAGAGGTAGTTGGTTCCAAGAACCTTCCAGATGCTATAAATGAAGTAGGGTGGGAGGCAGGAGTTCGGAAACTGGGCATTTGGAGACTGTGACATGGGAGATTCTGGTCTAGTCCTGCTTTGTGGGAGTCATTTTTATTGTGGGAGTCATTTTATTACAGTGCTTGTAATCCTGAAGACCATCTGAGCCATTGATTCCAATGTCACCAGGGCTACAGAAGAAATCTCAAAAGAAGTAATTTATGTACAAGGTTATTCTACCATACTTTAGTGAGGGGTAATGCTGTGGTTATGACAAATTTGAATATTATAGATCAGAGATTATTCTAAGGAATATGTCAGAAGGGGTTCGCAAAGATCACAGCAAATCAGTGGTGGTAAAACTGAGGTTAGATTCCAGGTCTTCGGGACTTTGCCATGTGCACCTGCCATGTTGTACTTCTTCATTTATACAAAGACCGGCACTTCAGATGCACAAATAAGCAAAAGAACTTCTTGGAGATGTTGCCTGGGCACTAATTTATTTAACCCACATTAGGCACTAGGCCCTAGCCTCAGGCCCTTCTTTTGCCACTCTCATAATTAGAAAGTATTAAGAAATCTTTCAATTACCGCAAGATGACTAGGGTTCTTTTTTTTTTTTTTTTTTTTTTTTGGTCTCCAGCCTATCTTCACAATCTGTTTTCTGCAGGGAGGTCTGTCCTTGACTTTAAAGAACGCTTCTGGAAACAAAGAGCCTTGTTTTTGAGAAGGTCAACTTCCTCCACCAGACTCAGAGAGCCTTGAGGGCAAGGACAGTTTGGTCTCTGTCACCACCCAGGGACTGGTGCAAAGTGTTCATTTACTGAATATCTGTGAAATTTCTCTTTTCCAGGAAAGCTCCCCTTTTGAAGAAAGAATCTCAAAAGAAGAGGTTCCTTCTTTCTTTCTTCCTGAAATTTTATCCATTCCAATTTGGAAATGGTAACCAAAAGAAATGGACCAGTTCTGTTCATCACAAGGGGAGTTACCCATTTGGCCTTTGAACTTGATAAGAGCTGGAGAACTTTCGCATTTGTGCTGAGAATGTAAGGGTTAATTTTTGTTGAATTGGACTGTAGGTGGATGTAGCCTAACAAGACATCCTGGGAAGGATTCCCAGAGCAGTGAGGGGGCAAGCATGGAATTGTGGAAGGAATTTCTATGCCATAAACACAGAATATCTTGTTTAATAGAGGAACTTTTCTGCTTTCTCTGCTAGAGGTAAAAAAACAGTTCTTTTCAAAGACATGCTTAATGATTACTCTGCCAGCACACAAAACTACAAGATAAATTTATACACCAGTTTAGCACTAGAAATACAGTTTACAAAAGATCTGCATGAAAAACTTAAAAACAGGTTGAATATGTCCGAAGTATAGCTGGTGTGGTTTTATTTTAGTTATTACAGACAAAGCCCTTAGAGATGAGCTCGTGGAGCAGAGATGTGACCCAGGTCAGAGTACTGGTGCACCTGGCCTGAAGCCTCCTGGGGTTCATTTTAATTAATTACTTGTTCAACTTTTATCAGGCTTAAGTTTTTTTGGTTGGAGGAGAGTAAGTTTTCAGGCTGAATTACTTGGATCATTGCCTTTGTTTTCCTTTTCACATAGCCTGTGGATATCTGGCCTTTTCAGCCAAAGAAAATGGAAATGGTTTTAAACACTCGAGCCATGAGTTTCAGCCATATATTAATTTGCTGCTGCTTCCTTGATTTTCATTTCCTCTGAGAAGCAATTAAATGACAAGAGGCAGGCCTTGAGGATCCTTTGGAGGGACTATGTCCCCTGGAACTGGGAGCGGGGGAGTCTAGGGAGAGTAGAATTGTACCCTCTGACTGGTGGTGTTCACAAAACCTCCCCCTTCTCTTCCTCCCTCCCCTCCTTTGTGTGTTTGAACTTGCACTTAATATTTCACTTCGGGAGAAAGTTTCTGAAAACTTCTTTTGTAGGCAGTAGAGAACTATTTCTTACCCTTACTTGAGTCACCAAGGACGCTAGGCTAAACATCTACCCTGAACCACAGGGTAGATTATGTACTAAGGTCTCACTTTTGTCTCCAGCTCGTAGCTGTTGCTTCGGGGTAGCAGAAGTAAGAAACCTGGAATCATGAATGAGCACACTTGCTATAAATAAGTGGCTTCTATATTTTACTGACATCTTGACAAATAGTGTTATCTCCATATTTTAAATGAAAAAACAGGACTAGATCAGGTCATGAACTCATTGCTGTTTTATTCCTAAGGAGAAGATGCAGGGATTAGAGGAGGTAAAAGCCAAACTTGATAGCTGTGCAGTAGAGAGTAGGGAGTACAGCAGCAATAAGCTAGAACTAATAATGAAATGATCAATATAGGAGTTTGCAGATTTTTCTTATTTTCTGCTTTGAGCAAAGGTTTTCGACCACAAAGCCTGAAGGTGACCTATTTAATTCCTATGTATTTGGAGCTCTCAGAATGTGCTAAGGATCATCCCAATTCACTAAACTAAGTAGGGAGGCAGAAGTCAGTCTTTGGGTACAAGGAGCTCATAGTTCAATGAGGGCAGATGACCCTTAGTGAGCCTGTGTATTAGTATCCTACCAGTCACAAGCAATGGGACTAAATCCAGCACAGATTGGATTAAGTAAAAGAGGAATTTATTGGCTCACATAACTGACCAGTCCAGAGATAAATCCTGTAGTCAGCTCAGGGACTCAAATGATGTCATCAGGATCTGGTTTTTCTCTCCCCATTCTGGTTGCACTTCCTGTGTGTTGACTCCATTCTCAGATTTGACCTCCCATCATAATTGCAGGCGGCTGCCAATAGTTTCTAGGTTTACATCCTTTCACCTTCCTTCAAGTGAAAGAAAACTTGAGTCTGTCTGAGCCTTACCAGACAGACTTGTTTTAGCCTATTGGCTCAGACTGGGTCACATGTATAGGCTGAACCAGTCATAGGCCCAGGGATACATGAATCACTGAAGACCAGGTCATATGCTTTAACCTTTGGACCCAGGGAAGAGCCAGTGCTACCTTACATAGGCTAGGAGTGGAGAGAAATTCAAGTATTGACTATTGGGAAAAGGTAAAAGTGTCAGGCCTGAACTCTGGCCTGATCCATTGTTGGGGCAGACTAAACTTGGGGCTGTATTTATACCTGACACACTCTTGAGCCAGAGTTTATTCTGAGTGTAATAGCTTGTTACTCTGTGATTTTAGCTGCACTGTGGATTTGGACACAAGATCTTATTGCCTCTGAGAATATTGTTCTTGCCAGGCCTAGGTGGAAAGGTTACTTCAGGTGAGCATTAGGATTTTTCTATTAGATATCATCATGGTGATGACTGAGATTCTCAGACACATACAGGTAAGAAGAACAGTTGGTGCAATGGCACCCTTTCCAATTTAGCCACATTATTCAGGTAAACATGTCCTAATATTTCTGGGGTTTTGTGTGGCAGGATGGTGAATGATAAAGATTTTGGAGACTTGGGAAAGTGATCCCCTTGTACATTTTGACTTCATCACTGAGCTTCAGGTACTTTGTGTATAAAATGGTAAGTACCTCATAGAACTGTGAGAAATAACAACTGAATAAGTGCATTACCTGGAATGCCATAGGCAGCCCATAAGATGTAGCTACTATTATTATTTCCTAATTTACAATGTGAGCAGCATGTACTGCCAGATAATCTCTTTAAAGTGTGCTTTAGGGTTACCATTCTATAAACCTATGAAGCTCTTTCCTCCACTGCACGCCCCCACTGAGAGCTTGAGAGCTGATGGGGAAATGTGAGAAAGCTTTCAAGCACTGTAGCCTCATCAAGTGCAATTCATAATTCAGAGGGATTTTGTGTTTGTTCTCTCATTTGAGCCTTAGAACAGCTTGTGATGAAACAAAACAGGAATCACAATACCCATTTTATAGACAATGAAACTTAGGGCTTAAAAAGATAGAATGACTTACCCAAGGACATTGTGGCTGGAAAGTTGTAGAGCATGGCCTACTGAATGAAATTTCCCTGGGTATCCTATGTCTATTGTAGCATTCTGCTACTCCAGCATGGATTTGCCCTGTGATACAATTTGTTGAATTTGTTACGTTTCCACCATGCTTTCTGATGTATTTGACTGGAGAGCCATATTGTGTAGCTCTTCAAAATAAGCTTTGAGTTCATATAATGAAAAATAAGATTGTCTTTTTACTTCTCTCTTTGTTCATTGGCTTGATTTGTCAGGGTTGTGTTTTCAAACCTCTCCTTGCCATTAAAGCAAATTACTTCAATTTGTGTTGTAAGAAATAAAATAAGTCAAGTTTGCAACATTTCAAGGTTGTAGTTAGTAGTTTTCCTATTTGAACATGAAAAGCTTGCCTGGTAGAGTTTCAAGTCATTTACCTAGGTAAAGGCAAAGTCTTCTCAGGGAGACTGAACTGCTGTGAAGGATAGAGAGACCCTCAGTTCTGTGCCTGTTAACACATGGCTCATTTCTTCCTATCCATACTTCTCCTTAAAAATATTGTGCGCTGGTAGTACTTACAGTACAGGATAATAATTATGGCATTAATTACTTAAGAAAAATGGAGTGTACCCAGCATCTGGTAGACTATTGTTAGAACATTATTAATATTACTCTCTAGGTCTTTTGGATAGGCCTCTATTTCAAGACTTTTAAAAATGTAGACCAGATTAGTCAAAAGTATTGTACACAGTAAATGTCCTTGAGTCTACCCTCTTGTTTATGTGTGAATGAAGTGGTCACATGCACAAAGAAAAGCAGGTTATCTGGGACAGTTTTATCAGTTATTAGGCAGTTTTAGAGTGAGCGTCATCTATTTGACTAAGGATTGAGACTAAAGCCAAATTACTGGGATCATGATGCACCAGCAATGGGTGTTCTATGAAGACACATAAAGCCTTGACCTAGACATCTTAGT
This sequence comes from Pedetes capensis, assembly GCA_007922755.1. Classification (NCBI taxonomy): domain Eukaryota; kingdom Metazoa; phylum Chordata; class Mammalia; order Rodentia; family Pedetidae; genus Pedetes; species Pedetes capensis. The sequence continues at coordinate 112,936 of VMDO01001626.1, read as the reverse complement.
CTAAAGATGTAAACAGATCTCTATGTGAAGACATCTCTTGTAGGATACGAAAGCACAGATTAATAACAAATGTTTTTGAGGTATGCCATACATATTGTGAGGTACATAAGTGTGCAAATACAAAGTGTACATGTATACCCACATGTAACCATCACCTGGATAGGAAATACCCATCACTTCAGGGGTTTCCTTCATGCCCTTGCCTACTCTTCCATACTCTTACTCTGGAAATCACTATTTTAATTTCTCCCTACATCAGTTGACATTTGCCTATTCATGAGCTTCATTACAAATGGAATCATACAGTTTATATTGTTGTATGTCTGGCTTCTTTTACTCAACATGATGTCAAAAGCACAGGTTTTTTACAGTCATGTTTGGCTTGTGAACTCAATAGGACTGAAAAGATTTTGAAGAACCTTGGCTGATATTGGTGAGCAGTGTCCCTTCTGAGATGAGAGATGCCCTGGAACCATCATGAAATGGAACTGTATAAAGGTGAAGGAAAATAAACATTCCCTAAGAAATAACTTTCCTGGAATTGGAAACTTCTGGGACTGAACATCCTTTCTTTACCTGGTCTGTTGTAATCTATTCCATTCCTACTTCCTCCATACAAGCACTGGATCGTTCTGGCTGCTTGTGTGAAACATCATGACATCTAACATTTGAATAAGTATGTGATGAGGTCAATGAATGTTTTGCCTACTATTCTATGTCAACTATTTCTTCCTGATCTTGCAACAATTCTCTTATAGGCCGTGTGAACATAAACGATTTTATAGGAAAAAACCTTTACCTTTACACTTTTTTTTCCCCCATTACTTGGGGGTTGAACCTAGGACCTCACACATGCTTTGCGAGCATTGTGCCACTGAGCTGCACCTCCAGTCCATTTTTTCCTTTTATTTTGAGACAGGGTCTCACTAAGTTATGCAAGCTGCCCCTAGCTTAAATCTTGTGATCCTTCTGCCTCTGCCTCCTGAGTTGCTGGGATTACAGGCATGTGTCTTCCTGCCTGGCTCTTTTTTTTTTTTAATTTTTTATTTTTTTATTTTATTTTATTTGTTTGTTTTTTGAGACAGGGTCTTTCTGTGTAGCTCCCACTAGCCTGGAACTCAATATGCAGTCTAGGCTGACCTTGAACTTGGAGCAATTCTCCTGCCTCTACCTCCCGAGTTCTGGGATTATAGATGTGGGCCACCACACCTTGCTTTTTACTCTTTGTTTTTTTACTAGTTATTTTTAAAATAAATTTAATCTCTTCTCTTGACATTTGTCATTTGTTTGTTTTATTTTTGACTTTATTTTGTCCTGAAGAACAAGTCTATATTTTGCTCAACTGTAGTCCTTTAATTTGGAGAAATTAGGGCTTTACCTATATTTGAGTGTATTTTTCAATACTGTTAAGTAAATATGATTCATACAACAACTTTGTTTCTTTAATTCCAAAGGTCTTAGAACCTTCTAGAATAGTTCTGATATTATACCCAGGGAGACTGTACTAAATCATACTAATAACCAAAAGAAAAGACTTGAGTTTGAATTATAAAATGTTTGAAATGTAGTTTATTGCTTTTAATTTTTTTCTACTACTGAGGATCAAATCCGGGGCCTATGCATACTAGGCAAATGCTCTATCACTGAGCTACATCTTCAGCCCATTGCTTTTAATTTCAAAGTAAAGTTTTAATTTTTTTCTTTTATCATTAACACTGTCTAGAGCCTAAGAAAGATGGCAAAGATATTCTTTTGAATTTTCTTTTAGAAGCTCCATAGTGTTAGTTTATATATTTAGGTTTGTGGTGCCTTTCAAATTAATTTTTGCTATGGTGTGAAGTAGGGGTCAATGTTAACTCCCTCATACGCCACTAGCTATTCAACTGTTCCAGTAACATGTTGAAGATGTTTCCCTGTCCCCCTGAATTGCTTTAGTGTCTTTGAAAATCAATGGACTGTATAAATTTGATTCTATTTCTGTTTTGTTCCATTGTTATATTTGTCTATCTGTATGCCATTTCTACACTGTTTTGATAACTGATGGTAAATCTTAAAATCAGGTTGTATAAGATCTCCAGTTTTCTCTGTTGTTGTTGTTGTTAGGTGCTGTCAAGTTGGTATCGGACTCATAGCGACCCTCTGTACAACGGGAAACACTATTGTCAGTGCTTCTCTGCTGTTCCTAGGGTTTTCAATGGCAGATTGATTTTTTTGGGAGGGGTTTGCCAGGTCCTTCTCCCAAGCCTACAGCTTCTGGTGTTCTCAGGCGGTCTCCCATCCAGGTACTAACCAGGCCCAACCCTGCTTAGCTTCCGAGATCTGACGGGATCGGATGCCACAGGGCTACAGCTGCAGGCCCAGTTTTCTCTATTCTCCCCAAATTGTTTGGCTATTCTAGGTTGTTTGCATTTCCATATAAATTTTAGAATTGTCCTGTCAATTTCTGCAAATTAACCTCTCTGGGTTTTGGATAGGGATAATGTGGAATCAATAGGTCACTTTGGGGAGCACAGTTTAACAATCTTGAGTCTTTCTATTACTGAATATGATGGAACTCTCCATTTAGGTTTTCTCTAATTTTCTCAGCAATGTTATTAATGTAGAGGCCTTAAACATATTTTATTAGATTTGTCCCTAATATTTTATATTTTTTGATATTGTAAATGGAATTTTAAAAAAGAATCTTGTTTGTTGGTGGTATATTAGAAACATGCTGGATTTTTAAAAGATATGTTGGCCTAGTACATATCACCTGGTCAGATTGGGTTATTAGTTCCAGTGGGCTTTCCTTTTCTTCTTCTTTTTCTTTTTCCTTTCTCTTTTCTTCTCTTCTCTTCTCCTTTTTCTTTTGAGACAAAATCTTGCTATGTAGCTTAGGCTGCCCTGGAACTCTCTGTAGCTCAGGCTCGCCTTGAACTTGCAATCTTCCTACTTCTGCCTCCCATGTGCCAGGATTATAGGTGTGTGCAACTATAACCCGCTAGTTCCAGTAGTTTGAGGATTTTTTAGGATTTTTGTTGAAAATAATCATTCTGTGAATAAAGACAGTTTTACTTCTTCCTTTCCTCTGTGTGTGTGTGTGTGTGTGTGTGTGTGTATACATGTATTTTTTTTTTCTTGCCTTATAGCATTGGCTAGAACCTCCAGGTCAGTGTTGAAATAGAAATAAGTATAGATATCCTTGCCTTCTTTTTGATAAGAAAGAAAGTGGTCTTTCATTATTGAGTACAGTATTTTTGCAGATTTTGCCTAGGTGTTCAGTATTGGCTGTTTCCTTTTGTTTCTAATTTGCTGATAATTTTTGTTATGAAAGGGTTGAATTTTTTCAGATGCCTTTTCTGTGTGTATTGAGATAAGCATACAGGTTTTCTCCTTTATTAATGTCATAAATTCCATTGAGTTTTGAATGTTAAACCAATTTTGCATTCCCAGGATAAACATTACTTGGTTCTGATATATTATCATTTTTATATATTGATGGATTTGATTTTCTAATATTTTGCTATGGACTTTTGCATGAATGTTCTTATTAGGCCTATAAATTTTCTTTTTGTGTAGTCCCTCTGGTCTTGGTATCAGAGCTTGATTCAAAATGACTAGTAGTCTGGTACCAATTACTATATCATGACCATCAGAAGAATTATAGTTTTCTTATGTCTAAGTGCATAGAGTGACAGTTGATAATAGAGTGGTAGAATTGTTTTAATGAACAGCTAAGATACCTGCTTATTAACATATGAGGTATCTATGGAATAGCATCTTTGTTGCATATGAAGTAATGCATTAAAGATGCTGGAAAACATTTTAAGTGGGTTGAGCAACTCATATACCATCTCTTACATTAAAATTATGTTTTTTTTTCTTTTTTAGCAAAATGTCATTCGCTGAGGGAATGAATTATTTATCTGATTGGCACTCTTTTGTAATTTAAGGAGTATTCAGTTAAGATTTTATTGTATGCTAGTATTTGTCTCATTTTTTTCCTCTCCCTTTATCTCTTTTTGGTTTTATTTTTTCCACATAAAAGTTTATTCATAAATCAGCCAGAGTTATTGTGGATCAAGTTGGCTATGTCTTGGATAAAATAAAAATACCTTTTATTTGTATTGGTGTGGGTTACCACTACTGCTGTGATTTCCCTTTTGGGGGGACTTTTGTTCAATATGAAGAATTATAAATTCAGTTTAACTTAGAAGATAGTCAATATAGAATGGAGTTAAAACAAGTTGTTGTTGTTGTTGTTAGGTGCCATCAAGTCCTGTCTGACTTGTAGTGACCCTCATAGAGTTTTCAATGGCTGATTGTTTTGGGATTGCAGTTTTGATGAAATAGAAATTGTGTATTAAATAAACAGTGGGTGAGAGGCGGTTGTGAGTAGTGACTTGTTTCTCATAGTGATGGTGTCTTCAAGAAAAGTATAGGAAGGAGGGTTATGGTTATGGAAGAGTTTGGGGTGTATGTTATGCCTTAGGGTTCATGCCAACTTCTCCACCTGTGTACAAAATGACATATTTGGGCACACATTCTGCATGTATTCGGTAGTGCTGGTTGTGCTGATCTTTATTTAGAGGCTAATACCTCTGGAGAGTTATGTCCCTTACATGAGTTGAAAGGATCTCTTCCCTTATTTTCTGTCCAAGAATCCAAGGAAGGTTGGATAAGTTATGGACCGAGCCTGACACCCATAAGCAGAGACCCATAACATTGTTTGGAGCATCTGGTGACCTGTGATTGACAGGTCTCCCCTCCATCTGGCTGCTGTCACCTTTTCTGTGGGTGGTAGGGAGAGATGCATGGTGCCCATGGGATGGTGTGGTGGTTCTTGGATGCCACAAGTCCTGCTTCAGGGCTGTGTCTGTTCCCTTGGGTGCCTTTATTGAAAGGGTCTTGTGATTGGGGACCATTTACATAAAATGTTCCCCCAGAATGAAATGTTCCTACTCCCTTGCTCTTCACCCATTCATATCTTCATTCTTGAATGCTTCTGTTTGAAATTCAGCCTCTAAAGCCTGCCTTGGCATACTATGCATATTCTCTCACTTACTATGGATGGCCCTTGACTTACAATGGTTTGCCTGACAGTTTTTTGACTTTACAATAGTGCAAAACTGTAATATGTATTCAGTAGAAACCATACTTCAGAATTTGAATTTTGTTCTTTTGGATCAGCCTAGTGATACATGGTGTGATCCTCTCTTGCAATGCTGGGCAGCAGCTACAGCTTCCAGTCAGCTGCAAAGTTATGAGGGGAAACAAATACTCTATAGTATGTTGTGTGGCTAAGCTCTGATGTTCATAGGTTAGGTGTAGTAAATGTATTTTTGACTTAAGATATTTTCAATTTACAAAGGATTTATCTGCATCGTAAATTGAGGAGAATCTGTACTCAAGCCTCCTCTTTTCTTTTCCTTAGGATTGATGTTTTACATCTGTATGGTTTGTTGTTGTTGTTGTTGTTAGGTGCCCTCCAGTCGGTATCTGACTCATAGCAACCCTCATAGGGTTTTCAATGGCTGACTGTTGTGGGATTGCCTTGGGAGTGGATTGCCAGGCCCTTCTCCCATTTTTGCGGTGCTGGGAATTGAACTCTGGACCTCAGAGACTGCAGCGCAGCGCTCTACCAACTGAGCTAAATCCCAGCCCCTGTATGGTGTAGTAGACTCTAAAGAATAATGTGCCTGCAGCTGTGCTACTGTGGCATCCAGTCTCATCAAATTTTGGAAGCTAAGCAGGCCGGGCCTGGTTAGTACTTTGATGGGAGACCACTTAGGAACCACAGGTGCTGTAGGCTTGGAAGACAGATCCGGAAGCCCACTCCCAAAATACAATCAGCCATTGAAAACCTGATGAATAGCAGAGAAACACTAACAATGGTGTTTTGCCTGTTGTATGTACGAATTGGTACCTGACAACAACAACAAAGAGTAATGTACTTGGATTAGAAGAGAGAAGACAACATTGATATGACAAATATAGTCTAGATCTGATTTTAAAAAATAGTAACACAGAATAGATACTTTAAAAATAACTTGACATTTCTACTCAGGCTTTAGTTATTTGAAGATAGTTTAAAAAATGTTTTTAAACTACACAATTGGAAATGAAGTTTTTGCAACAACCAGAACATTTGGGATATAATGAGTATTGGAGCAGATGATTTAGGCTATAAGAAATACAGTTAAATTATTTGGAGGTTTGATTTGTCTGACTTAACCTCCTGGATTATTCCTTCATTTACTTTCAGACTATCTGGTATCATTTTTTCTACATAGGTGTCTCCTTGTTATTAATGAGTTCTCACCACTCCCATTCTTGGAATTTTAAATTACTTTCCCTTTTGTACTTCAGCTTGCTGTGGCTTCCCTTATTTTATTTTATTTATTTATTTTTTGAGACAGGGTCTTACTTTATAGCCAAGGCTAGCCTGGAACTTTATAGGCAGCCTGGATGACTTTGAACTTGGGATCCTCCTGCTTCAGCCTCCCAAGTACTTGGATTACAGGCTTGTGGTATCTCACCCAAGTCTTAGCTTTCTTGTTATTGAGGCTCTTCTGCTTTTTTCTTCTTTTTCTTTTTTAAGTGTATTGGTGTTAGAGTCAGACATTCCCAGGACTCAGTAATCTTAAGAAAGGCAGTGTTTCTGGACTTTCTGGACTTTCTTTTATTCCTTTTTGAAAGAAAAATGTATGAAGCTTCCCTTGCAGAATGGTGGTTAGAATTTGAAATAATGTTTGTTTTTTCCATGGGAGAAGCTGATGGTAGCTAATAACAGGAGTCTTCTTGCTCTATTTGTCAGGAGCCTCCATGGTCTTTGCACAACATAGTGCTCAGAAAGTGCTCTTCCCAAGGATTACAACATTACAAAGTAGGGTCACCTTGACTGTTTACAGCCAAGAGGAGGTGAATGTCACCAGGTTCTGGTTTGTCTCCCTGTGTCTGCTGAATTGTTGCAAAGGCATGTTTATATTGTCTATTCTATTGCATTTTGAAAGTAATCCCTTTGTAATAAAACCTGTCAATACCTAGGAAGTAGTTAAGGCCACAAGTTAGTGGATTTTATACTCTATGTCCTATGTGGAGGTCTGGGAATAATACAATGAAAAGAGAATGTGGAGGGACAGAGCATGCTTCCTGGAGGAGGTGAGACTTTGTAACCACAATAACAATTTCCATTTATGAGCAAGTGCTCTGTTTCAGGCACTGTCTTCAATAGTCAGAGTCACATTGTAGAGCTAATATTTTTTACTATCCCACTCTGGAAGCATAAAGTGAGTATTTCAGGAGAGACAAAGAGAATGAAGAGATGGGTAAAGATAAGAAATTTTAAGCATTTATCAGTACCACTAGAATTATATATCTTTTTCGTTGTTTTGTTTTTTGCAGCCTGGGGGCTGAACCTAGAGCCTTTTGCATTCTTTGCAAGTACTCTACCAGTGAGCTGTACCCCAACCCTTTAAAAAACTTTTTTTTTTTGGTCTTGAGTCAGGGTCTTGCTAAGTTATGCAGGTTGCCTTTGGCCTTGAACTTGCAGTCCTCCTGCCTGTGTCTCCCACGTTGCTAGGATTAAAAGCCTGTGCCATCAAGCCCAGCTACGTTTGGCATTTTAAGATATATGACTTGTTGAGTAGAGTTTGAGATTTAGTTACTATGATATTGTTACATTGGCTTTTGTATGTTGTTGGTTTTATGTTTTTGAATTTTTTTGGATTTTATATTCTTAACTTTGGGGTTGTTGTTGTTAGGTGCCGTAGAGTTAGTTAGGTCCAATTCATAGGGACTCGGTATACAACAGAACGAAACACTCCCCAACACTGTGCCGTGCCCAGCAATATGTCAGTGCTTCTCTGCTATTCATAGGGTTTTCAATGGCTGATTATTTGGGAGTGGGTGGCCAGGTCCTTCTCTTAAGGTATTCCCAGGTGGTCTCCCATCTAAGAACTAACCAAGCCCTACCCTCCTTGGCTTCCAAAATTGGATACCAGGGTGGTATAGCCAAGCAGAGTAGACAGGAGGTGACCATGTTGAACAGAATACAGGAGTCTTAGATTGTGGTCACTTATTTGCTATTGTCCAGTTGTGGGACAGTTGAGCCTAATGTACCACATCATTACAGTGGAGGTGCGGGTACATAGCATCAGGCGTGGGAGGCAGGCCCAATGATCTTTTCTCTGGGACCCTTGACTGGGCATGCATGGGGCCACGAGGAGGTTTTTGTTCTGGTGGTGTTGGCAACGTCTGAGATTTAAAATAAGACCTTTGCACTGCAATTCAGGCTCTTTGGCAGATCAAACTTCTTTTGATGTATTAGCTGTGTCCCCTCTGAGATGTCTGTCTATGAGTTGTTAATAAATGTGTGTTTCCCATCATGTTTTCCTTTTTGTCTTGGCTTCAAAGAAGCTGAGCTGAATTTATTGCTTGATTATAGTTACTAGGTTAGCCAAGGTTGGTTTTTATTTTTTATTTTTATTTATTTTTTTGGTGTGTGTGTGAGTATGATATTTAGGGGTTGAAACTAGGGTCTCTCACATACTTTGCAAGTGTTCTACCATGGGGCTGCAACCCCATCCTTTTCTTTCTTTCTTTCTTTCTTTTTGAAATCTTGAGGCAAGGTCTTGCAAAACTGCTCAGATTGCCTCTGAACTGGAACTTGCCATTCTCCTGCCTCTGCCTCCCAAGTTGCTGGGATTCAAGGCCTGCACCACTGTGCCCAGTAGCCAAAGTTTTATTTTATTTTTACTTTTTAATGTAAAGTTTTCCCTCTATTTTTATTTTGATAATCTTATTATTTCTGTGACCTTTGTTGTATATGACCTTAAACCATTTTGGAAAGTAGATCAGGTCTACATTTTAAAATCATTTCTGTAAGGAGGTGGGCCATCAGACAAGCAGCAACAGATATGAGTAACTAGTCTAGGAACAGATTTTTTGTACAGCTTTTTTCTTTTTCTTTTTTTTTTTTTTTTGTCGTCTTGTGTGGTATGCATCTGGGGGAAGTTCTTTTTTATAAAAATGGTTTTCCTTTTATGAAAGTTATGGTGGGATGACCTTCACTTCTAACCTTATAGGTGGACCTGTGATTCCCAGAGGATGCCCCACAAACATAGCCTTCACTTGTCTTTGTGACAAGACTGAGGCAGCTTCCCCATAGCCCTGAGCTGCCTCCTTCAGGGCCACTGTGGGGCTGGGGACACCAAGCATATGCAGTTACCGACTAACACATAATTACTAGATGTTACTCCCCCTTTTATGGCCTGGCTTTTAGAGGTAGTTTTTATGTACTTGATAAGCAATTATTTGGTGTCTAGTGTTTAGCTCAGTTGGTAGAGTGCTGCTCTGTGCTCTTTGAGGGCCTGGGTTTGATCCCTAGCACTGAAGAAATAGCCCTATGGCATCTGATCCCCTCAGATCTCGGAAGCTAAGCAGGGTCAGGCCTGGTTAGTACCTGGATGGGAGACTGCCTGGGAAAACCAGAAGCTGTAAGCTTGGGAGAAGGACCTGGCAACCCCCTCCCAAAAATCAATCTGCCATTGAAAACCCTATGCACAGCAGAGAAGCACTGACAATAGTGTTTCTCCTGTCGTACAGAGGGTCGCTATGAGTCGGATACCGAATCGATGGCACCTAACAACAACTGAAGAAATGGGAGAAGGACTTGGCAATCCAATCCCCAAACAATATCATACAAGCAGCCAGCCATTGAAAACCCTGTGAGGTTTGCTATGAGTCAGACAGGATGCAATGTGACTGCACCTAACATTTGCTGGTCACTGAGGTGGGTACTGTATTTTTAGGCACTTGATGACAGTGGGCTGGGGTTTAGCTCAGTTGGTAGAGTGCGTCTCTGCACTTTCTGATGACCCAAGTTTGATCCCCAGCACCACAAAAATGGGAGAAGGCTGTGGCAGTTCACTCCCTAGACAATCCTGAAACAATCAGCCATTGAAAACCCTATGAGGTCCCTCCCTCCTCCTTTCCACTCCTTAAATTGTCCCTTCCATGCTAAGTTTTCATGAGCTTTTTATTATGTTCCAATTTATGTATAGGATTTTTTAGAAGGAAGCAATGATGGGAGAAGATGGGAGGTGGAGGAGGGGCAACAAGGAGGGAGGAGGTGGGGAGAGGTCAACCTCATTGTAAACAGCTCAACTTTATTAGTATGGGAAATAATATACCAGTAATACCAAAGGATGGCAATAATGCAAATGGGCTAGATCACTCATGTAATACTGCTGAGAATGTAAAAAGATAGATCACTATAGAAAAAAGTCTGGACATAAATCAAAATTGGGATGCACATATGTAGATAAATATTCCCACAAAAAGACATACAACTAGAAAGGAGATCATTGATTGGGGGGTGGGGATTTGGGAGAAGGGTCATGAGAGGGTAAGGGAGAAGTTATGTGAGCAATGTACAATGAAATACATACGTGGAAATGTCACAATGGAATTCATGTCAGAATGAAACCCATTAAGTTGTACATTAAAAATTTCTAATAAAAAAAAAAAGATAGACACGAAATTTCACACTGGGAAAAAAAAAAGAAAAAAAGAAAACCCTATGAGGGTCACTATGAGTTGGACCCGACTCAAGGGCGCCTAATGTGGATGACAGCATCATCATTAATAATTACAACAATGGTAGATTCATCATACAGTCAATTTCAGAGCAGTAATATGGAAAAGATTCATAGGAGCTGCTGTACGCAGCTGTAGACCTGAGGCCACTGTCTAAACAGATGTTGATTACCTAGAGGGTAAACAAGGGAACAGAATTTCTGTTTCTGTGTTGGATTCTTTATAAGGGCTCCAGGGAAACCTCTTACCAATGATTCCAGATACTTAGATTTCTGAGAAAAGTACCTCAGATCCCTCAGCCCTTTGGTGTGGCCCCCAGAGATTACCTGAATTATTTCTAGGAGTTACTTGGAGGGTGGAGTGTATGAGCTGGTCTTGTTTACTCCTCCCCTCCCTGCTTGTGGCTACTGCTTTCTATAATTCAACTGATTGCTTTTCTTTCCAAATTGCTGGCTTAAGCTTTATCTTATCTAATTTTATCTTTTCCAGCCTTGTATATCTAGAGCATCATTAAGGTCTGTGCTCATTCTGTCCCTTCCACTTCCCCTGTTTCCATCCACATCTCCAGGGGATAAGGACTGGATTTGCATACCTCTGCATTTTATGGAGCTGCTAGGGTGGCTGGGATGCTTTTCACCTCTGGAAACTCACTTCTCTGGGTCCTCCTTATCTCCATTGAGACATTCTGCTCCTTCTAGGATCTGCTTCTTTTCTTCCTTCCAACCTTGTTGTTGTTGTTGTTGTTAGGTGCCGTCGAGTCAGTATCCGACTCATAGCGACCCTCTGTACAACAGGGGAAACACTATTGTCAGTGCTTCTCTGCTGTTCATAGGGTTTTCAATGGCAGATTGATTTTTTTGGGAGGGGGTTGCCAGATCCTTCTCCCAAGCCTACAGCTTCCGATGTTCCCAGGCGGTCTCCCATCCAGGTACTAACCAGGCCTGACCCTGCTTAGCTTCCGAGATCTGATGGGATCGGATGCCACAGGGCTACAGCTGCAGGCGTATTCCAACCTTAGCCTACTCTATGTCTTTTGATCTGTGACCCTCCTCACTCCCATTCTACCCCTGTGGCAGTGCTTCCTTTTCTTACCTTTTCCATTTACATATTCACGATTTCCTTTTACTCCAAGCATCTGTTCATCCACATCATGAGCTGCAGTTGGTATAATTAAGTATGTGATATGTTTGTTTTAATATCAGTATGTCTCTTCATACACATATTAGTAAGAGAGTTGGCTGTCAGCACTGAGCAGATGACTATTTACAAATGTCCACTTGTGCCAACTCCCCCTTAGGACATTTATTATTTACCTCTTTAGTGTTCCACCTCTGTACCCCTGGGTCTCTCTCTGGGTCTCTTTGTATGTGTGTATGTGTGGCTCTGTCTCCTTGGCTTTCTGTTTGACACAAGTCACGCAAATAGGTTGGCATCTTTTCTTCTCCATATTCCCTGTTTGTGGACACACACAGACAGTTGGGCAAGTGACAATGAAATAAAAAAGCATATAGTCAAGCTTACTTACATAAGAACCAGTGGAAAGCTAGGATGACATGCCTCCATTTGTTGTCTTTCCTGCTAGCTCTAATATGGCAGCTCTTTAATGGTTTGGAACTAGTAGCCTGAGTACGCTTCTCTGAGTACCTCGCTGATGCAAAGGAGGGACTGCAGGAGCAATCAGACCCTAAGCTGGCCTATGAGTTCCAAGTGATCCCCTTCCCCAAATGAATGGTAGTGAGACCAGTCCATCTGTGAAGCATCTGGAGTGGACAGGAGGCAGAGGATCTGGTATTAGAATTCTTTACATGGTATTTGCTTGTCACTTCTGTTTAATGGCAAATAAAAGTCTATTTTTGGCTTGGAATTCTAGCCTCTTGACCTGTGGGTGAATATTGACTGACAAGCTTTACCTCCCATGTAGAAAAGGCTTGCATGCAGGGCCATAAATTAGAACTCTGCATTGGACATATTATCTTAATGTTTTCTGCTGAGTGGAATTAGAACATGATGTTTCTTTTAAGGTTACAAAAAGAAACAAGGATCCTCTTCCTCCCAGACTAAAGGGAAGTAAACTTATTATTTGAAATCTTATTTTATCAGCTATAGAAATTAAATGAAAGCTGGGGCAATTGTATTAGAAGGTCTTCATATATCCTGGACCACAAATTTCTATTCCTTTTCTGGAAGAGAAAAGCTTCATTTTAGAGTTGGATAACTTTGTCCATCAAAATTTCTGAGAAAAGTACCTCAGATCCCTCAGCCTTTTGGTGTGGCCCCCAGAGATTACCTGAATTATTTTTAGGAGTTACTTGGAGGGTGGAGTGTACGAGCTATCAAATGTGAAGATTAAGTTTCTAGAGTCTTGAATTTTAGCACTGTCCTAGGCAAGTTAGTTAACTTCTTGGATCCCTGCTTCCTTGGCTTTCTAATGGGAATAAAAATTCCTACCTGGTAGTGAAGATCAGATGAGAAATGTATGCCAGTGAATCTAACATGTTTTCAATAAATATTAGTAGCAGATAAGCCTGCCATGAAGGCATGGGTGGTTCTTTTGTTCTTGTTGGCTTTATTTTGTTTGTTATGAGATATGACTGGACTTAAAATAGCACATGCTGTTTATGCTTCTGTGGATATTGGTACTTTGTACTTTAACTCTACTGTTTTTATGGAAACTGAGAGGATTCATGGCTCCAAAAAGGGCTGAAAAAGTTTTTGAGTTTTCTTTTTTCTCTCTTTGCAAAAGATTTGAAGGCTTGAGTTGTGTAATTAATAACAGGGGAGGTTAAAAGTCAGAGATTTTTCTCTTACTCTGGTCATTTTTTAAGCTGATCTTGGCATGGGTTGAAGCAAATCTGTATCTTCCTGACCATTCACTTAAAAAAAAAAAACAGAAAATAGATTCTATCTCTAATGAAATAATTGCAAACAGTCCTGTTAACATATGGTACTGATTTTTCACAGAAGCATTGTTGAAATGCATAGAAACTACCAGGGTAAAAAATATAAAAATGGACAATCTATATATTCCAGATGGTATCTCCAGACCAGAGGATCCAAGTGGCATGAGAAACTATCTAGAGTGAGAGTTGGTAAACTTTGGACTCCAAGCCAACACTAGCCTTATGCCTACTTTTGTGTGGCCCAAGAACTAAGAGTGGTATTTTACATTTTCAAAACTTTGAACAAAAAATCCAGAGATTAATAATATTTAGTGACTTGTAAAAATGTCACATTTCCATGTCTATAAGTAAAGATTTATTGGGACATAGCCACACTCCCTGATTTATACATTGTCTGTGGCTGCTGTCTTCCTATAATGGCTGAATTGGGTAGTTGCCTTGCCTAAAAATAGTTACTGCATGGCCCTTTTCAGAGTGCCAATCCATACACACTAGATGATAAGGAATTTTTTCTAATATGAATTAATAAATACATGATTTCTTTTGTGAGGTTCACATTCTAGCTTTAGGGTTTTCTTTTGTTGTTTTACTTTAATTTTTTATTAATAAGGAAAAATATAAAGAAGAAAGTCATTCATGATTCATAAATCAGACCACCCCTTCTAACATTTTTGATAATAAAAATAAAAATGCTCATGCCGATTTTTGAAAAAACTTCTTATAGCATGCTTAATTTACTAAAAGAATACTCTTAACTACTTAACATTTTTTTGTTTTCATTTTGAGTGTACTGGAGGCTGAACCCAGGGCCTCACAAACACTTTGCAAGTGCTCTACCACTGAATTGCACCCCAAAGCCCCTATTTTATTTTTTATCTTGAAATAGGGTCTGGCCTTGAATTTGAAATCATTGTGCCTCAGCTTCCCGAGTGGCTGGGATTATAGGCATTGCCATGTGCCCAACTTATTTAACCCTTTATCATGAAAAAAATTTTTCTCTTTTTCTTTTCCTTCCTTCCTTCCTTCCTTCCTTCCTTCCTTTCTTTCTTTCTTTTTTCTTGCAGTACTGGGAGGTTGAACCCAGGTTCTTGCATGTGCTAGGTAAGTGTTCCACCACTGAGCCACAACTGCAGTTCTTTTTTTAGTTAATTAATTAATTTAGATATGGGGTATCAATAAGTTAAGCACGCTACCTCTAGCCTAGAAATCCAGATCCTCTTGCCTCAGCCTCCTGAGTCATTGAGATTATAGGCATGTGCCACCATGCCTGGCCAAAAAATTTTAAATATGTACAGCATAAGAGAGAAAAAGCAGAATGAATCACATATGTCTATTATCCAGCTTTAACACTCCTCAATTTGTGGCTAATTCTGTGTCATCTGTGGAAACCCCTTCTCCTATTATGTTGAAGCAAATCCCTGGCACATCATATCATCTGTAAATTTTTCAGTTTATATCTCTGAAAAGTAATGACTCTTAAAAAACATAACCACATGCAAAAAATACGTGAAAATAAACATGTGAAGAAATAACAATAATTCTTTAATGTAAATTTGAACACTAAGTATTACTGATAGTTGTCTTTTTTCTCTTCTGAATTGCCTTTAAAATATTATTTTATTTCACTGTTCCTTTGAGTTGAGATCTAGATGAGGTTTCCACAATGTTACTACACATAATGTTGTTGCCCTGTAAGACTGGTTTAATATATTCGTTGCTTCTTAGCTCTTTTATTTTCCTTGCTGTTTATTTTTCAAAGAAACAAGAGTGTTAATTAGAAGTTTTACATCCTTTTATGTTACTGTTTAGTATATTCCTCTGTCCTCTGAATTTCCTATGAATTGGTATTTGGATTTTGAGGCTCGATTGCATTCAGATTTTCTTTTTTTATGGTCGTTTTTAGCTAGGCTATTTCATAGGTGGTGTTAATCCTACCAGTAGGAGGCACTTAGCACCTCGTGTTTAGTGTATAAGTCAAGTCATTCAGTACAGGTCATGATACTCTAATTCTATCATTTCTTTGCTACTTGTTAGCTGAAATGTTTGATTTTTTTTTTCTCTAAATTTTCCAGTCTTGAAGGTTTTGAGTTGGCTTATTAGCCTTTGACAGTGACTTATTTTGTTTTTATAAATTTTTTATATGTGCATTTAAACATGTTTAATGTGTGCCTTTGAAGTTACTGACGCTCAAATTGTCCCCTTTCTGGCTTAGGTGAGCCTTCTCAAATTGGTTCCTGAGTCTTTTTGACATGAGTCTAAAAAGACATGAGTCTTTGATAGCTTTCTTTACATCTGCTCTAAAGAGATGTTCTAGATTCATCTTGCACATTTCATGCCCCAGATCTAAAATCAGCTATTTCTCCAACCAGTCAATCTTCTTTTTAGTGGGAAGTAGGCTACATTCTAGGCTAAAAAGTACATACTTATAAATGAATAGTTTTTATAGTAAAAAGAAAAACCTATCCAGAAAATATAGTACTACACCTTTGTAACCACCACCTGGGCCAAGAAATGAGCCCAACATGGTGGCACACATGTTTGATCCCAGCGACTTAGGATGTTTGAGACAGAATTGCAGGTTTGAGGCCAGAGGCAGCCTGTGCAACTTAGTGAGACCCTGTCTCAAAGTAAAAAAGGGACTAGGGGTGAAGCTCATTGGTAGAACACTTGCCTAGTATTTGCAAAGCCCTGGGTTTAATCCCCCCACTATCTATACTGGCCAAAAGAATGAAAGAAAGAAATAGAACATGCCAGGAGCTTAGAAGCACCCTAGTGGGTCCCTTTCTGCCCTCTCCCACTTCCATCCACCTCCTGCATAACTATTTGACCTTTACAGTGATCTCTTCCTTGCTTTTCTTTTATCCTTCTGCCTCTGCCTCCCAAGTCGCTGGGATCACAGGTGTGCACCACCACACCAAGAAATTGTGCATTTTTTATATATGAATTTATGTATAGGTTTTTTTCTTCCATTAAGTGTGATTCAGCTCCCATATATGAGTGAGAATGTATGGTATTTCTTTTTGAGCTTGTGTTTGTTCACTTAAGATGATGTTCTCCAGTTCCATTCATTTTGCTGCAAATGACATTATTTCTGCAAATGCAGTATTTTGCTGCAAATGACAAATTTTTTATTGGTGAGTAGTATTCCATTGTGTATATGTACCATAGTGTTTTTTTAAATCCATTCTTCTGTTGTTGGGCACCTTGGTTGGTTCCATGTCCTTGCTATTGTGAAAAGTGCTGCACTGAATTTGGAGATGCAGGTGTCTCTGTGGTATGATGACTCGTCTCCTTTTGGATATATTCCCAGTAGTGGTAGAGCTGGGTCATACGGCAGTTCTATTTTTAGTTTTCTGAAGTATCTCCATGTTGATTTCCAAAGTGGTTGAATCAATTTATAGTCCCACCAACAGTGTAAGAGGGTTCCTTTCTCTCTGCAATCTTGCCAGCATTTGTTATTTGTTTTGTTGATCTTGGCCATTCTTACTGGAGTTAGGTGGAATCTCAGATTTGTTTTGATTTCCACTTCCCTGATAGCTAGGTGTGGGAGAAGGACATGGCAACCCACTCCCAAGGCAATCCCGAAACAATCTGCCATTGAAAACCCTATGAGGGTCACTATGAGTCGGACACGACTCAACGGCACCTAACAACAACAATAACAATGGCTCGGGATATTGAGCATTTTTTCGTATGCTTCATGGTCTTACAAACTTCTTCATTTGAGAACTGTCTGTTCTGGTCCTTTGCCCACTTGTGTATTGGATCATTTGTTGTCTTTGGATTGCTTTCCGACTCCTTTGTAAATTCTAGAAATTAGTCCTCCGTCAGATGTGTAGGATGTGAAGATTTTCTCCCATTCAGTGAGCGCTTCCTTAACTCTTTTGATTGTTTCCTTTGCTGTACAGAAGCTTTTTAATTTCATGTAGTCCCATTTGTCTATTCTTGTTGCAATTTCCTGGGCAATTGTAGTCTTGCTAAGAAATGCTTTCCTATGCATACATGTTGGAGTGTGTTGCCTATCTTTTCTAGTAATTTTAAGGTTTCTGGTTTTATATTGAGATATTTTATCCATTTAGAATTAACTCTTTGCAGATTGAGAGGTATGGGTCTGTTTTCATTTTTCTGCTGGTGGAAATCCAAGTTTCCCAGCACCATTTGTTGAAGAGGCTTTCTTTCCTCCATTTGGATGTTCAGCTCCTTTGTCAAAGATCAGGTGGCTATACATGTGTTGGTGTATCTCTGGATCCTCAATTCTGTTCCACTGGTCTTCAGGCCTATTTTTGTGCCAGTACCAAGCTGTTTTTGCTACTGTAGTCTTATAGTATAGTTTAAGTCAGGGATTGTGATCCTGCCTGCACTAGTTTTGCAGCTTAAGATTGTTTTGGCTATATGTGATCTTTTGTGTTTCCATGTGAATTTTTGGATTATTTTTTTCTATTACTGCAAAGTCTGTCATTGAGATTTTAATGGGAATTGTATTAAATCTGTAAATTGCTTTTGGTGATGTAGCCATTTTTACAATATTGATTCTCCCAATCCATGAGCAAGGGAGGTCCTTCCATCTTCTAGTATCTTCTGTGATTTCTCTCTTTAATGTTTTAAAGTTTTCCTTATAGAAATCTTCAGGGTCTTTGGTTAGATTGATTCCTAAATATTTAATTTTTTGGTGAGCTATTGTGAAAGGGATCATTGCCTTAATTTCTTTCTCTTCCTGTTCACAATTTGTGTAAAGGAAGGCTACTGATTTTTGAGTGTTAATTTTGTATCCTACTACTTTGTTAAAGGAGTTAATTAGGTCTGAGAGTTTTCTAGAGGAATTTTTGGGGTCCTTTAGGTAAAGGATCATGTCATTCACAAATAAGGACATTTTGACCTCTTCTTTGCCTATCTGTAGCCCTTTGATTTCTTTCTCCTGTCTGATTGCTCTGGCTAGGACTTTGATCACAATGTTGAATATTGGAGAAGTGGACATCTTTGCTTGTTCCTGATCTTAGAGGAAATGGTTTCAGTTTTTCCACATTTAGTATGGTATTGGCTATAGGTCTGTCTTGAATGGCCTTTATGATGTTCAGGTACTTCCCTAGTATGCCCATCTCCAGGGTTTTTATGAAAAGGTGTTGCACTTTGTCAAAGGCCTTCTCAGCATTGCTTGAGATTATCGTGTGATTTCTGTCTGCACGTCTCTTGATGTGTTCAGTTACATTGATTGATTTTCATACATTAAACCAACCTCAAATCTGCAGAATAAATCCCACTTGGTCATGATGAATAATCTTTTTTACCTGTTGCTGAATTCTGTTTGCCAGGATTTTGTTGAAAATTTTTGCATTTGTGTTCATTAGGGAAATTTTCTTTCTTAGATATATCCTTGCCTGGTTTAGGTATCAGTGTGATGGTAGTTTCATAGAATGAGTTTGAGAGTACTCCTTCCTCTTTTACTTTTTGAAATAATTTGAGGAGAACAGGTATTAATTCTTTGAAGGTTTGGTAGAAATCTGCTGTGAACCCGTCAGGTCCTGGGTTGTTCCTCGCTGGGAGGTTTTTTTTAATTACCTTTTTTATTTTGGTGTATGTAATGGGTCTGTTTAGATTGCTTTTGTTCTCTGGGCTTAATTTTGGTAAATCGTATATGTTAATAAATTTATCCATTTCTTTATTTCTGGTTATTAAATTTTACACAAATGTATAATACTTCATGAGTTCTTTTATATCTTCTTATATTCCACATTGTTAAGATTCATTTTATTTTCACTTTCTTTACAAGATGATACTCCATTGGATGAAGATACTATAATGTATACATACTATTGATGTACACATGAGTTATTTCTACTTGTGATCTGTAAAAAGTGCTGCTGATACTAGCCCCCTACATGTCTTCTGGTGCATATTCACATGCATTTTTGAAGGTATATATATAGAAGTAGACTTTCTGGGTTAAAAGCTATCCATGTCTTCTTTTCAAAGAGTTTTAACAATTAATATTCTCACCAACAGAGTGTGAGCATTCCTGTTGCTTGATATCCTTGTCCACATCTGGAATTTCCAGACTTCAACATTTTTGCTAGTCTGTTGGTTCAAAATAATATCTCGGTGGAAGTTTAGTTTCAAGTTTCCCCTATAACCAGTGAGGTTAAACACCTTTTCATGTGTTTAATTGACATTTAGACTTCTTTTTTTATGATGTTTCTGTTTAATTTCTGTTCTGCCATTCTTTGGCTAAGTTTCCCCTGGAATTGTCTTTTTCTTATGGATGCATAGTCATTTTTATACGTATTGGATGCAGTTTTTCATTGGTTGTATGTGTTCTGAATATCTTTTCCCACTGTGTAGTTTACATTTTCACTTTTTTTTTTTTGTACTTGGGGGTTGAACCCAGGGCTTTATACATGCTTTGCAAGTGCTCTACCACTGGGCTGCACCCTCAGGCCTTTTTTTTTTTTTTTTTTTTAGATCTTGAAACAGGGTCTTGCTAAGTTATGCAGCTAACTCTAGCCTCAAACTTGTGATTCTCCTGTCTGTGCCTCCACCCTTTAAGTGCTTCCTTTGTGGTGTCTTAACACAAATTCTTGAACTTTTAATGCCTTTTTTTTTCTTTTGAAGTACTGGGGAGTTGAACCTGGGGTCTCACACATGCTTTGTGCAAGTGCTCAACCACTGAGTTATACTCTTAGTCTGCTTTTTACTTTGTATTTTGAGACAAGGTTTCACTATGTTCAAGCCGGCTGCCTCTGGCATTGAATTTGTAATCCTCCTGCCTTTGCCTCCCGAGTTGCTGGGATTAAAGGCATGTACCACCATCCCCAGCTCCTTACTATCTTATTTTAGGAAATCTTCTCTACTTCATTAGGCCATATGTTATGTAAAAACATCAGAAATAGTAATTTTATGTTGCATATTATTTATTAATGCTATATTAAATACTGTTGTTAGGTGCCTCTGACTCATAGCAGACTTGTGTACAATAGAACGAAACACTCCCTGACACTGTGCCAGGCACACGATAGATTTTTTTATTGAAAATTTTTAATGTACACCCTAATGTGATTCATTCTGACATGTTTTTCATTGTGACATTTCCATATATGCATTTTGTTGTACATTACACAGATAAGTTCCCTCTTACCCTCTTGTGCATTTCCTCCCCCCAGCCTGCTCCCCAACCAAAGACTTCTCTTCCATTTGCTTGTCTTTTTATGGTAATAGTTTTCTATATATCCTTGGGTTCCAATTATGTTTAAGATCGAAGCTTTTTCTATAGTGAACTTTCTTTTTACATTGTCAGTACTATTAAATGAATTTTCTAGTCCATCTATATTAATACCATTCTTTGGTATTATTTGTGTTATTATAATTATTTCCAACCTCTGCATAGGATTTTTTCCTTCTTATAATTTTGATTCACCTCCCACATATGAGTGAGAACATGTGGTGTTTCTCTTTCTGAGCTTGTGTTCGTTCACTTAAAATAATTTTCTCCAATTCTATCCATTTTGCTGCAAATGGCATTATTTCATTTGTTTTGATTGCTGGGTAGTATTCCATTGTGTATATGTGCCATAGTTTTTTAAATCCATTCTTCTGTTGATGGGCACTTTGATTGACTCCATATCCTTGCTATTGTGAAAAGTGCTGCATTGAACATGGAGATGCAGGTGTCTCTGTGGTATGATGACACATCTCTCTTTGGGTAAATTCCCAATAGTGTTATATCTGGGCCATATGGTCAATCAAGTTTCAGTTTTTTAAGATACCTCCATATTGATTTCCAAAGTGGTTGCACCAATTTACAACTCCACCAGCAATGTAAGAGTGTTCCCTTTTCTCCACAACCTCGCCAGCATTTGTCGTTATTTGTTTTATTGATCTTGGCCATTCTTACTGATGTGAGGTGGAATCTCAGAGTTGTTTTAATTTGCATTTCCCTAATGGCTAGGGATATTGAGCATTTTTTCATGTGTTTCATGGCTTTATGGGCCTCTTCATTTGAGAACTGTCTATTCAGTTTCTTTTCCCACTTGTGTATTGGGTTATTTGATTTCTTGGGTATTTTTTTCTTAAGTTCTTTATAAATTCTGGTAATTAGACCTTTGTCTGATGTATAGAATATGAAAATTTTTTCCTATTCAGTGGGGATTTCCTTGACTCTGTTAGTTGTTTCCTTTGCTGTACAGAAGCTTTTTAATTTTATGTAATCCCATTTATCTATTCTTGTTGCAATTTCTTGAGCAATTGGAGTCCTATTAAGGAAATACTTTCCTATGCCTGTATGTTGGAACATATTACGTATCCTGTCTTCTATTAGTTTTAAAGTTTCTGGTTTTATGTTGAGGTCTTTTATCCATTTTGAGTTAACTCTCGTGCATATAGAGATGAAGGTCGGTTTTCATTTTTCTGTGATCAGATGTCCATGTTTCCCAGCACCATTTATTGAAAAGGCTATCCTTTTTCCAATTTACTTGCTTTGCTCCTTGGTCGAAAATTAGGTGGTTATAGGTGTGTTGAGGTATTTCTGGATCTTCTGTTCCACATGTCTTCAGGCCTATTTGTGTGCCTATATGTGTATTTTTGCCACCACTGCCCTATAGTATAGCTTAAAGTCAGGGACTGTGATTGTACCTGTACTAGTTTTACAGCTTAAGAGTGTTTTGGCTATACATGGTCTTTTGTGATATGAATTTTTGTATCATTTTTTTCTATTTCTGTAAAGTCAGTCAGTGGAATTTTAATGGGGATTTCATTAAATCTATAAATTGCTTTTGGTAGGATAGCCATTTTTACTATATTGATTCTCCCTATCCAGGAGCATGGAAGGTCCTTCCATTTTTTGTTGTCCTCTGCTATTTCTTTCTTCAGTGTTTTGAAATTGATCATTTTTATTTTTAAGGCCATTGTTGCAGTCAGTGTGCCACCCATCTAGTTGAGGGTCTTCCTTTTTTTCATTGACCCTCCACTCTTCCAAACATTATATCCTTTTCCAGGAATTGGTCCCTAATGATAACACATCCAAAATACGTGAGACACAGTCTAGCCATTCATGCTTCCAAGGAGCACTTTGGTTGCACTTCTACGACAGATCTGTTGGTTCTTTTTGCAGTCCATGGTATATTCAATAATCATCTGCAGCACCATAATTCAAAAACATGAATTTTTCTCCTATCTCCTATTCTACTTCCAGCTTTCACAACCATATGATGCGACTGAAAATATTTAGTATTATATGTAAAGTGACAAGAACTTTAAAAAGCCTTATACCTTTGCTTTTCTATGCACATTCCCTTTAAAAAAAATCTGTATAGGCCAGGCAATTACACACGCCTCTACTCCCAGCAACTGGGAGGCTGAGGCAGGAGGATCATGAGTTCAAGGACAGAGGGCAGCCTGCATAACTTAGTGAGACCATGACTCAAAGTAAAAAGTAAAAAGTGAACAAGGAGTGCAACCCAGCGGTGGAGCACTGGCAAAGTATGTGCAAGGCCCTGGGTTCATCCTAAATACTACTTTAAAAAAAGAGAAAAGAAAAAAAAAAAGACTACATGAAAGGAATAATGTTGTCACATTGTTCTGCATCTTTCCAACATAGTTTTATTCTGGATATCTTTTCACATCATTCATCTATCAATCTGCTTCATTCTTTGTCATGGTAGCTTGGTATTTCATTGGTAGATTAAGATTGTTTCTAGTTCTATTAGAAGGGTGCTGCAAAAAACCTTGTATCTCATCTTGGCATGAATTTGTGAGCGTATCTATAAAGCAAATACTAAACAAGGAGTTTTTGGGTAAACCAATCTACTTAACAGAGATTAATATTTGCCCTCCATTAATTCATGTAAAATAGTAGTTGATACAGTCTAAATTAGAAGGTCCAACTGACCATGTCCGAAAGAATTATCTGGATTTGAAGTGATTTTTAGGCCTCCCTGTATTAATTGGAATTTGATTATTTTTAAAACTATCATTCTCCATGTTTCAAAGGAAGAAATTGCTAATTCAGCCAAATAGTTTGGAATACATTTCATGGATGGGTCTACATTTCTGTATAGTATATATAAAGAACAGGCAAGCAAATCCCTCATTGTGTTATGAAATCTATACACAGAAACTTTTTTTTTTTTTAAATGCCTGTGGATGTTCTTTGTAACAACTAACTTGAGAATTCCTAGGTTGGTGAGTAATCATCCTCCCAATGTTGGAATACTGACCAGCCTTTTGGATCTTTCATTTTGTTCAAATTAACATGCTTACTTCCCCATCTTGTTCCAGTGATTCTTTGAATATATGTGATTTTCCTCAGACATTTCCTGAACACCTAGCTATATTCTTGGGAATATTGGGTACTGTGAAGAATGTGGACGATTATGAGATTTACTCTTTGTCTTCAAGCAGATAACCATGGTACACATGAGTTTATGTAGCATATTTATTTGTACAATGAATTTATTTACCATTAATTGTGTATGACTCCTTTCAGAACATCATTTAAATCAAAGCAGCTAAGCCAGTCACAAAAGACCACACATTATATGATTCAATTAATAAGATAGGGTAATATATTGAGGCAGAAACTAGATAAGTGGTTGTTCAGGGGTGGAGGATGTGGTAATTAGGGATGGCTAAAAGACAGGTTTCTTTCTGAGGTGATAAAAAATACTAAAATTGATTAGTGATTACACATTCCTGTGAATACACTAAAAACCATTGCATTTACAATATAAATCAATGGATTATATGGTATGTGAATCATATCTCAATAAAGCTGTTAAAAAAAATACAACGGTTCCTCTTTAGTTGGTTTGGTGAGATTGTCCTTGTTAAGTTCTGTGGTTGACTTAAAGAATGGATGATGTAGAGCTCCCAGGTCTAGAGGAAGGGTCCTAAAATAGATGCCTGATAGATGGAAATGAAGTGGCCTCTTTACGCACCAGCAGGTAGAAGAATGACCTTTTGCAATTCCCTTCCTCATTAAATGTGAGTTGGAGTTACTCAGGAGTCATTTAAAGAAACAGTCAACATTATTCTTGTTTCAGAGCAAAAAACCCAAAACAAAACAAACAACTCTGTTCAAACCAATCTTTCCAACCACATTAACTCAAAGCTTTGTAACTTCTTTGAATTTATAATTAATAATGTAAATGGTACTTCTCATCCCCACACTTCATTTCTGTTATGAATGGGGAGAAAGGGGTAAAGAATTGTGGTGTTTACAGTTGAGTTAGTATTGATTATTCCCCAAATATGCAGGATCCAGGATAGGTATAGATTATATATGGTGCATATGTGGTAATCAGTGTGTATTTGAGTTCTTAATGCCTGCCTGTACTTGTTTACCACACTCTGACAATGCACAAGAGTGTAGCACCCAGATATGACAAACATGCAGATAACAATTATTACTCCAATAATAGCTAACATTGATTAATTGCTTATTTTGTGCCAGACCTGTATATTATAACACTATTATGAGAACAGGGGGTAAAAAATCCCCATGATAGAGGTGCCATTGTTTACTTTAGTTCTCACAACTGATAATGATAGAAACAGTCTTACCTTGCAGGTGAGGAAAATGATAGAGGTTGGATATGTTGCTCAAGGTCCCGTGGCTAGTGGTGGTAGATTCATACCCTGATCTGTCTAGCACCAAAGTCTGAACTTTTTCTTGTGGGGGGAGAGAGGCTGTGGAATTTATAACATTATATAAGTACTGTAAATTAAAAGACAAGAAGATGGACAAAGAAGAAAATAAAAATCATGCATAATTCTGTCATATAGGCATGCCCATCTTTATTGTTTCTGTTTATTTCCTTCAAATCTGTGTTTTTATGCCTTCTGATTTATTTTTGTATCCACTCAACCTCTGTCAGCCCATCAGTGAAGGCCATTGCTAATTCATTAAAAGACCTAGGGAGGAAGGACATATAAGTCATAACCAGGACATTTTATAAACTGGGACTTAAGTAGGGGTGGGGTTGAGGGCAGGACACAACCTGATAAATTCATATTGTGTTCCAGGTCAGGGAAGTTATTCTTGTCCCAAAGTACCCCCTCATTCTTCCTCTGACCCTCCACATGTTAGTCTGCTTGTCTTGTGAAACAATAAAAATACCTACGAAGGGACAAACTCTGCTACACATGCAGTTATAGGAATTATATGGCACAATGTGAAAAAAATGCAAGGTCAACAATAACTGCTTTGGGATTTCATAGATGGGATTTCAGTAAGTGGTGGGGAGTAGGGGCTGGGTGGAGGGAAATGAAACTTCCTGAGATAGATGAGACCCAGGCTGCCTCTTATCCAGTTGAAAACCTGCTAATCTGGCAGAGAGAGTTCCATGTGCTGTAAAAAGTTCATGAGAACTCTCAGTCCTGGGAGGCTCTGGGCAAGAGAAAAATGTGGTAGGACTTGAGCCAGTGAGTCATTAGTCATTTGCCTGGTGGTTAGTGCAGGTCCACCTGCATGTCATGCCTGTTTCCAGTGGGGTGTTAGAGCTTCCCCTCTGAATTAACATCAGAAGAAGAGCTGTGTTTACAGATTGATGTGCATCTCACTTGTGTATGGCACATTGAAGTGTAGACGTTGGCACAGTTAATGGGGTAGTTTGGGGGTAGCAAGGCATCTGAGTTAAGGACCGAGACCCCAGTGTTCTGTAAACTTGGGTTCTAATGACACTTTTATATTGTGACCTAGCAAATTGCTTAGTCCCTCATCTCTAGGATGTGAGGCCACAAATAGCACCTCCCTCATAGGCTCACAGGTAGTTGAGTAGAGGCACAAAAAGCATTCAGCACAATACCTGGCCCAGAGTTAGGTGCTCCGTGGGGATTAGCTAGTGTTTCATGACTCTGAAGGTGAGGAAAGCTGGAAAATTGTGAATTTTTCCTGTTTTAATCACAAAGAAAACTATGTCATGAGGCATCAGTCAAGTCACTTTAACTTTTTGGGCATTGAGACAATGGGTTATTCTAAGTAATCTCTTCCATTCTGTCTATGACCATAATTCATGATTTGTAGTTTGAAAGAGTGCCTTACTGAATACAGAATACTTAATGTGTCCTCCTTTGATCCTCTCCACAACATTGACAGGACAGTGATTATTCCTCCCATTTTCCCAGATGAGGCAGCAGGCTGGCAGACGTCTAATGACTTGCCCTTACAAAGCCTCAGAGCGTGTGAAAAAGCATATTCCAGAAAAGGTAGGCCAGAGACCCTTTAAAGCAAGTATGTGTGATATGGAGTCTCCTGTACTGGATTTTGCTCTGTTCAGAAACTGAGTCCAAAAGAGGTTCTCAGAGGAGCTGAGTGAGCATTTTAGGAGAGAGGAATCACAGGGGAGCTTTGGGCTAGGACTTTCATAGTAGATGAGTAATTGATGGGCTTCTGACAGTTTGAAAAGGTCATGCTGTTCTTTTTCAGTTACAAATGAAAATTGAGGGAAGTTGGGGTCTATAGAAAAGTGTAAGGGCTTGTGAAGATACCCCAATTTTTACCATTTAAAAATTCTAGGGCTATAAGTATAACCAGGCAGTGGAGTGCTTGCCTAGTGTGCTCAAGACCCTGGGTTTCATCCCCAGCACTACAACGAAAAACAAAGGGCTACCTCTGGTAGCCCGTCCTGTCACTTCTCTAAAAATTCTGTTTGAAGCAGTTAGCCAAGCCTGGACCCTTCTTCATCTAAAGGCAGTTGGGGTTCAGGAAACAGGATAATTCAGCACTGGGAGGGGTGGAGAGGAGGTGCTCTAGGAACATGGAAAGTCCAGGTTGTTTCTGCTGAGTGGCCTAATATAATTCTTTTTCTGCATGTACTCTGTGGTTTATCACCTTCCATTTCATGAACCCTTTTTGTAAAGCAATCACAGAGCAGGGAAAAATAGGCAGTAGAGTGGGAGTCAGTGCCTTTTAGAATGGCACATGAGGAATGATGCTAGTTACCAGGGTCACACAGGTATTGCATATTGTACCTCTTTGACCTGGCCCTCCAGCACCTGAATTCCTCCTAAAGCTACTTAACTGGCCGCACAAGAACTGTGGCAGTGGTTACAGCACCGGAGCTTGTAATTTAGGTGTTATCACTGATCAACCATGAAAGGTCAGGAGCAGGTGGCTCTGTCCTAGAGCTGGGAGTTGGTGGCTGGATTTGGAATTCAGCTGATTCCATGACCCAACAGAGCAGGGCTAGAACCATCACCTCAGTGTGGTGGGGCTCCCCAAACCAAATTATGGTCATATCTTTATGTATAAGCACTGACTGTGTAGCTATGTAATGGTAAGGCTTCCAATTAATGTCTGTAGTTGGTTTTGTAATTTCAGAATGACTTTTGACTGAGGCTTTTGGTGACCAAATGGTCGCAACCACAGTTTAGCCTTTGAAAGACCATTAAATTTTGGATTTGGCTAGCAGGAACAAGAAGCTATCTTTAAAGAGATCTCACTACATTTATGATTGGACATTTCCTCTGCATTTATTTTTGCTCCTTGTCTCCTACACCAGGTCATCCCATGTCTTTGCCAAAAGTTTTGGGTTATTGGGCTTGACTTCCCAGCGTGGGCCAATTAGTGTGATTATTGCCAAGTCCACTGTATCATACAAAGGAACAACAAAGTAAATGGATAGAAAGTGGCTTTGCTTTCTTGCAATGGACAAGTTTTCTGAGTCTCAGGGTCTTCTGATTTTATTTTTATGAATGGGGATAATAATACCAGTATACAACATGGTTACAAACAAATGCAAATGCTACTCACAATGAAACATTTTACAAATAAGAGATGGTGTTCTTACATGTGAAGAGCTTTGTAAAGTGAGACTTGTTGCAACGTTGTTTATAGTACATAAATTGTATTATAACATAGTATACTTCTAATACTTAACAGTTACTTAAAAGGCTTTTGTTATTCCTGTTTGATCCCATCAATAATCTCATGCAAGAAAGGCAGGAATTGTTACCCTCCACCCATTTCACAAATTATGGAAACTAAAGCTTACAGATGATGACTTACTTCCCCAGGGTTGCATCTGGAATAAATGCACCAGCAACACAACTAGGCATCCTGAATTGTAGTCCAGTGCTCTTGGCATTATTGTATGCTGAGTGCAAAGCAATGTGACTCATTGGTTATGGTAACCCCTAAGTGCTCACCTACCTCTACCTGCCTTGCCTGCTCCCCCAATTCATTTGCCTACTAATTATTTACTGAGGGCAGCTGTAAGCCAGGCTCTCTGCTGGGTGACAGAAATATCATCAACCAGGCAAACATGGCTATTGGCTTCTTGGCACCTCAGTCTAGTGGGAAAGATAGACTTTAAAAATATCACAATACCATTTTGGTCTCTTTCTTTTCTGCACCATGTGACCATGAAAGGGCCCAGGGTGAAGAGACTTCATCCCCTCATCTTGGGCTTTCTTTCCCCAGCTGGCAGGTCATGAGACAGCTTTTCAGGTGGCTGCCTCAGTTAGGATTTTGCCTACCTATATTTGAGACCATATGCTTGGCAGTTGGAAACCAGGAAGACTGCATTTGTCTGAGCTGAAGGGGTTTTAAGAAGAGCTGAGACAGGAAGTTTCTCCAGGGAGACATATTTTGAACTGACTCTTAAAGGTGATGACAGGGGTGCCTTAGGGGTAGCTAGCCCTCTTGCTGGTTGTCATGACCCAATGATAGAGCATTGGCAGCTTTCACTGAGACCTCTCATTCTATTTGTGAAACCTTTAATACTGATTTACTTTCAGTAGAGCTGGAAATGACAAGGCAATGAAGTCTTGCCTACATCCCTCTAATGTCTTTTCTCCACCAGAAGCTTTCCTCTAAGGGTGTTTTTAAATGCTTACCACTTCCTTGGCATTGCTGGACAGTCTTTCCAGCCTGAGCCATGAGAGTTAGTTCTTTAAGAGAGGAGTGTCAGGCCAAGGCAGGTTATCCCAGATTTTACAGCTGGGTGAATGGAAGGGAGGCCTGGGGTCATTCAATAGTTAGTTTTCTTTTTTTTCCATTATGGAATAGAGGTGATTTGTAAATTCCTCTGCAGTTTAGTTTTCTTTAGTCTTTTCATTCTTCCTGCCTATGTTTGGTGTTTACTCTTCCTTTTTGTACCTTTGTCTCTTGAATAGTTATTTGGTAGAATGGTTAGACTCATGTTCAATACATTAGCTTTGTAGGTTAGTTGACATTGCACAAAATAACTAAAGGAGGAAACACATGTTGACTCTGTGTCTTCATAGATTGTATCCCTAAATAAAGCTGAATTTTCCAGGGTGCTGTAGCTGAATTTTATATTGGAAGCCACAAGGTTTTTCTCTATTAAAAAAAAAATCCAATTTGGGAGAAAATTCTCTGAAAATAGATGATATGTTTAACTACCTTCCAAAGCAGCTAACTTGGAAATTAGCCTGACATTGTCTCCTGCATGCAGATCACTATTATGAGGCTCAAATGTTCCGCTATGCTTGAAAGGACATTCTTTAAGGTTGTTGACCCCTATAGTCAGTGGCTTCAGAGTCTTGCATTTGGCTGTTTCTTGTAACTGGTTCTGTGTCTTCTGATCTTCCTGTCCACCTGCCATCCCCCAACTGTTAGGTCTTTATTTTGCTTGTAATTTCTCTCCCTTCTAATTTGTATGTTTAGAAACAAGAGAATAATTTATTTAGGAACATAAGAATAATTTCTGCTGTGGAGTGGGTTCTCATAGGTGCTGCAATAGTGTTTTACATGAATGTTTCCATTTAATGCCCACACAGCTCTAGGATATAGATGGCTCGCATCGTTCTCCTTATTTTCCAGAGAAGGCACTGAACAGCAGAGGACGCTACATACCCTACTTGCCTGAAACGTAGGAACTTAATTCCACAGGCGTTCATTGGGGGCTTCTATTGGACTTATTGTTCTTGTTGATGTTAGGTGCCATCGAGTCAGTATCTGACTCATAGCGACCCTGTATACAACAGGTGAAACACTATTATCAGTGCTTCTCTGCTGTTCATAGGGTTTTCAATGGCAGATTGATTTTTGGGAGGGGATTGCCAGGTCCTTCTCCCAAGCCTACAGTATCTGCTGTTCCCTGGCGGTCTCCCATCCAAGTACTAACCAGGCCTGACCCTGCTTAGCTTCCGAGATCTGACGGGATCGGATGCCACAGGGCTATGGCTGCAGGCATTGGATTTACTAAGCATCATTAATTAAAAATAACTGGTAGTCGGGGGTGTTGAGCAGTAACAGTAGAAAAGTGAACACTGTTCTGTTCTTAAATGGTCTGGTTATTTACAGGGCTTCACACATTATTGTGCTGGTTTAGAACACTTACAGGACTTTAATAATGATAGAAACCATCTATAAATTAAATTAAAATGCAAATGCTGTCTTCTCACTGATGCTATGGGATTTAGCTCTGCAGATCAGAGGACAACTCAGTATAGTATTTTGTCATGTTCTGATGTCACAATATGTTGTGTTCCTTTATTCAGTCTAATTGACTTAAATTTTAATATGCTTTCATTTAAATCCATTTACATTGCTTTTCTCAGATGACACATACTTTTGAGTTTATGTATGCATATGTCCTTGTGACCATGTGGAACGAGTTAACCCACCTCTAGGTGATTAGTTAGTAGACTTGTGTTCTAGTTTTGCCTCTACTACTGGTAGCTTGCTATAGGGCCCTGAACAGAAATTCTTACTTTCCTCGGCCTCATACCCCTCAATTATAAAACGAAGATATATGGGAATCTGATGGGCTTTGTAGTATGGATCATTCTATGGAGATTTTGTATTATATTTCATATGGATTGCTACCAGAGATATAGTTCTTCAGTGCTTACTCAGAAGAGGGTATCATAAGCAGTAGTACTTAAATGTAAACCTCTAACTTATATAATGGGGCTGGGGTTTATCTCAGTTGGTAGAGTACAGCTCTGTGCTCTCTGAGGCCCTGGGTTTGATCCCTAGCACCACAAAAATGGGGGAAGGATGTGGCAATCCACTCCCGAAGCAATCCTGAAACAATCAATCATTGAAAACCCCATAGGGGTTTTCATAAATAGCAGAGAAGGACTGACACAGTACTGGGCAGGGCACAGTGTCAAGGAGTGTTTCATTCTGTTGTATATAGGGTCTCTATGAGGTGGACCCGAGTTGATGGCACCTAACAACAACAACTTTAGATTCTTCAATATCTCCCTGTAGATAGCACAAAAGTGATACTCAGACCATTCCCAGTGAATTTATCATGACATCTAAGTTGGAAGATTTTCTCTTGATGGCATTTGTGCACTATCTATTCACTGTGGCCCTTTAACTGAGTAAGTTAGGCAGCATAGTGGAGAAGTCTTCTTCTCTTCATATGTGCAAAGGATTTTTTTTTCTCCTTGGCAGTTCTGCATATCTACTAATGGGACAAAGGTAAATAGGAGGCTTGAAAGTGGAAGAGGTTTCAGTGGACTGTACAGAATCTGATCACTGTGCTCAAGCTGGTGCCGCTCTGTGGCCTGGGTAGGCAGGAGCAGTGGGGGCTGGCTGGTCTCCAGGGTCCCCATCTGCACATGGAGTCTGTGCTCCTGAACAAGTGAGATATAGCACCTTGAGCAGGCAATACCAAGGCCCAGGCCCAGTTCTCCTGTGTGTCTTTAATGTTCCACGAAGTTCAAAGGTGTGAGTACTGGTGCTAAGTTACTCTGTAACCATGGAGCAGGCTTGAATAGCATCAGTTTCCCCCTTCATCCCAAGTCCTGGTCTCTCTGCCTTAGCCCCACTAGGTACTCCTAGAGATGGTATGAGCTTCCCACTCTCACACGCCCATGTGGCATGCTCACTGCCAATTTCTTCTTTGAAGAGATGTTTATTTCATGGATCATTTGGAAGATTCTCCATGGGTATGCAAAGTGGTTTTAGAATGCTAGGTAATTTCTCACTGTTCTTTGATGGTTTTTCAGTCATCTTTGTAGTTGGTCACTTTAGACTCTTAAAGGGTATCTCTCTTGCTATCTTCATTTTATGGCTTTTTGTCTGAGGAAAGCCACTTGAGAAGTTCCCAGGTCCTTAGGAGCCTAACCTGTCTGAGAAGTACTGAAAGAGAATGTTGGGGGAAAATATGGATTTTAGATTTATGGATATTTTAATAAGAAAGAGATCCAGAAGTGTGTTTTTTTTTTTAACTTAAATGAGCAATTACATCCTTAACTTGGGGATGGAAATATGTTCTGAAATTTGTTTAGTCAGCTTCCTCTGACATAAATAAAATTACAGTGATGATATCATTCCTGTTTAAAATGTTTGAAAAGGTATCAAGGCAAAGTGATTAAGGCCTAATTGTTTGCCAAATTTTCTTTAAAGTTACATTTTTGGGGGAACTTCTGTGCCAAAAAACATCTTAAACTGATGAACATATAGTTCTCCTCATTTATTTTGGCTGGTTTTTAATTAGATGGCTGTTTTCATAGTTGAGGAAATACATTTAGGTTGGGCCTATGCCCCATGGTGCCAGATTTCAATCCAAGAAAAAAATGTTCTCCCTCAGCTTAGTGCTGATGTACACTTAAATAGCACAGGTGCAAGTGCTTTTCCTTAGCCAAGGGCACACAGTGACTTTCCAGAGGGTTGATTGGTTGTGGAGTTAGGTAGGTTTAAGGTCGAATGCCCTGGCTTGCCCTCTACCTGGAGGGACCGTGACTCTACAGCTTTCTGTAGGTACAGTCTTTAGAGGAATTTATTCAGGGTCCTGAGCCTCTTTTATCTAGGTCAGAAGGAGGTGGACAGATGGGGAGTGGGCACAGAAACCTGCCTTGCAGCCAGTATAACCTGACCTTCATCTTGTACCCACATTCTTCTCTTTGTGAATCACTGGTTCACGTGTTTATGTGCTTACTCATAGGAGGTGCTTGCAAACGATCTATGAGGTATCCACTATTTACTACCTATTTGTGGTTGGTGCTCAAAAGAGTAACATTAAAAAAAAAAACATATGTTGAGACTGGTTGTTGTCAGGTGCTGTCGAGTCCGTGCCCAACTCATAGCAACCCTACCTACAACAGGTGAAACAGTATTGTCAGTGCTTCTCTGATATTCATAGGGTCTTCAATGGCAGATTGATTCCTGGGAATGAGTTGCTGGGTCTTTCTCCCAAGCCTGTAGTGTCTGGTGTTCCCAGGAGGTCTCCCAGCCCAGTACTAACCAAGCTGGACCCTGCTTAGCTTCTGAGATCTGATGGGATCAGATGCCACAGTGCTACGGCTGCAGGCATACTGAGACATAGCTATGTAATTCTGTGGCTCTTGATTGACTCTTCTCCTTAGGAACCTTCATGGGTTCTCTTTTTACTCAATGTGTGAAGGCTGGACTCTGAACTAACACTGCTGTCCATCCCAGACAAGGCTTCCTTTTCTCCCTAAGCTACTTTTGCATGTTTGCTAAACTGTTTTTTCACTGTACAATAGATGACAGGGAAAGCCTTTCACTAGGCTGCTATGATAAATGCTGAATTTCCCTCGATACCCTTCTGCCTTAT
The DNA here is from genome assembly GCA_007922755.1 of Pedetes capensis. Lineage (NCBI taxonomy): Eukaryota > Metazoa > Chordata > Mammalia > Rodentia > Pedetidae > Pedetes > Pedetes capensis. The sequence goes on along the minus strand of VMDO01001626.1, from coordinate 78,969 downwards.
CTGGAATAGCTTCTCTTCTTCTTGGGCTCCAGTCTGAGTGCTAGGTGGTGTTTTCAGTCCTCTTATTTTCCCTGAGAGGGCAAAGGTGGAATGTGGCATCTTGGCTAATAAGGGCTCTTGCTAGAGGTCCTGGTTCTTGTTTTCTCTTTGGATATCCCACTGCCTGGGCCTTTTCTCCTGTCTAGGAAAGGGTCCCTCTCCTATGGGTAACTCAATACAGCGCCCTGGAAGATGGCAAATCCCAGGGCATTTCTGGTCTTTGCCAGTGCTCCTCAGTGTGTGTGTAGGGGCCCTACCCTTCACTTTTTAAAAATTGAGGGCTTTCCTTCCCTATCTTCTCTCCAGTTTGGAGCTTATGAGTGGGAATGCTCAGCATTATGTCATTGCCCCTTCATTCCTCAGAATTGCCCTGAAGGAGTAGGGGCTGGGTCAGGAGCAGTTCAGCTGCCTTTCCATCAGATTTTTCTGTTCCTGTTCTTGATACAGATAATTTCCTTATTTAACTGCTCCTGTTATATTCTCTCTCTCCCTTTCTCTCCCTGCCCCCCTTTACTTTTGAGAGAGAGCAACCTTCTTTTTCTTAACTGTCATAATTATTTTGCTTGGCTTGGTAGAAAGATGTTAACACTTTTCCCTCTGGTCTGAACCTGGAACTGCCATGATGCAGTTAAAAAGGATTTAGGTTTCTTGCGAATTTTTTGTTTGTTTTGAGACAAGGTTTCTCTTTGTAGCCCAGGCTGGCTTGGAACTTGATGTGTTGTCCAGGTTGACCTCAAACTCAAAATCTTCCTGCCTAAGCCTCCCAAGTGCTGGGATTACAGGTGTGCACCACCATGCCCGGCCTTCTTGTGAGTTTTCTGCTTTCTTAAACTACAGAGTTTTTCAGGTCAGGAGCTACATTTTATTTGTGTGAGTGTCCTTACTGTACCTATACCTGCTGGGTGCCTAAGAAACCTAGGACAGAATGAAGGGATGCTGAACCTGTGTAAGAGAGCATTTACGGTCAGGTTATATTAAAAATTCCCAGCCACGTAAAAAAATACTTGCAGACATAAACCAAACTGCATGTGCATTAAAGCAGAGACACTAAGAGCCACAGTGAGGCAATGACCATAGCTTAAGAAACAAAAGTTTAAAGTAATGCTGGTTTACTTATTTTAACATTTTAGTCAACACACTGATTCAAAATGGCCTTCCTACCAATTAGAAGAGCTATTTTGCTAAAGTTTTTAATAAAATGCTAATTTCTGTGACTGACTAATTAGGGTAGGCTATGTTCACATAGTCCCAGTTCTCAGTTATTAAGTTGTATAAAAGCATGGTTTGCAGTGTCGCTGTCGGTGCCAGTCTGTGTTCCTCACCACCTGGCTACACATAAGAGCACTCTTCCTCCCTCCTGTTCCTCCTACGTTTGAAGAATAAACTCCTACAAGGGCACATGCTGATGGTGTAGGGGAAATCTTACTAGCCCTGCTGCTCTAGCCACTGCCAGCACTATCCTAATAGAGACAGCAGTCTGCTCATATGCATGGATGAATGCTTTTAGACTTTGTTTACAGCAGAGACCCCAAGGACCACCCACCCACAAGTAGTATATGTCTGTAATTTCTACAATCATACTTTATAGTTAGAAGACAAAATCATTTTTATATTAAAAATTTGTAATGAGAACCAGTTTCATCCTAAAGTAAGTGGAACAGTGTAACACTAAGTAGATTCCTCCTGTCCCCGCTGCGGCACTGGTGGGCGGCACCCAGGGCCTTGCACATACATTTTGCGCATGCACTGCCATTGAGCTGAACCCCCAGCCCCTTCTTAAAATCTTTTAATTGAGACAGGGTCTCCCTAAGTTACGTAGGCTGTTTTTGGCCTTGAACCTGCAGTCCTCCTGGCACCACCTCCCAAGTTGCTGGGATTACAGGTGTGTGCCACCCTACCTGGCCCTAAGTAGAGTCTTATAAGTCACATATATACATGCCATACACAGGCTTACGTATTCTGTAATATTTAGCCCTATATAGTCAACACATTTGATTCCCTGGCAGTCAGCTTCTGCATTGGAAGAGAGGGTACAAATTGGGCTATAAATATTAAATTCAAATTCACTCTCATGGTTGATTTAACCTCACACAGCAATCCCCTTTCTTTAAAATTTGCATTCTGAATATTAATATTATTGGCAAGTATGTAGGATTTTATGAGATTTTAAAGATAATATACTGAAATATCATAAAGGTAAAAATTACAATGACTTGAGAGCAAAATCATATTTTCCTGTAGTCTGAATTCTGTTTTTTCGGTGTAAGGACTACGGTAAGGCTTTGCAGGAGGAACTCTCCATACTGGATATGTTACTTAGAGACTTGTGTTAAAGAGGAAAATGATGGTGCAAAACACAGTTATGTCAATACTTTTTTGTAAGTGTCCTAAGTTTTATTTGTGCATATATGTATGTTTTAAAGCTGAGATTTACATTATTGTACCATAGAAAAAGAGATATGTAAGCTAATTAATAAAAATATTTACAGAAATGGAGAGAAATTGTGAGCCAGTAAACTGCTTTTACAATAACTAGATTCACTGTTAACTAACAACCAGGCGGAGTTCCTGCAAATCAGGCCATATCACACTGCCCTAAAGGATGAGGGAATCCTTCCTATTCTCTGGGCCTTTCAACCCATCAGCTTCTTTGTGGACAGGGACTGATGAGGTCAAGAGACTCCTTTCCTCTCACTGCCATCCTTTACCCCACAGCAAGATGGCCACTGGATTGAATATGCACACAGATTTCCTTCCCATTTCCCACGTCTTTTTCAGAGGCATTCATCTTCCATTTTCAGTTGGTTGTTCTTTATTCCATTTCCTGCAGCATAGTGTATGTGGATTTCACTGCATGAGATTAAAACACCTTGACTGATATTTCATCATCCCTTTGTAGCCACTCAGGAGACAGCATGTGGCCTTGTACCCAGGAAGAAATCACTATATATGTTTTGTTAGCTGATGATTCCTAAATCTGGTTAAGGTTCTCAGACTCTTTCAGTTGAGCTTGTTAATTATTTTGCATTCCAGTCATGCATGGGGAATGGTTGTGTTGTATGGGGAGTCAGTAAACCCCCTTGACTCTCATGCATTGGTTTTATCTCACACAGCAACCCCCACCCTCTTTAAAATTTGCATTCTGAATCTTAATATTATTGGCAAGTATGTAGGATTACATAGGATTATATGAGATTTTAAAGATAATATACTGAAATGCAAAAAGGGTGAAAATTATAATGACTTGAAAGCAAAACCGTATTTTCCCATAGCCTGAATTCTATTTTTCCTATGTAGCGTATCTAACATTGTCCTATGATGGTGCTATACCCAAATGATTCAACTGGAAACTGAAAAAGATTTAATCAAGCATTTCTTGTCACAGACTTGTGAGATGAATCAGGACTGGGATTTCCACCTATGTTTTTCATGTTCCTATATTTTACAAAACCATGGAAGATACTGAACATTTGAACAAGGATCTCAGTCACCATGACGTAACAAGATGCAGGACAGGGTTTTGCTAATGGAGTCCAGTTGAAAAGTAGCTGTGGATAGTGGACCTCCTGCCCTTTTCCCTATCACTTTTTGACTGCTTTCTCTATTTTCCTGTGACTTAATTCCCAGTTGTTGTGTTGTTAGGTGCTGTCAAGTCAGGTCCGACTCATGGCAACCCTCTGTACAACAGAACGAAACACCACCTGGCACTATACCTGACATTTTTATCTGCTATTCATAAGATTTTTGATGGCTGATTGTTTTGAGGATGGGCTGCCAGGTCCTTCTCCCTAGTCTGTCCTAGTTTGAAAGCTCAACTCAAACCTGTCCACCATATGTGGCCCTGCTGATATCTGAGATACTGGTGGCATAACTTTCAGCATCACAGGAAAACCCAAGCCCCCACAGCATGACAAGCTGACAGACACATGGGGGCTGTGGATGGTGGACTTCTTGCCCTTTTTCTTGTCATTTTCTGGCTGCTTTCTCTGTTTTCCTGTGACTTCCCAAAAAATAGAAAAGTTGGCAAAAGGCAAATATAAAGGAGGGATTTAGGACTGTCTAAATCTACCGCTCAAAGTTCTTTCATGTAATTCTGTATTGACTCATCTGTTGTTTTCACTTCAAATCATTCTCCATAATGTTCTATTTCTCACTTCACCCCCTACCTCTCTCTTCAGTTGTGCTTGACCTATCGGGAAGAAAGAGTCTTTAAGCCGTATTTGTCCTTAAGTAGAGTGTCTACTTGCTTCTCATCTGGTTTTCTTTCTCTGCACTTAAACATTCTCTCTTATCTTGATAGGCACTCCTTAGATTATTCTTTATTTTAAAAAAACTAACAGGGTTTTTGGTATATGTATAGTGCTGTGAGCTTTAGCATACAGATAAATTGTTGTATCTACTACCTCAGTTGCTGGGCTTTAGGTCAGCTGGTGTAGCATTGCTCTGTACTTTATGAGAACCTGGGTTCGATCCCCAGCACCACAGAAATGGGAGAAGATATAGCAGTCCACTCTTGAACAACACCCCAAAACAGTCAGTCACTGAAAACCCTATGAAGGTCACTACAAGTTGGATCTGACTCTACAACACCTAAAAACAACAGCAGTAACACTGTCTCAATCAGAATGCAGAACACTTCTGTCACTCCCCAAAATTTATTCATCCTTCCCCTTTGTAGTTGTACTCCTTTTGTACTCCAACTCTGAGCAACTACTGATGTATTCTGTCGCTGTGGTATAGTTTATTCTATGAATGTAATATAAATAGAATCCCTCAGCATAATGCCTTTGAAATTCATCCATGTTCAATAGCATATAGTAATCATTGTTGTTAAGTGTCATCAAGTTAGGTGCAACTTATAAGGACCCTCACGGGGCGTTCAGTGACTGATTGTTTCTAGATTGCTTCAAGGATGGATTGCCACACCCTTCTCCAATTGTTGCAGTGCTGGGGATCGAACCTGGGTCCTCAGAGTGGAGCAGCATTCTACCAACTGAGCTAAACCCCAGCCCATATTAATCATTAGTTCCTTTTTATTGCTCAGTAGTATTACACTTATGGATATACCACATTTTATCCATTCATCGGTTGAAGGAAATTTGAATTCTTTATAATCTTTGGTGATTATGCACAGAGCTTCTATACACATAGAGGTTTTTGTTGAAATATAAGTGTTCATTTCTCTAGTGTAATTACTAGAATTGGAATTGCTGGATCATACACTGTTTGTTTAATGTTATAAGAAACTGCCAGACTGTTTTCCAGAGTAGCTGTACCATTTTGCATTCCCACCAGAAATGTATGAAAATTTCAGTTGCTTGGTGTTCTTGCCAATGCTTGATAGTTGTCCGTATTTTTTCTTTTAGCTTTTCTAATAGTTATGTGGTAAATTTCTCATTTTGGTTTTAATTCTTATTCCCCTAATGGATAATGATGTTAAACATCATTTCATATGCTTACTTGACACCATTTTATCCTCCTGTTGAGTGTCTGTTTCCATCTTTTGCCCATTTAAAAAATTGGCTTGTTTGGTTTCTTGCTATAGCAGTTAGAAAGTTCCTCATGTATTCTCAATACAGGTCTTTTTTTCTACTTTAATTTTCATGAAATATAAAAGACTATACTTCTTTTTTCTTTTTTCCCTTTATTGATAAATGTTGGTGAAGTACTGAATAATACAGCATTTGCTTTTTCCATTATGCAACTATTACATCACTTTTGGTTACACTTTTATTAACTTACAAAGTTTATGGAATCTTTTGACTAATATATAGTAAAACTTGTATGCATATTTGAGATATATCCCCTATTTTCCCCATGTATTTATGAAGTTGTGGCTGGGGTGTAGCTCCGTGGGTAGAGTGCCGTGCTGACTCTCTGAGGACCCAGGTTCAATCCCCAGCATGGCAAAAACAGGAGGACTTGACAATCCACTTCCAAAGCAATCCCCAAACAATCAGCCATTGAAAACCCTATGAGGGTCACTATGAGTTGGATCCTACTCTATGGCACCTAACGACAGACAACAACATGAAGTTGCATAATTTACATTGAGATTATCCTCTCCTCATTTATCTCTTCACAATTGTTTCTCCTCCCCTTCCCGCCTTCCACAACTTTTGCTTCCCTTTGCTAGTCCCCTCCCTCATTCTTTCCCTGCTTATATGTTCCTTTCTTAATTAAATTTAATTGTTCATTTTTATATATCTACTTATGTATAGGTTTTTTCTTCCCTTAAGTAAGATTCAGCTCCCACATAGGAGTGAGATCATAAGATATTTCTTTTTTTGAGCCTGTGTTCATCCACTTAAGATGATATTCTCCAGTTCCATCTGTTTTGCTGCAATTGACATTATTTCATTCTTTTTTGATTGCTGACTAATACTCTGTTGCGTATATGTACCACAATTTTTTTATCCGGTTGTCTGTTGATGGGTTTCTTGGTTATTTCCACATCCTTGTAGTTGTGAAGAGTGCTGTATCAAATATGGAGATGCAAGTGTCTCTGTGGTGTGATGACTTGTCTCCCTTTGGGTATGCATATTCCCAGGAGTAATGTAGCAAGGTCCTATGGCAGTTCTATTTTAAGTTTTCTGAGGTGTCTATATATTGATTTCCAGAGTGGTTGAACTAATTTATAGTCCCACCAGCACTGTAAAAGGGTTCCTTTTTCTCTGCATCCTCGCTGGCATTTGTTATTTGTTTTGTTGATCTTGGCCATTCTTAATGGAGTTAGATGGAATCTCAGAGTTGTTTTAATTTGCATTTCCTTAATGGCTAAGGATATTAAGTGTTTTTTCATATGTGTCTTACTCCTACAAATGCCTTCATTTGAGAACTGTCTGTTCATTTCTTTTGCCCACTTGTGTATTGGGTTACTTATTCTCTTGGGATTTGCTTTCTTGAGTTCTTTGTAATTCTAGAAATTAGTCCTCTGTCAGATGTGTACAATACAAAGATTTTCTCTCAGTGAGCTCCCCCTTAATTCTGTTGATTGTTTCCTTTGCTGTACAGAAGCATTTTAATTTCATGTAATCCCATTTGTCAATTCTTGGTGCCATTTTCTGCATGACTGGAGTCTTGTTAAGGAAATACTTTCCTATGCTTATGTGTTGGAGTTTCCTATTTTTTCTTCTAGTAGTTTTAAGGATTCTGGATTTATATTGAGGTCTCTTTTCCATTTTCAGTTGACTCATGCAAATTGAGAGATGTTGTGTTAGGTACTGTCGAGCCGTGTCCAACTCATAGCGATCCTCATAGGGATTTCACTGGCTGATTATTTTGGGATTGCCTGGGGAGTAGATTTCCACATCCTTCTCCCATTTTTGCATTGCTAGGAATTGAACTCGGGACCTCAGAGACTGTATAGTGGCGTTCTACCAACTGAGCTAAATCCCAGCCCAAAACTGAGAGATACGAGTCTCTTTTCACTTTTCCATAGATAACTGTCCAATTTTCCCAACACCATTCATCGAAGAGGTTATCTTTTCTCCATTGTGCATCCTTAGGCCCTGTATCAAAGATCAAGTGGCCATATTTGCATGGGTGTATCTCTGGATCTTTAGTTCTGTTCCAGTGGTCTTCAAGCCTATTTTTGTGCCAGTATCAAGCTGTTTTTGCTACTGTAGCTGTGCAGTATAGTTTAAAGTCAAGTATTGTGATCCCGACTGCACTAGTTTTGTAGTTTAAGATTGTTTTGGCTATATGTGGTCTTTTGTGTCTCCATATGAATTTTTGGATTTTTTTTTCTGATTCTGCAAAGTCTGTCATTGGAATTTTAATGGGAATTGCATTAAATCTGTAGCTTGCTTTTGGTAGTCTAGCCATTTTTACAGTATTGATGCTCCCAATCCATGAGCAGGGGAGGTCCTTCCATCTTCTAGTATCCTCTGTGATTTCTTTCTTTAATGTTTTAAGCTTTCCCATTGTAGAGATCTTCAGCATCTTTGGTTAGACTGATTCCTAAATATTTTTTGGTGCGCTATTGTGAAAGGGATTGTTGCCTTAATTTCCTCCTCTTCCTGTTCACAATTTGTGTAAAGGAAGGCTACTGATTTTTGAGTGTTGTTTTATATCCTGCCACTTTGCTGAAGGAGTTAATTAGGTCTAAGAGTTTTCTGGAGGAATTTTGGGGGTCCTTTAGGTAAAAGATCATGTTATCTGTGAAAAAATAAGGATAATGTAACTTCTTTCTTTCATATCTGTATCACTTTGATTTCTTTCTCTTATCTGATTACTCTGGCTAGGACTTCCATCACAATATTGAATAAAAAAGGAGAAAGTGGTCATCCTTGTCTTGTTCCTGATCTTAAAGAAATTGTTTCAGTTTTTTTCTGTTTAATATGGTATTGGCTGTACATCTGTTATAAATGGCTTTTATAATGTTGAAGTATTTCCCTTTATGCCCATCTTTTCCAGGGTTTTTATCATGAAAGAGTTTTGCACTTTGTGAAAGTCAGCATCAGTTAAGATGCTCATGTGATTTCTGTCTGCAAGTCTGGAAGTCACTTGATATGTTAAATTACATTGTTGATTTCTATTTGTTGAATCAACCTTGCATCTGTGGAAAGAAGCCAACTTGATCATGGTGTATGATCTTTTTTATGTGTGGCTCGATTCTGTTTGCCAGGATGTTGTTGAAAATTTTTGCATCAATCAGGGAATTGTTCTAATAGTTCTCTTTCTTTGAAGTATCCTTGCCCAGTTTTGGTATCAGGGTGATGGTGGTTTTGTAGAATGAATTTGGGAGTGGTCCTTCCTTTTCTACTTTTTGAAATATTTTGAGGAGAATCACTATTAATTCTTCTTTGAATGTTTGATAGAATTCTGCTATGAGACTGTTGGGGCCTGGGCTTTGTTTTGTTGGAAAGGTTTTATTACCTTCTCTATTTCAGTAAATGTAATGGGTCTGTTTAGATTGCTTATGTCTTCTGGGCTTAATTTTGGTAATTTATGTTAATGAACTTATCTATTTTTTCTGGATTTTCATTTTTTGAGGAGTACAGTTTCTCAAAGTGTTTCCTGATGATTTTCTGGATTTCATTGGTCTCTGTGATTATGACCCCATTGTCATCTGAAATTTCTTCAATTTGGGCCTTTTCTTTGTTTATTTTGGTGAGACTAGCTAGGGGTTGGTGTCTTATACTAATCCTTTCAAAGAACCAGCCATTTCACCTTCATTTTAAAAGGATGTTAATTACTGATAGAGTTCCAAATTGACAGTTATCTTCTTTTAGCACTTTGTAATAAGTATTAGTCTACTTTCTGATCTCCCTGGTTTCTGCTGGGCAATCCATAATCATTCAAATGATTGTTCCCTGTATTGCTTTCCTCTGTGTGTTCTCAGGACTTTTTTCTTTGTATTTAGTTTTCAGCAATTTGGTTATGATGTGTCTGGATGTGTATTTCTTTGAGATTATCCTGCTGGTGGTTTGCTGAGCTGCTTGAAACCTTAAATTTAGGTCTCTTGGCAAATATGAGATGTTTTCAGTCAGTATTTTTTCAAGTATTTTTCCTACACACTTCTCTTTCTTCTATGACTTTTATGACATGTTAGTATTTTCCCACAGATCCCTGAGGTTCTGTTTATTTTTATAATCCTTTTCCTCTTCTTGTTGTACCTTGAATACTCTCTATTAACCTAAATTCAAGTTCACAAGTTCTATGTCATTTCCTTTCTGTTATTGAATCAGTCCAATAACATTTAAAATTTTTATTATATTTTTCAGTTCCAAAATTTCCATTTGGTGGGTTTTTTTCCTTTTTTCTTTTTCTCTTGAAAGAGATGAGGTTTACTATTATATTCATTCAAGAGAGTTCAGCCTTACTTCTTGGAGCATGGTTATAATAGCTACTTCAAGTTGTTTGATAATTCCAATACTATGTCATTATAAAGTTAGGATCTGTTACTTATCTTTTCCCTTACAAATTGAGTTTCCTGGGTTTTCACATGTCAAATAGTTTGGAGTTACATTGTGAACATTTTGGATACAGATTGAGCATACCTAATCTGGAAATCTGAAACTCAAAATCTAAAAATTTTTGAGCACTGACATCATGCCACAGTTGAAAATTCCACACTTGATTTCATGTGATGGGTCTCAGTCACAACACAGATGCACACAAAATTTATATCAGCTGGGTGTGGTGTTGCACACCTGTAATCCCAGCAGCTCTGGAGGCGGAGGCAGGAGGATCGCAAGTTCAAGACCAGAGGCAGTCTGCGTAACTTAGTGAGACCCTGTCTCAAAAAGTAAAAAAATGGGCTGGGGGTGCAGCTCAGTGGTCCAGCACTTGCAAAGCATGCAGGTGCAAGGCTCTGGGTTCAACCCCAGTACCAGAAAAAAATATATATCAGATTTTCTTTAGGCTATGTGTATAAGGAACATATGAAACGCAAATGAACTTAGACTTGAGTCCCATTCCTAAAATGCATTCCCAAGATACGATGTTATGAATGTGCAAATATTCCAAAATCTGAAATTCTGCAACATTTCTTGTTTAAGCATTACAGTAAGAGATTGTTATTATTGAGTGCCATAGAGTTAGATCTGACTCATAGTGACCCTATCTACGTACAGTAGAACAAAACACTACCCAATACTGTGCCATGCACACGATCTTTTTATGTTTGTGCCCAATGTTGCAGCTGCTGTGTTTCTTCACATTCTGAGTCATTGCCACATCAGAAAAAGGAAGTCCCAGGAACTTTACTCCATTCTTGTCCTTAAGGTCAACTCTGCTTTGAGGAGGCCACTCTTTTCCAGTCATTTCTTGAGTACCTTCCAGCTTAGGGGCTCATTTTCCTGCACTATGTTTGACAGTGCCTGTCTTCTGTTCACAGGGTTTTGAATGGCTAATTATTTCAGGAGTGACTGGATGGATCCTTCTCCTTAGTCTGTTTTAGTCTGGAAGCTCAGCTCAGACCTGTCTACCATGGGTGGCCCTCCTTGTATCTGAAATACCAGGGACATAGCTTTCAGCATCATAGCAATACCCAAGTCTCCATAGCACAACAAGCTGGCAGACATGTGGGGGACAATAAGGGATACTCAACCTGTATTATGTTATGATTCTCTGGGTCTTATTTATGTCTTATTCATAGTATTTATTTTTTCTTAAGCAGATAATTGAATTGGTTGCAAACTCTGACTTCTGTGTGATATGTTTCCAGCTTCAATTCAGTATTCAGACTTCACAGTGTCATTTGGGTCTGTCCTTATGTGTGCAATGTGTTGTCTGTTCTGAGACCTGGGTAGTGAGCTGTCCCAAAAGGGGAAAGTCTCAAAGTCATTGGCATACTGTTTAGAGTCCAATCCACAATGAACATCTCAGATGTGATCTAAGATGATACCGTGCCATTTTTTTGCATAACTTTCTTTAATGTCCCTCTCTCTGCAGTCTGATAATTTCTGATTGCTTGAAGCCCTCTTTTGCTGTCCTTTAATTAGAAATTCTGGACTTTATTTCTCTGCAACTTTCTTTGACTATGTCCAAAGTCAAGTAGGGCCTTCCCAGAGAAGAAAAGCAATGGGATTTCACCCCATGCTCTTGGTACTACAGCTCCTTTTGTGAGATTTTTTTCTTCTAAAATTTAGGTACCTGTTTAGCTGATACTGTTGCTCTTTGGTACTGTGGGGTGGGAGAGATTAGAAAAAAGCAAAACCAATACAAGGACTTCTCTGAACATTAGGAAGTTTTTGGTTGGTTGGTTTTTTACTTTGGCTTCTGAGGCCAGAAAGTGAGGACTTTTCCTTTTCCTCTCTTTTCTCTTTACTTCCCCCCACCGCTCAGGTACTTGGGGGTTGAACCCAGGGACTCATGCATGGTTTTTAAGCGCTCTACCATGGAGCTGTATCCCCCACCTTTTTTTTTTTTTTTTTTGTCTTGAGACAAGGTCTTGCTAAGTTATGTAGACTGCCTCTGCCCTTAAACCACTGATCCTCCTGGCGCTGCCTCCTAAATTGCTGGGATTATAGGCATGACCAATGATTTTTTTTCTTTTCTTTGGGTTCTTTCTATTCATACCCAGTGGGCACTTCTGGATGCTGGGCTGCAATATAGTCAGCTGTCATTGCTGCAGCAGAAAAACCAACCCAAACAAACTTCTAGGGGACAAGATTTATTGGAAACTCACAGAAGATCAGTTTGTAATGGTGGCAGTGGTGGCAGGGCCTGTGGTTGATGGCCTCACTGCATGGTGGATTAGGAACAGAGACAGATCAGGGATGCAAGTCCAGGGTAAAAACCTCCAGAGGACCACCTACCCACATTCCACAATCTCCCAGGACAATGCTACCAGCTGGGGACCAAATGATCTAACTTTTAGGGGGCAATTTAGGTCCAAACTATAACATTCCACCCCTAAAGGTTATGGCTATCTCATAATGCAAAATGTATTCAGTCCAATTTTGAGAGTCCCTGAAGCATTAATAGTCTCAACCGTGTTAAAAGTCCAAGTCCAAGTTTCTACTGAAATTCAAGGCAAACTTAACTGTGGACTCCTGAAAAACAAAAAACAGTTTATGTACTTCCAACATTTAATGTCACACAGTAAGCATTCCCATTCTGAAAGGGAGGAGTGAGGGCGCAGAAAGAAAAGGTAGGTCTAGAGCAAGACCAGTATCCTGCTGGACAAACAAAGTTGGTTGGTTTAAGTCTGGCATCTGACCTTCAAGGGATCAACCTTCAAGGGATCAACCTTCAAGGGATCTCCACCGGATCATCCCAGCCTGGTACACATTTCCTGGCCTTTCAGCCTATCTTCTGAAACCTTGGTGGCAACCACCATAACTCCCTTAACTCTTGCATTCTGCATGACTATAAAACCAGCACCATGTGGACTATGCCAGGCTTTACTTCTGGCTCAAGATATAGATTCACCCTTTTGTATCTCGGTTGCAGCAGTGACCTCTGTATGTCCAGGCTGAGATATCATTTCCCTGCATGGCATCTCTTCAGGAGTGCATCCAAGAAACTTTTCAGATACTCCCTTTTTAAATCTTGGAGACAGCTTTTCAGACACTCCCTTTTGAAGCTATAAGGCCTTAGATGGGAGGGGTCTGGCTAACTCCTTTTGTCCCTGCAGATAATTTCTTTAGTCCCAGTGAAGGTCTAGACTTCCTTTTACTGTGGTTTAACTCTTTAACAATTAAGACCATTCCTGTCCTCAGTAACCCTAGACAAGCTGCAGCTTTTACCCTCCTTAAAGTGTACATTTTTTTCAGATCTTCATGTTTTGCCATTTTCTCAATTTTTCCATAAATTTTGCTGAACACAACAAACAGTAACCAAGCCATATCTCCTATATCTCTCTGCTTTTGTGATGTGTCCTCCACCAAGTTAATCAGTTTATTACTTTGAAATTCAGCCTTACTCAGGTCTTTGGGGTACAGAGAAAATGCAGAGGGTCTCTTTGCTAGAATACAACATAAATCACCTTTTGTCGAGTGCCTAGTCAAGTCTTCATTTCCTCTAAAATACTGTGAGCTCTGTCTGCATTTCTATCAGTGTATGTGTTCTGGTCTTCCTTAATCTCACCAGAACCACCCTTCAAGCTCTCCAGGGTGCCTCTTGCTTACCTCTCCAACCTTTTCCAAACTCTTCCTGCAACCAAGTTCCAAAGGCCTGCGAATCCCATGGTTAGGTTTCTGCGTAACAACAAACCCACTTTCTAGTACTGGTTTTCTGTATTAGTTAGCTGTTATTGCTACTGCAGAAAAAACAACTCAAACAGACTTACAAAGGGGGAGGTTTATTGGGAGCTCACTCAGTTAGAAAATCACTCCATAATGTTGGCAGGGTAGGCATGGTGGCTGTGGCAGCAGGGCCTGTGGTGGATGACCTAATGCCATGGTGGGCCAGGAATGGAGACCCACCATGGCATGTAAGTCCCAGGTGAGCACCTCCAAAGGCCCACCCCCAGGTAGCTACCTCCACTGGAAGGCCCACCTCCCAAAGTTATGCAACCTCCCAGGGCAGTGCCACCAGCTGAGGACCAAAGGACATAACTTTTGGGAGATAATTCAAATCTAAACCATAATAACTGCCTTTGAAAGCAGACTGGGTGATACTGGGAGGGGGAGGAAAAAACCCAGAAAATTGGGCAGTCTGTGTTCTAGTCTACTTGATACCATTTACTTTCATAGCCCTTATATACCTCATGTTTTCTGCTTAGATTTTTATTGGCATTTAGTGGAAGAAATACAGTGAGTGTTCTTATTCCATCTTGCCTGGAACTGGAGTTTCCATATTAATTTTAACACCATTGTTTATAACTTAAATGCTGCAAGGGGTGGAATTTACCAAGACTATTTTTGTGTATTCCTGGGATATATTCATAATACATATCATGAAATTCTCAAATAATGCTTATAAAATAAGCTTATCTTTTCTTCTTTTTTTTTTAAATAGTATGTATTTTAATTAATTAATGCTTTAGGTTGTTGTTGCTGTTGTTAGGTGCCACCGAGTCATGTCTGACTCATAGTCGAGCCTTACAGGGTTTTCAATGGCTGATTGTTTTGGGATTGCCTCAGGAGTGGATTGCCATGTCCTTTTCCCATGATTGTGGTGCTGGCAATCGAATTCAGGACCTCAGAGACTACAGAGCAGTCCTCTACCAACTGAGCTAAATCCCAGCCCATCTTTTCTTTCTTTTAAAGCAGATATTGGCCAATTTTTTATGTAAGGGACCAAATAATAAATATTTTAGCCTTGTGGTTATATAGTCTCTGTTATAACTTCTTAACTCTGTTGTTGTGTAAAAGTGACCATAAACAATGATAGCTAATAAGAATGGCTGTGTTCTAGTAAAACCATAATATTGACACTGAAATTTGATTTCCCTACCCTTTTTGTCCACTTTCTCCTTCAAAAAAAGCACTAATCATTCATGAGGTCTGTCTCCATGACCCTAACCTCTTCCACTAGGCCATACTTCCCAACATTGCTGCATGAGGGACCAAGCTTAAACATGAGTTTTGCTGGTGACAGCCAGCATTAAGAATGGACAGGGACCTTGGGAAAAGGTATTGCATCTCATCATTGGAAGGCTGTGGTGTATTACACAAAACCAGCCTGGTGCTGGGACTGACTGTGGTGACTGCTGACTTGGAGTGATGTAGCTGTAAAAGAGAATAGAGCAAACATTTTATGTCCTTCTGATCTTTAGTTTTTCACAGTATACTCCTAGATTACACTTGGCTTGTTTTAGTATGAGCCCCAAAGTCAGTGCAATTTTCCTTGAACTTTTTTTGTTTTTTTGACACATGGCCCCAGGGGTAGGGTGGGAACCTGAACCCAGGGCCTTGTGCATACTTTGCCAGGGCTCTACCACTTGAAATCCTCCTGCCTCAGCCTTCAAAAGTCACTGGGCTTATAGGCATAAGCCTATAAAAACCCCAGTTTAGCCAGGTGCCGTGGTTCATGCCATGGCACTACTTTGTACAAGTATTTCTATTTTACCTTGATGAGTCTGGCAGAGTCCCTACCTTTGAGAAGATTTAGAATTTGATAACATGAAAGATTCTTGATTGATGTTACCTTTCTCTCTTGAGACTGTTTAGAAATGTGTGGGGCAGCTGGATTGGTCACAAATGCTGAAGGGTGCCTTTTGAATTTAGTATGTGGGATTTCATTGCAGTGACTTATCTTACCCCAAATTCTCATAGAGTCCCTTCTGAGAAACACAGGACTGAGTAAAATAATAGTAATGATAATAGGGAACACTTGTGTGGAATACTATTCTGTGTTTAGAAAGCTCTGTGAGTACAGGGCCATATGCTGTGACCTGTAGCTCTAAATCCAGAAATCTCTAAAACTGGAGTTTATTTTTTTCTTTTTTTTTCTCTTTCAGTACTAGGAGGTTGAACCCAGGGCCTTGCTCATTCTGTATTGCTGAGCTGCACCCCCAATCCCCTTGCTATTTTTTTAAATTTTGAGACAAAGTTTAAGTTGCATAGCCTGCCTCTGGACTCAAACTCAAACTTCTTCTTCAGCCTCATGAGTCACTGGGATTATAAGCATGTGCTACAGGATTGGGCTAAATTGGAGTTTTTATTAACTCATTCAATGGTAAAACATGACCTGAATTGCTGTGAGGTGGTTTTTTTTTTTTTTCTGTGTGTGTGTGTGTGTGTGTGTGTGTGTGTGTGTGTGTGCGCGCGCGTGTGTGTTAGCTGAAAACCGTGTTTGTTTATGTTTTTAATTTTTTTTACAGCTGTATTGAAGTATAGCTTGTTGCTGTTGTTAGGTGCCCTCTAGTCACTATCTGACTCATAATGACCCTATGTACAACAGGCGAAACACTATTGTCTGTTCTTATTTGCTATTCATAGGGTTTTCAATGGCAGATTGATTTTTGCGAGTGGATTGCCAGGTCCTTCTCCTAAGCCTTCAGAACTTAGTGTTCCCAGGCGGTCTTCCATCCAAGTACTAAGCAAGGTCAACCCTGCTTAGTTTCTGAGATTTGACAGGATTGGATGCCACAGGGCTACAATTGCAGGCAAAGTATAGCTTACATGCCATAAAATTTACCTGTTTGAGGAGTATTCAGTGATTTTTTAAAAAGTAAATTTATAATGTATAACTATTATCATTTTATGGGAGAAGGACATGACAGTCCACTCCCAAAGCAATCCTGAAACCTTCAGCCACTGAAAACCCTATGAGGGTCGCTATGAGTCAGACCCTGACTCGACCGCACCTAACAACAACAACAATTATTGTTTTATAACATTGTTTATTACCCCCAAAGTTCTCTTGAGCTTGTGTAAAACTTTTTATGGTTTTTGTCCCTCTCAGTGTCAATTTTCAGGTTTTTTCACTGACGACATGTCAGTGTTTGATTTGGAGTGCTGCTACCAGGTCCTTCTGGAATGTTAGGTATTAGTTTTCTGAGAGCAGATAAGTTTTGAATTCCAAAATATACCTGGCCACAGAAGTTTCTGATAGGGGACTGGGGACTGTGTGAACACCTCCAATCTCCGTAATAACTCTTAGGTAGATCTCCTATTGTTCTTCATTTTGTAATTGAGGAAACTCAGACATAGAGAGACTAAGTAATGCACGCATGTGAGTGGGGAAGCCTCACTTGGAACCTAGGTATAATTGTAGCTACTTCATATTTGCCCCGGCTCCATTTATTCAAGGCTGAATGGAATGCCACAAGAAAGTTCACTGAGAATCTAGGAGAAAAATACCATGACAACTGGGCTTGTAATAAAATTTGCTATGTTTAAAGATAGAGGAAATTGACTTCTGGTTTTGAATTGGTACAAAAGACTCTTCATAAAATGTTTAATGTTTAGTTCAAGATATAGTGAAAACCTGTGGGTCCACACTGCCCATTAACTAAATTATTGTACTTTTCACTCCTGTGTGCCCTTCCTTACTCTGTAACCCCCACAGAGGTGACCATCCTCCAGAATTTTTTGATTATCCTTTAAAATGTTTATTTTTTGTTTTACCATACATCTTTATTCCTCAGCAATATCATCTTCAGCTTTGTATGTTTTGGAGTTTAAATAAATGTCAGTATACTACTGAGTATGCCAGTCAGTTTTCCATTATTTTACCAAGATATACAAGATAATTAACTTGTAAAGAGAGAGCATTTATTTTGATTTATAGTTTTGAAAGTTTTTGATTGTATGTGTTTTCCTCATAGCTTTCTTTAGGTCTGTGGTGAGGCAGTGCATTAGGGCAAAAGCACATGGCAGAGCAAACTTCTCACTGCATGGCCAGGAAGAAAAAGGGAGTGAAGAGGCACTCGGGGTTCCACAGTCCCTTTCATGCCCCCAATGAACTCCTACTATACTCCACCTATTAAAGATCCCCATCTCCCAATAGTGACATTCTGGGGGACTAAGCCTTTAACACATGGGCCTTTGGGGCACATTCAAGGTCTAAACTGTAGCACTGAGAATATTCTTATAGTTTTCCTTCAGTTATACTTCCAAGATTTGTCATTTGTCTTCATTACTCTAAATTAGAATATACTATAGTCTGTTTACACATTTACTGTTGATGGACATTTGTGATTTTTTTCTTTAATTAAAGTGTTGCTCATCATCTAAATTTCTCTTGGTGCATATAAGCAAAGGATATGACCTGGAACTGAAGTTGCAAGGTCACACTGTGTGTATCTTCAGCTTTACTGGCTAATACCTCATTGTTTTCCAAAGTGTTAAATCAATTTCCACTCCTTCCCATAAAGCATAAGAGTATAAATGGTCTGAGTGCTTTCATATCCTTGCTAAAACTTGATTTGAGACTTGAAAATTTTTCTAATGTACTTGTTCCAAAAGGGTGTGCCATTGGGATTTTAATATGTATTTCCCTAGTCACATTAAGGATGGTTTTATTTCATCACTTAATTTTCTTCTATGTGAAAAGTCTTTCTAGTTCATGCCCATTTTTCTCCTGGATTATCTTTTTTCGTACTCATTTACTGCAAATGATTATATGACCTTCAGACCAACCTTTTGATTTTATGTGATATATATTTTTTCACAATTTGTGGCTTTCTTTTTGATCTTTTCATGGTATCTTTGATGAACTCAAGTCCTTAATTTAGCCAATTTATCTTTTCCTTTAGGAATTTTTTCTTGAATTTATTTCACTGGTACTTATGAAGAGAAAGTACTATGTGCTAGAGACTTTCCTAAGTACTTTATAAGTGTTTACTCTTTTAATCTTCATAATATCCAAGGCAAATGTTACTATTATCCCTGTTTCATAGGTAAAGATATTGAAGAACAGAATGGTTTGAGTGACTTGCCCTATTAGTAAATGCTGTACAGGCAGGATATTACCCAAGTGTTTTAAGAAATCCTTTCCAAGCTGGGTGCCATGGCACATGCCTATCCAGTCACTTAGAAGTCTGAGTTAGGAAGATCACAAGTTCGAGGTCAGAGGCAGTCTGTACAGCTTAGTAAGATACTGTCTCAAAAATAATAAGTTAAATGAATGAATTAATGAATGGGCTGGAAATACAGCTCAGTGGTAGAGCACTTGGCTGGCATACTGGAGGGTTTGGGTTCAACCTGCCAGTACTGAAGGAGAAAAAAGTCCTTTCCTACCATGAAATGACATCATGCAGATATTCTTGAGTTCTTGAATTGTCTTCTAAAACATTCTCTTTTTGCCTGTAACATTTAGGTCTTCAGTTGCTGTGTAACAGATTTTTACATTTGGCGTGAGTTAGGGGCCTAGTTAATTTTTTTTCCCATGTGGATTATCAGTTTTTCTAGTATAGACTAAAAAAAAATGAAATAACCTTTTCTTCATTTTTCTACAACATCAGTTTTATAACAAATCTGAATTCCTTATGTGCCCAACTCTATTTCTGGATTCTCTGTTTTGTTCAGTAGTGAGTTTGTCTGTGCATCAGCACTATGAAACATTAATTAGTACGCCTTTATAATAATTCTTGATATCTGCTAAATCAAGTCCTTTTGTCTTCACATGTCTTAGCCAAAAGGCCAAGAAGTGATCAAATCCTTTTATCTTGTTCTACTTCACTAGAAGTATCTTGGAAAGTTTCTTACTCTTTGAAGGCAAAATGACAAGAGATCTTTTTACACTATATATACAAGGTATGATCAAACTATAGGATGAATGTTTAAATTTTTAAAAATTCTTACAGTAAAAGACACAGTGCCATTAATCCTCTTCAAAATATTCCCCTTGGCTTTGAATATAAAACTGTCCCATTGTTCACAAAAGAAGACTGCCAGGACTGCCTCAGAAAGTGGCAAGAGTGGAAATGTGTTTGAAGCCAGTGGGAGTATTTTGAGAGAGGTCAATGACAATGTGTCTTTTACTGTGATAAGGTTTTTTTTTTTTTTTTTTTTTTTTTACTTCGGTGGTAATTGCGAATTGAACCCAGGGCCTTTCACATACTTTGCAAGTGCTCTACTATAGGGCTGCACCCCCAGTCCCTTTTTTATTTTTTATTTGAGGCGGGGTTTTGCTAAGTTGCACAGGCTGCCTCTGACTTTGAGTTCAGGATTACAGGTGTGCACCACTGTAACCAGCTTTAAGTTTCTTTTCTTTTCTTTTCTTTTTTCATTTAAACATTCATTGTATATATTGATCTCACCTTGTACATGTTAGACTTTTGGAAAATGATTTGTCATTGCTATTACATTTACTTCTTTGCTAAAATTTAAGCAAATGGAATGGCTTGAGTCCTGTTTATCTACAGGGCAAAAACCTCAAATGCATATCATGAGGCGGCTTATCAAAGGCTTTTGAATCTTGTTTAATGGAAGGGAAGGGGAATGGAAAAGTAGTTTGATGGGTTAATAGTCTCTTCTGTTTAAGTCCAGTTACTTTGATAATTCTGAGAACATGCTGAGGAACTTTGAAAGGTATGTGGAACCTTATACAGTATAATTTCTTGGAATGAAAAACCAGATAATGCATCTTTGGTGATTAAGTAGCTTTGTTCACCAATAAGAGATAACTGCACTGATGATTGGTCTTAAGTGGCTGGTATACAGTTTGCTACTTACTATTGTTTTGATTCTTTTGGAGGGATTGAGCTAGAAGGCCTAGAGTCTCCATTGGGAGTACTATGTATCTGCTTCTCAAATGTTAGATGAAACTAATATCAAAATGAATGTTTAGTATCCCCATTCAGGCACCAACAACTCTCTCCTGTGACCACGTTCTTGTAGAAAGTAGAATTTATGCTGCAAAGAGCTACATTTCAAATAAAGCTAGTATTCTACAACTTATTCTTTCCACCCTGGTTGTCCAAAGTGAAGCATAATTAGGCTTTGTGAAAGTGCATAAATGCTGTTTCTGGGAATTTCTAGACAATGGAGAGGCATTTCCCTAAGGAAAACTTGACAATCTAAAGTCTTTGCAGTCTTCAGAATGTGGCACTGTGCTACCGTGTCTCAAAGAAATATGTGATCTGCCACTGTTCCCTCTTTAACTCTTACTGATTTCCGCTTTTCACTCTGTTGCACCAGTGATGGCTTCCTAGCTCTCCTTCAGAATGCCAAGCATACTTTAGCTGCAGGCTTTGGTCCTTCTCTTCTTCCTGAAATGTGCTTCCTCAGGTGTATGTTTGATTAACTCCTAATTACACAGGTCTGTGCTCAAATGTCATCTCAGAGAGGTCTTCCCCAACCAACCTCTGCGGTCATAGCTCCCACATTCTTCCTGTCACTTCCCTTTTATGCTGCTTGATTTGTATGTGGCACCTGACCCTTATTGTTGGCTCCCCTCCCCGACTCCCCATCAGGAAGTCGTCTGCTAGAGGACAGGGGCTTTGTATTTTTCACTGCTGTCTTCAGTGCCTAGGACAGTTACTGGCATGTGGGAGTCACAGGGTATCTGTTTATTGATTGAAAGAAGCTGTTTGTTGAAAGGAAGAGGACAGAGAGAGGGCCTCTGGAATAGGAACCCCCACCCCATCCCACCAGCCCCTTAGCTCCTTTGTCAGAGCTCCTGCAGCCTCTCTGTCTGCCCTCTCTGTTGGGATATGTGCATCATTTAGAGTGTTCTTTCCATGGGTATTTGTTTTGTTACACAAAAAGCATCTTGAGGCAAAGCTCTATCTTAATTTTCTTCCCTTCTATCATCCCTGCTGTCTTCCTTCAGGGTTTAGGACTGAGCTTTGCTCACAGACTCTTTAGCTATCTATTAACAAGGTGTGCAGGTAGCAGTTGTCTTCCTTAAGGAGGAGAGCAGCAAATTAGACAGTAGTGTAATCTCATATGTAGACTTTTCGCCGAAGTAGCATTTCTATTGTGAAATTCCTTTGTGTGCTTTTCTTGAGTCTTATGTAATAAAATGCCATTGACTATATCTTTATGAGGAAGGGGACCATTCTTTCTAATTTGCTACAGTTTCTCCAGTGCCTAGCATGGTGCCTGATGCATGATACTCACACTCAGTAGATGCTTGCTGACAATTCATTGCTGAAGTTAACTTTGGCTTATGTGAAATTTATTATTACTGTCCAGAAAAAATTACAAGACTTATTTATACCATCCATACAGGGAACAAACAATTTCTCACTGTGAAAGAGCCTTTGCTACTCCCTTGACCTCCTGTGGTACTGGACAAGGGGGCTAAAGAGACGTGTACCCATTCTCTGCTTGAGGGTATTCAAAAATGTCAGATCTTACTAGATGTGGTAACACGTGCTTATAATTTTAGCCACTCAGGAGGCCAAGGCAAGAGGATTGCAGATTGGAGACCAGAGGCAGCCTATGCAACTTAGTGGTACTCTCTCTCCAAAACAAGCAAACAAAAAAGTCTAGACTTTTAAGTCTCTTCTGACTAAATTATTGATTTTACTTCCTTTAAAATGGGCTGGGGTTTAGCTCAGTTGATAGAGTGCTGCTCTATACCCTATGAGGACCCAGGTTCAATCCCCAGCACCACAAAAATGGGAGAAGGACATGGCAATTCACTCCTGAAGCAATCCCGAAACAGCCATTTAAAACCCCATTAGGGTTGCTATGAATCAGACCCAACTTGACCGCACCTAACAACAACAACAACGACGACTACTACTTCTTTTAAAAGTGCCCTAGTGACCTTAAAGAATCTGTACACCTTCCAAAATAGAACTATATTCCTACTTCCTCATCACCAGAGTTTAAGCTTCAAGCATTTGATTACAGAGGAATGAGAACCTATGCTCCAAGATTAATGTTATGTGAGATTGGGACAGACAGCATGACTATTTGTAGAAAACCCCTTATTCATAAAGAATAATAAGTAAAGCCAATCTCTTTATCTCTCCTCTCCCCTCCCCTCCCCTCCCCTTCCCCCGCCATCTGTCTCTTTCTGGTTTTTTGGGGGCAGAGTCTTGCTGTGTAGCTAAGGCTGGCCTGGCCTGGAACTTATTATGTAGCCCAGGCTGGTTTTGAATTTGTGATTCTCCTGCTACAGGCTTCTAAATGCTGGGATTATAGGCATATGCCCCCACATCCAGCCAAGAAATCTCTTAATAGATATACTTGATAAAGCAATATGATTGTTTCTCTCTAATTCTGTTTAACTTGTATTACACATTTTAGTGTACAGGATTAAATATATACTTTTTTGTTTGTTTTGTTTTTTGCAATACTAGGTGTTGAACCCAGAACCTTTTGTATACTAAGCAAGCACTCCACTACTGAGCTGCAACTCCGTCCTCTTTTTAATTTTGGAGACAGGGTCTTGTTAAGTTGTGCAGGCTTCCTCTGGCCTTGAACTTGTGATTCTGCTGTGTTAGTTAAATATGCTTCTTATGATTGATTGAGGGAGGCTATTTGGTGGATTAGAAATATCTTTGGCTTTAGAGTCAGATATCTCTGAGTTTAAATTCTTGCTCTGCTATTAAATAGCTACAGTGCCTTAGTCAAAACATAGCAACCAAAGGCCTTAGTCTTCTCATTTGCAAAGTGAAATATTTATTTTATAGGGCCATTGGGAGAAATTGAATGCGAAATACATAGAATGCATCCAGCATAATTACTGGTAGGTGATTAATAATAACTATTATGAAGACTATCCATAGGTTTAAATATGATCTTTAGTATTATTTGCATTTTGAAAATATTTGAAGTAAAAAATTAGAGTTAGTCCTTTAAAATGTGGGTAGTTGGTCTTTGGTCAAGAGCACAATTATCTAATATAACATTGTCTCTGTGGTGAAAGTTAGATTTGATTTATGTTTCAACTTACAGATCCTTTTTCAGGAATTTATTCTGCTGCAAATTTCAAGGACAGCTTTTCAGTAAAATTTACTTAACTGGAATGCTTTGAAATGGAATGTTCTGGAGGAATTAAATCTCCTAATTACTAAGAAATAACTCATTTTGTGTGGAAGGCTCTTTCTAAAATGCCTTTATTTATAAACTGAGCATAATTCCCAAGTAAGCAATCAATAAAAACTTGGGTTACTTGTTTCTGACTCAGAGATACTAACCTGAACTCTCTTATTGATTTGCCCTTAAGTACAGCTATAACAAGGTCTGGGGTTTAGCTCATTTGGTAGAGTGCTGCTCTGCTCTCTCTGAGGAACCAGGTTTGATCCCCAGAACTTCAAAAAATGAGAGGAGGACATGGCAATCCATTCCCTAAGCTATCCCAAAACAGCCATTAAAAACCCTATGAGGGTCGCTATGAGTTGGACCTGACTTGATGGCACCTAGCAACAACAGCTTAGCTATAGGAAGTATAGATGAGGCAACTAAATGCAAACTCAAGATAAGCTTATAAATATCTTGAAGGAGCTTATTGGCTTTGAACCCTAAATATCAACAATGGGCACATTCATAATTATTTATCAATTATACCTACTTAGAGGAAAAAGGATTGCAGATGTTCCCAACTCCAATAAAGTTGAGCAAAGTTGTTGAAACAATATTTGCAAGCATACATATGCATGTGTGTACACATGTACAAACATGGATCCTCACACACTATTAGATAATGCAAATGCAAAACATTAAATGCAAGATACAGTCTAACATCTATCACTCTGAAATATGTGGTAAGTGCAAACAGGATAACTTTAAGCACTGTGATTTCAGAGAAGGAGTGATTAACAGAAGCTAAAAATAGTTGGGAAAGGCTTCCTGGAAAAAGTGAGATTGGAGCAAGGCATAGGAAGATGAGTCAGATTTTGCCCTGTGATACAGTTCAGAAGATTAGTTCAGCCAGCAACAAGAGCGTGGCTCCTAGGCCAATCCATGTCCTCCTGTGAAGGACTGGGGCAAGTCCAGTGATTGCCTCATAGCTTCCTGGTGAGCATGACCCTGCATCCCTCAGTCACATCATTGTCTGCCACTTGTGGTCTTGGGTGCTTGATGTGCTTGAGTCAAGGACAGCAGGGCAGGATGTTCTTGAGTTGGGAAGGCAGGGAAGGGAGTTTAGGACCAAGTGTATGGTGGGGGAGTGTTTGAATGGTTTCCTGTGTCTGACTCTTCCTTTGGAGATGGGTTCATGTGGGCAACCTTCGGCTATGGATTTCTCTTTGGTGAGGTTAGTTGACTTACTAGCTGATTATGGAGGAGAAAGAAAAGGAGAATCACTATTTAGAGAGACATGGGGCACTATTTGCAGATCCTTTCCCCTAAACACAAGATTAGGCCATATGGCAGGGATAGGAGCAGTGGGGTAGTTGGAGAATGTTATCATCTGTTTATTCATTTGCTCAACTCCCTGAATTGTTCACTTGGAAACCATAGGTGTTCATAGTTGGCTGATGTAGCTGGGCATGTGTGGCCAATAGTCTATAGACTCACATAGGCCTTTTTGGTGTCATGAGGTCATCACTGTTGGCAGAGAGGCTGACATGGAGGTGTGGGGGAGTTGGAAAAGGAAGGACTGTGATTGTCCAGCTCCTGGGGTGGCAGCCATACTTCTCTCAAGGAACCATAGCTGCAGGTGTGTTTTTAGATTAAACATGAATTCTAAACAGGAAAATAACCCTGTCTTTTTTGTTTTTTTGTTAGGTGCCATCAAGTTGAGCCCGACTCATAGCAACCTTGTTACAACAGAACAAAACACTCTCTGGCAGTGTACCATGCCTGGCACTATGTCAGTGCTTCTCTGCTATTCATAGGGTTCTCAATGGCTGATTGTTTCAGGAGTGGGCTGCCAGGTCCTTCTCTCATTTTTGAGGTACTGGGGATTAAACCCAGGGCCTCAGAGCACATAGAGCAAGCACTCCACCAGTTGAGCTAAACCCCAGTTGAGCTAAACCTCTTGTCTTTTTTAGACCTCCTCAGTTTGTCTCTCTGTACAAGTCAGTGAGCTTTATTGTGAAAGCTTAATTGAGAAAACTGCCATTCAGCCCATGGGCTGGTTTGTTTGAGGTCACCAAGCTCTTGCATGTCTGTCTGACTCTTCCTATTGATGTGCTGCCTGTTTTCTCTTGACAGTTAAATTGGCATCTCTACCATTGACCTGGGAGAAGGACCCGGCAACCCACTCCCCCCAAAAAAAATCAGCCATTAAAAACCCTATTAATATCAGAGAAGCACTGACAATAGTGTTTTGCCTGTTGTACATAGGGTCGCTATGAGTTGGATACCGACTCGACGGCACCTAACAACAACAACAACCATTGACTTACTGGTTATCTTGACTGGTATGTTTCAAAGCACCTCTAACTGGACATGTCCAGAATGGAGTCCAGGTCTCCTCCAAGCCTTGCTACCCCAGCTTTCCTGTCCCAGAAGATGACAACCCATTCACCTATGTGCTCATCCATACAAATCTGAGAATTTTTTGAATTCCTTCTGATCCCCAGTCCTATCATCAGGATCATCACCTGATCCTGTCCTCTCCTTTCTATATTTGGGTTTATTTGGAATCTCTCTACTTCTCTTCATCTTATTAGCACCAGAGTGGCCCTTTCTAAACAAATCAGAACATGTAACCCACCTGAACACCCTTTTACAGACTATTTTGTTGTTGTTGTTGTTTTGCAGTACTAGAGGTTGAACCTAGGGTTTAGTGCTTGCATGCTTTGCAAATGCTGGACCACTGAGCTGCACCCTTAGCCCAATTTTTTTTTTTTTGCTTTTTGAGACAGGATCTCGCTAAGTTATGCAGACTGCCTCTGGTCTCTAACTTGGAATCCTCCTGCCTCCACCTCTGGAGTAGCTGGGATTACAGGCATGTGCCACCAGGCCCAGCTCTTACAGACTGTTCTTAAAGGATTAGAGCTCGGGGTTCAGATTGGGGAATACAAGGCTCTGTCTGAGCCCTGCCTCTCTACCTGCAAGCTCTGTCTACTCTATCATTTGCCATCTTTAGCCACATTATCCCTTGAACTTCTTTAAAATAAGGAACATCTATTGTCTTAGAGTGTTCAAATATATTTTGTCCATCTGAAACTCCTTTTCATTCATTATTGTTGTTGTTGTCAGGTGCCCTTGAGTTAGGTCCAACTCATAGTGACCCTATATACAACAGAACAAAACAGCTGCGACATTGTGCTATCCACCATTAATTCCTAGGTAAAAAATCTTCCTATATCCTTTTCTCTTTTCTTGATATAATTATTTATAATTATTTGCTCATTTATTTGGTTATCTTTTATACTAATGGCTGTCAGAGAAGGGCCTGTTTGTTTTGTTCACCTGTGTAAATCACCTTTGTCTCCAGCTTGTCTCCTATTGCTCTGCCTCTTCTGTATTCTAGTCCAACCACACTTGTCTCCTTGCTATTCTTCAGACATGCTATGCTTGCTCTGCCCCAGGGCTGTTGAACTTGCTGCGCCTTCTGTCCAGTTTTTAATATCTGCATGACCAACTCTCATTTATTTAAAGTCATCTTTTCAGTGAAGCCGTCTTTGATCTTTTTGTCTAAAATTGTACCTGCCTCCTGATGCTTCCTACCACTCTTCCTTTTTTCTTTTTCTTCTTCTTTATATTTACCTGTGTCTAATGTATGGCACATTTTACTTCTTTATCTTATTTCTTGTCTGTCTGCTCCACTAGAATGACTGCTCTGTGAGGACAGGGAGCTTTTTCTGTTGTTCCACTGTGGAATATATCTACTTTCTTGAATAGTTTTGGGCACATGGGCACTCAGAAGGTTTGAATGGATGCACAAATACATGAGCAATGTATGCCTAGTAATGGGCATGACTTATACTTTTTTTATTGTGGTGAAATATAAATAACAAAAAATGACCATTTTAACCATTTTAAAGTGTACAGTTCAGTGGCAGTAAGTACATTCTCATTGTTATGTAACCATCACCACCATCTGCTGTGTAAACTTTCCTGAAGTGAAAAAATCAAGGAATAAACAACCCCATGAATGACTCTTGGCAAAGCAGGTTTATACTATGAGTTTCTTGACTGGGGAGCCCAACGTTCTTTTCACTGCACTGTGCTGTGGAGGAGGGAGGGTGAAAAGATCCTGAGCCCCATCTTAGGAAACCTAAAGATACTCAGTATTTAATACATACATTTTATGTGGTCTGTGTTCAGAATGCTGAGGGCCCTGCCCTGTGTCCCTTCCCCATCCTGGGCACATTCGCATTCATCCCTGTGCCATGCCCCCCACCCCCACAAGTCTTTTCTCTTCTATACCTGAGGGAGGCTCCCTTGTGATTCTCGTGGCACTCAGGATAATGTGAAAGGGAAGTCTTTCTCCTCCATTCTTACTGGACCCATGTCATAAGAGGACAGTCTGCTTCCCTTGGTGCTCTCATTAGTCTCTTAGGACATGATTGATGGTACAGAAGTATTATTATGATGTCTAAAGTAAACTGGCTTACATTGAACACAAAATGCTAAGTGTGGGTCAGAATCATTGACTATGAAATAAATTCTTCCAGATGCGTGGTTGGAGGGTTGTTTCAAGCCTTTAATGATTTCTTGTGTGTTGAATTATATGGGAGACTTACCTTCTGTGCACTTCGCCATTTCAGACTCTTCCCTTGGATATCTATAATATCCTCCTCCCCCCAAAAAAAACCACATACCCAGCAGACTGGAGAGTCCTTGTGTTCACTCTTCGCTACACGTTTTCATTCATATGCACTAACTCACTTAAGCATGCTCAACCTGCCAGTTTGCTTTTGACACTTTGGGGATTATAAAGAAGCAGACCAGAGAGTTCAAAGCAAACTTTGAGATGGCTTAAAACTCCTGCAAAGCCCACGACAGATCCCTCTTGTCCTCCGTTACAGACGTGCTCTGGCTTCATCAGTCACATTGCTGTGGTGTCTTTTCATCATGGCTCTGTTGAAGTCCTGAGAGAAGCTCAGGGTGAGCAGATCTATATGTTTGGGGTCTTTTCTGTTCAATTCCACAGTATTGTATATGCCCTGGGATGTGCCTGACATGTTGGTGTGGGAAGTTCAGAGAGGACTGAGGAGCTCATGGGATGGTGCTGCTGCCTGCAGTTTCCCTACCTGAGTCCTGCACTAGGTTATGCATGTGATACCTGCACTGTGCTGTGCATGCAAAGCTGGGAGCTAGCTCCAAGGGGAGAGAATCTTGCTGTTTGGGTGGGGATACAGGTAAAGGCCAGGGCAGAGTTAACAAAGGTACCTGTGAAGCCTGGAGGTGTGAAGGTGCAGCCATGCATAGGCAGAGGGGGAGCAGCACAGTGGCGAAGGCAGGATGCAGGACTGTGGTTCATGGCAGCTTCCCTTTGTCTTAGAAGTGATAGATGGCAACTGGTTTTAATGAGATGGTGTTCATTTCTCTTGTTAGTGGTAATCATTGGTGGTTTGACTTGCTTTATGCCTTCACTAGAAATGTGAGAACTGGCCAGAGAATGTCTGAATTTTGCAGGTCTGGCTACTTTCAGAACCTGCAAGATCAGAGTCAGTAGTCATTGCCAACAATGAAAGCATTCAGTGTCACCTAACCTAACAGTATTACCCAGCCCAAGGGACAAATAGCAATGTTCCTTTAGGTCATCGTCTGTTACTGCATGATAGTTAAGTACAGCTTTGGAAAAATAATTGTAATAGTTGATATAATATATTTTGATAGATTTTTTTTTACTAGTTACATACATTAAAAAAAAAAGTTGCCAGCCAGTTCCCCTTTTATTAAAGGGTACTGGACACTTACCAGTCATTCATGTGATAAGATCTGGTGTTTGATTGTTAATTGAAGTATTTTTCATTGATATTTGTACCCTACAGCAGAATTCATTGAGAGCCCTCCATAACTCTTCTTTCATTGGAAACAAGAAAAAAAATCCCTTAACTGGCAAAGAGTTTTCTGTTCTTACATTTAAACTTATAATTAGACTTTTTTTTCCAAAGCTGTGTTTGTCAGGTTTTAGTTGGGAGGAAATTTTTGTGTCTCATAGGAACCTTCTCTCACTCACTGCTAAAACCTGACAAAGCAAACAATGCTGATTGTCCTTATTGTTTCTTTGCTTATTGATCCTCTTGGATGTTTTGGCTTCAGGGTTGACCCACGTAGGGAGTACGCCAATGTCTTTCATTTGGGAAATGTTACTCCATTTCCATAATAGTAGCCCATGAAGGACTTGGAAGATACCACTGACATTTGTTATATTATAAAAATAAAGAGGCCCCCAAAGCTTGAATTGTAGTTTGTTTTCCTAAAGGTAAATGGTAACCAATGAAAGTTTTCTGGTAAGTGTATTCTCTAAAATTTTAAATGGGTTTAAATAAAATTCATTCTGTCGATGACAAGATTCTTAGTGAAATCTTCAGTGTACAGAACTACTAAAAGCCACTGAACCAGAGAGTCCTTGCTTTCTGTAACATTTGCCCATAAGAACATAAGAATCTCCATTTTCCATCAGACTGATGGTTTTTCCAGTCCAATACTCTACCACTGAGAGTGGAGTTAAGGGAGTTGCTGTGGGAGAACCTGATGACCCTTCCTGCCATCACCATAAAAACTTAGGAGTTGCTTCAAATGCTTGTAACTTTCCTAATAAGCAATTACAGAGCTACTATTCATACTGTTCTTGAATTTGTTTAAATTGCTTTTGCAGTGGGTCTTATTTTTGGCTTTCACATCTGGTGGAACATGGCAGCCAGCCTGAGCAGCAGCCAGTGAGAATTTACCCCATGTCACCAGCAAAAGACCACAGTCCTTTCTCCTTCAACTTTTGCACTGATTCATTTGATTGTCTAAGTAGAATTGATAAATGCTCACATTGTTCTCCTACATATTTATTTTGACTCTTTCTAAGGACATAATGCTTTAATTCATCTCACCAGCACAGTTCCTAATGACACTTTCCTACCCTCATCTTGCTGTAGGACTCTCAGAACTGTGAAGCCTCTGGTTGGCAGGTCCCATCTTAGAATAGTATGTCCTGGGTTAGATTCCTAGATCTGCTGTTCACTAACCACATGGTCTGGAGTACTTCGTCAGATTGCCCAAAGGTTCAGCTTCTTCATTGGGAAAGTGGGGGCAGTAGGTACTTTCCTGTAGAGTTATACTCCAACTCTTTAAGTTCAGATCAATTGATGTGAAAGGAAGCCAGGGTGTGGCTGTGGCAGGTGTCACTCAATTCCAGAGGCTCAGATGGTGCTGGTGAGGAGCTTTTTCCTTATCTCAGTTACATTCTCTCCTCAGATGTTGGGGGGGAGGTGTCCATAGACAACCCCCAATTCAGATCTGACCAGTGTGTCAGTCCAGTCCAGAGGTACAGTGTTTCTCTAAAAGAAAAAATAGAGAAATCCCATGGAGTCTGAGTACTTGGCTTGGGCCATAGTCTGTTCTGTAGGGCACTCTTTTAAAACCCTAAAATTCTACCTTTACTGGCTTTGTAAGTTTTTAATTTGCCTTACCTACAACTTTCATGTGTTGTGAAAAGATCTATTTTAAAGGGGGAGTAACAGAAGAAATTTTCATTTAATCTATATTTGTTATCTAGTCAACAATTACTTGCAGAGAATCTGTCCTATATATAAGCCATCCTGTGGGAGATGGAAAGGTAGGAAGAAAAGCCCCTTCTGGGGCATCCTCAGGTCCACTGGCATAGGTGCTGGGTAGAAATGCGTAGATGTGTGATAAGGGGTAGAATATGGGGAAATGCTACTTGACATTCCCAAAAGCCCCAGGATACAGCCCTACTCTATCCAACTGGTAAGAATATAGGAGGACTTGATGGAAGAGGTAGCATCTATGGTGGGACATCATTTTAGAGTCATAGCTCTAGGGAGCAAGACAGAGTAAAAGAAAGGAATGGTCAAGCAACAGTGAGGAAGAGGCAGCTGTTGCAGTCACTCTTGGTGCACGCTCTATGCCAGGCTCTGTGCTTGGCACTCTTCCTTCCTCCAGGAGGAAGAACATTAGAAAGAACCCCATATGGACTTCTGTCTGGAGTGTGATGAGGGCTCAGGGGAGGCAACCCTCCACCCATGCTCCTTCCTGCTGGTGAAGGAGTGTGAACAAAAGCATAGAGGTGGGAAGATAGCAGGCAAATCTGTGAAACGATTGTTGTTTTTGTGTTTCTGGAGCATGAGGTCCACCAGAAGGAAGCATGTTTAAGTCAGGTGGTGGAAGACCTCAAATGGCAGAGTTAGGAGTGTAGTGCTGTGATTATTTACTGCTCCTCCAGGGAAGACATTATGGGTGCATGTCCCCGGCAGTTTGCCCAGAGCCTCATACTTACTTGCCTTAATTTTCTGCTCTTGTCATCTCAAAATTCCCAGTACTTCTAAAACAAGGGTCACTGTGTTTTTATTTTGCACTGGGCCTTGCAGAGTCCCTGGACTGTCTAGGGGATGATGTACTGTCAGTCTGAGCTGTGCTTAGGTAGGACACATCTATCACAGCTGAAGTGAAGAAGAAAGGAATGGCAGCAGTGGGACCATGGTCAGGAAGCTGTTTGCAGCATGTTGAGGAAGAGCTACTAAGGGCCTAGACTTGGATTAGTATACTGAGAATGGGGAGGTGATGTGTCTGGTAGCCTATGGCAAGGCCTGAACTGCTGACAAAATGTGCAGGGGTAGGGGGAAAAGGAGCAAGAGTTAGCAATTAGCTGTTGACCAGGAGGTCTGGTTCGGTGCTACACTCTGAGCCAGGGTTGCAGGTGACTTCCTGTGCATAATGCTGGTGTTCCAAACTGCAATTTAGAAGGCTGTCTTAATATTTTTACTCTCAACAGTAAGCTAAAGTGTACATTGGCAGGCTCATTCAACAAATGTAAAATAAGCAGAAAAGACATTCTGAGGCATTCTGGAATCAAACAGATGGACCGAGCAATCATGTTAAAAACAGTAACTCACAACTTAAACTTCAGTTAATCATAATTGAATTTCTTCTTCCTTAATTAATTTTGAAACCTCTCCCAAAGTAATATTCTACTTTTTTTTTCACTTAAAAGACCATGTTATTATCGGGTACCCCACTTAAAGATGCCTCATACGTGACATCAGAACCAAAAATCCTTATGATTTAGGAAATGATATCCTTTTTGGGTTTTCAGAAGTGGTTATTTTGCTTCTTACAAAGATACATGAGGGGATTTATTTCATCTTGTTCTGTTAGCATAGAAGTTAACAAAATGGTATTTACCTAGTGATTTTCAAAAACATGCTTTATGTAAATCAAGATTACCCTGAACCTGACTTAAGGTCCTAACCAGCTGCTGGTCACTTATGTCTTGAGCAAACAGGGCTTTGAGTAGGGTGGGAAGGGCAGGTGACTTGGACTGGTCCCTTAATACTGTCCTATTTCCTGTCTGGTATGGACATAGACAAAGGCTTTTTGTTGCCAGCATATAAGGATGAGGCAGTGATGTCCAGGCCCCAGATGTTGTGTTGGGGCATCTTGAAACTGAGGAAGCAGAGATGGCCAGAAGGATCCAGGTTGAGGCTTACGGAAAGATGAGAAAGGGCTTTACTCCAGTCAGGTGGACAGATTGCTACTTCTTTTCAGATTTTAATAAAAAGAAACAAAAATATCTCCACAAAGGTACAAAGTCCCCTGTGGCTCAGGTTGCCCTCATAGTGGTACCCTATAGCTGGTCATCAAAATGGCTTTCTGTGCCTCATGCATCTTTTTGTGAAGATCATGTCTACATTTTTTGAGGGGGTTGTGGAAGAATACATGATATCATAAATGGGAGACCCATAAAGTTAGGAAAGTGAAAAATGAACCATTTTCTTGCTTTGTTCTTTTGCCCTCAGTGACTGACACATATTGGATTTCATCTGGACACTCATTCCACTGACAGTACTGCTCAATGAGTGCTCCATACCAAGTGCTCAGGTTGGGGGCAGCTGTCATAATGCCTAGCATCGTGAATAGAAAAAGTGCCTTGTAGACACTTGGCCAGCTCCTTGTGTCTCCCATAGACCCATTATCTTGTTTTTGCACATAATAAGTACTCTTTTGGGCAAATATGTAAATTTGAATTAATCCTGTTTACTTCATTGTAGAAAGAGACAATCACTATTTGTAGAATGTGAGTTGTGACTTCCTCCAGGTGCAGACACAGCTTAGTGTTAAAGCATCCTCATACCCTCACTTGGCCTTTTTGGCATTAGGGTCTGTGAAGATGCAGAGCATGTCTAATTGCTCAGCATTTATTTCCCGGTGCCTAGTGCAGCACATGGCACAGGGTGGGTACTTACCATTTGTTAATGGAATGGATTTGTGAGTGGCATATGCCTGTTCTTCTTATGTTACAGTAACAGTTCATTGCTAAAAATGGAGTCACTACTTCATTCCATATCCTTTAATTTTCAAGATCTTCTTGTACATGTTTTATATATATATATGCTCAACTTAGCGATTGGCATGTGGTACCCAACTGATGATGGTTCAGGAAATGAAGTCAGTAAGTAGCAGAAGATGAAAGCAAGTACACTGACCAGGAGTTGGAAGATAAGGTCTGGCCACCTAACCAGTCTGGAGACCTGGTGAAGTAAACTGTTCCCTCTCACAGTCAGTCAGGATCCTGATGTCCAAATTGGGCTACCAGTCACTACTTTGTGTACCTTGAAGATGGTCTATTCAACTTGCAAGAAAGATTGGATATAAAATGCTTGGTGCAAAGTTAAGCCTTGCACACATGTGTGTGCTTTATTTCTTGTCACCAAAACATGATGGAATCCTGCTATATTGGGGATTATGGATCACACTTCCTCGTTAGTCCACCTGAGAACTGTTGCTTTACTTTTCCTAAATAAATACATGAATAACAAAGGTATAAATAATGAAGATACATTGCCAATATAGAAAATTGGGGAATCACAGAAAAAATAAGTCACAGTTAACCATAGGTAGGGCCAGAGATGACCACTATTAACCTTGTGGAATGTTTATTTTTGAACCTCTTATAAGCAGGTGCACACACACATTGCACATATGTGCAAAATGATTTCAGTCACCTGTATCTCATTTTCCCAAGAAGATAGCCAATCTCAGGAGAAGAAAGAGCATCCTCATATCATTTCTTCTATAATTTCCTCAGGAGTCTGTCCAGGGTGAGATACAACAGATATTTACTAAATACTTAATAGCTTTCTAGATCTTTAAGGTTGGAAAGAGTCAGAGTTCTAATCTAACACTGTTATATTCAGTAAGGAAAACTAAGACCCATGGAGAGCAACAGGCCCATGGCCCGAAGGCTAGATAGTAAGTACCAGAGCTGGAACTCAGAACCTTGCCTGCTGACTTCTCTACTCTCTGCTTTCTGTTAGTGAGGTCAGGTGTAGACAGACACCAGGAGGTCCACTGGGCTGGTGCTTTTAGCAAAGAAGCTAATCAAAGCTTGGCTCATTTTGCCTGGATCTCTAGGTTTGTAGCTACTGCTTGGGATTAGAATAGCATCTGAATATCTTGAAGCAGCTGTCTCCAGTGGAGCCATCTGACTGTTCTCACAGCATATGTTAATTTCTGTGTCAGCCCACATCTGAGACCTCCTCATGGTGACCGTCATTTGTGCTGTATCCTCAGGCTCTGCACCCCTACTTGGCATTCTAGTCTTGGGGGAAGATATCCTCCTGTGTTCCCATGTGAACATCCGAACATTTCTCTTGCTCTGCCTTTCCTTGCGAGTATGGTTGAAAGGGGTCTGCTTTCCTACAGGCAGGTCTTCTCTCATACTCTGCCAAGCATGTAAATCCCTTTTCCCCCTTTATGTGTCTCTCTTACTGATCAGTCCCATTTGCCAGCAGACATTTCATGTTTCTGAGCCTTGGCCAGGCTATTCTGTGGAAGATTCAGCATATGTCTTACCCTGACCCTTAAAGATCTGAATCTAGAGAGAAAGGGGACATAGGTACAGAAAAACTAGCAATTTGTAAAGTGGCTGGTGAACCATGAGAGGGCAGAGAAAGCATTCAGGACACTGGGTGGCGGGAGACCTTCCTCCAGGTGATTGGGGTGGGGGAAGGGGTTTGAAAGGAGAACCTTTGAGCTTGATTTTGAAAGGGCAGTTGGGATTTGAATATGTGTAAGTTGCAGGAGAACACATTCCAGGCAGAGGAACAAATATCAGAAGGGAAGGCTTAGATCCGAATCCCTAGGAAAGAGCTGCCAAGAAGGAATCCCAGGATGAGGGAGTTTAGCTGGGGCAAGTTATTCTCTTGAAGGCTGTGTTTGGAGATAACCTCCTCTTCCAGCCCAGCTCCTCTCTTCCTGTTCCAGTGCAGCTGGTATTAACAGCTTGGCAGGTTGGGACAACCAGCTTTCCTTTGGGACAGGGCTCTTGAACAGGGGTCCATAGGTTCCTTAGGAGCCTTCCAGTGGATTTGAAGTGGTCTGGGGACTCTCTAAAATTGTGCACATGTTTTTGAGTATATGTGAACCTTTCCACTCTGATTTTCAGAGTTTTTGTCACTCTCAAAACGGTATGCACCTTACAGCTTTGTGTGCAGAAGGTTGGCATGTGGATTAATTTTACCAACCTATTTATAAACTCTAAAATCATGTAAAACTCACAGAGGGAAGTTTCATTCAATTTGAAAACCTTCACTATTCTCAGGCACAGTTTGCAGATCTCCTTAGACTGTGTGCTTCCCACGGGCAGAGCTGTATCTTATCCCTGCCCAGAACTTGGTCTTGAAAACTTATTTGTGATGTTTATTCAGATGTGGATATCCATCCTTGTGTATGTTGTCATGCAATAGAGTGGATTTTTTTAAGATTAATTTGCCTATTAGATTCTGAGGGTCTGTTTTGTGTGTGTGTGTGTGTGTGTGTGTGTGTGTGTGTGTGTGTGTGTGTGGTTTGAACCCAGGGTCTCTTGCATGTTCACCAGGTGCTCTTCCACTGAGCTACAGCCCCAGCCTGATCCTGTGGCTCTGTAGAGCCGACATTTTCAATGTCAATTTCCCTGCCTATTCCCTACCTGACTCCTCCCATTTAGTGCAAGAATAAGCCTTGGTACATCCTGCCAGCAAGCTGAGAGCTGGGGCTGTCTGGCCAGCACCTGCCAAATGTAGCTGAAAAGTTTTCTTTCCACAGGGTCCTTAAACCCCATGATCCTCAGGTACAGATACAAACTGAAATAGGCTGCTCTACCTGTTACTAGGAGGGCCTGCTTGGCGACCTTTCCTAGCCCCTCCTTAACTTGAGATCTGCTTGTGCCAGCAGTAGTCATTGCTCGTCTTAAGCAATCTGAGGACTCCTGTAGTTGCAAAACCAATGGGGACTCTCCTCAGAGGCTTTCTTCTTGAAGAGTCTGCCCTGTTTACAATCATGAACTCTGCCAGGTAGATGTGAGATACCCAACAGAGGGCAGGGATGTGGGCAGCTGTGCATCCATCAGAGAGATGCAGGGTGCTAGGCTGGCAGGATCATTTGTTTCCCCATTTGCCTTAGTCTGGCTTTGTAACACAATGAGTGAGATCAAGGGAGAAAAATCGGACCCCTTCATAGTGTTTCAAAGTCCTCTTTAGAAATTCGCAAGGAGAATATTTAGTTTCTGCAGTCAAGGGCATTGGCCTCCCTTGGAGACAGCAGCTATAGCACCTAGGATTTTAGGGTCACGTCCTAATCAAGGTGGAATCTGGACCTTCCATGTTATCATGCTCATTTACCTGCTCCTCTAGGCCATTCTCATTCATTCATTAACTCACTGGTTGTCTCGCATGTACTGAGGAGGACAGGGAACACATGCACATGGCTGCTCCCCTCAGCAAACTTTCTGGCCAGACAGCAATAGACATCAACAGCTGTAATTAATGCCAGGCAGCACATGTCATAAGAAACTGTGAGATATGTGCAGCATGGGCCATGTTGGGGAGAGGGAGGTGTTTGGATTGATGTTTCTGCTCTGTCTCTTCTGGGATGTCCCCATTTTCTTTCTATCATCTAACACCTCCATAATCTTTGCCACTTATTTCCATCTTTAATGTTGTGTTGCAGTTAAGTCACCCAACACATACAAACCCTAAGATAGGAATCAGAAAGACAGAAGACTGTCAGTCCCTGTTCTGAGAACTCACCTTTGATTGCTTTCTTATGGTCCCTCGCTAAACTAGAAGCACCTTGAGGTCAAAGACTATCTCAGATTCTCAGAAGACTGAAAGATTCATTTAGCTGGTGGATTGCTACAACTGCTATCCAGGGAGTATTTGTTGAATGAAAAGCTTAAAAGCTGGGATTCAAACCCATGAAAAATTTAGTTCAGGTTTAGGTACAGTTTCAGTACTTTAAAATGTGGAGGTTTTGTATTTATGTTTGAATCCTGTGTGTAGATAATAGGGTTTCATACTGAACGTGAACACTAAACCCAGTTTTTCACTGGTTTGAATCCCTGCTTAAAAAAGTGTGTGTCTGCAAGGCCTACTCACCTTTCTGCTTGCCATGTGGCAAAAATAACTCTATTAGAGGCTCTTGGTTCTGGTTTGGAAATCCAGAGTGGTAGGAGGACAGAGAGGTATTTGGGGAAAAAATATAATGTCTCAATAGACAACAAAAAAGATCCCCAAATTATATCTGTGCTTGAGGCCTTCCTGAAGAATGAAAAGCTTAATTCATGCCTTTTCTTTATGCTTCCAGTTTTCTTTTTTTTTACTGTTTTTTTTTTTTTTAAAGAAAAATGTATCAATTTGAGCTGCCTAATTCATTTTTAATGTGGGTCAGAGCTGCCATCTTCACATGCCTTTGTCTAATCACACCTAGACTTCTGCTGAAATGCTTGCTTCAAATTAAGTTTAATTAATAGAAATAGGAAGGTGAAACACAGGACTGATGACTCTGGTGAGACATGACTTTATGCTGCCCAAAGGAGCCTGTAGGTCGACATCTCTCCAAGCCTGTAGTCTGAGGCAAATTCCCACTTAGGGAGCCAGGATTCTGGGGGTCAAGCTGGGGCATTCATCAACAATGTGTAGCTTGGATTTGCTTCTTAGCAGATGTGGCTGGCCCACTTACAGTCCTGATGCCAGAAAAATTGTCATTGTCTCAAAAATTTTTTGACAGGAAAAAAACAAAGCCAACTCTGGGTTGGGGCCAGGTTTGAATCTTAAAGCAAGTTGACCTGTTTTCATCACAGCAGCATCAAAGCCTGCCTTGTAATTCTACCTCCCTAACATGCTTTTATTGGTGTCACATGAATTGAGCACCTGATTCAAGCTGAAGAGAGTGGAGACTTTGTCCTTGTCCAAGGGAGCTCTATTTCCTGTTGGGATGGGACTGAGCCTCTAACTAATGCCTCTCCGGAGCCAACCTGCTAATGGCTCCACTCTGCCTAAGGGAGGAGTGCCTCCTGAGG
Source organism: Pedetes capensis (assembly GCA_007922755.1). Classification (NCBI taxonomy): domain Eukaryota; kingdom Metazoa; phylum Chordata; class Mammalia; order Rodentia; family Pedetidae; genus Pedetes; species Pedetes capensis. Next base: position 39,771 of record VMDO01001626.1, on the reverse strand, counting down.
GGAGTGGCAGCTCTCTAGCCCTAGAGTGCAGAGCGATACCTTGTACAAAATGCTTTTATATCCCCATTTGACCTTGACGACTTCCCAGTGAGGGAGGCATGCCAACAATTTTATTCTTGGTCCATAGAGGAGGAAACTGAAGCTCACACTGGCAGGTGGTAAGAAGCCTGCATGAGACCTTTGAAGATGGCACACCACAGGAGTCCCTGTCCCTGGGAATTTATTTCTCTCCAGGTCTTTGTTCTCTTCCTAGTTTGGTTTAAGTAGCTCCAGCTATGGTTCAGGACAAAGTGGGCTCCAAATGGTGTGTGGGATGTATGTGTAATGGGCCAGAAAGCACTCTCCTCTGGAGAATGTTGGAAAGGGAACTCTCCTGAGCATACTAATGACGTGGTTAGACACTGGTTGATGTGACAGAAAGGGCATAAGTTACTCGTAGGCTTGGGGTCATTCACATGGCATGTACATCAGCCAAGGGAATTCATGCAAAGGAAAGTAAAGAAGAGGATTTTCCCAGAATTTTCCCTATTTAGTGAGTGTGTGTGTGTGTGTGTGTGTGTGTGTGTGTGTGTACGTGCACATGCATACATGGATTTTTCTCCTTGAAAGATAGATAACTCGGAGTCCCAGGGGAGCATATCCTGTTTATCAGTGGCCCCTTTGTCTATTCCTTGGTTTTCTTCATTCTCTGAGCAATAATTCTTCACCCAGTTGTTTTGACACTGTACAATCTCCAGTGGTAAGAGTGAATATCACAAAAACTGTTGTTGTTGTTAGGTGTCATAGAGTCAGGTCCAACTCCTAGCAACCATTTGTATAACAGACGAAACACTAGCCAACACTGTGCCATGCCTACCACTATTGTCAGTGCTTCTCTGCTATTCACAGGGTTTTCAATGGCTGATTGTTTTTTGGGAGTGGGCTGCCAGGTCCTTCTCCCATGCCTATAGCTCCTGGCATTCCCAGGTGATCTCCCATACACGTACTAACCAGGCCTGACCCTACTTAGCTTCTGAGATATAAGGGGCTGGGATGTCAGTGTGGTATGGCTGCAGGCCATCACAAAAAAAAAAATATTTGTTTAAATATATATCAAAAAAATATCAGAGCAAAATCACTTCTTTTTTTTGAGACAAGGTCTTGCTGTATAGTGCAAACTGGCCTGGAACTCACAGTCTTCCTGCCTGAGCCTCCTGAGTGCTAGAATTAGGGGTGTGTGCCACCAGGCCTGGCCACCTACTTAAGTTTTTAAAGTCTCTGTAATCCATAAGAAATATTTACAAGGGCTGGAGACTGTCTGCTAGTATCATAAAATCAACAGTAATAATAACCCTTTACATTTTTGTATAGAGCTTCAAAAGTTGTAGATTGCCTTCTGTTATCTTGTCACTCCTAATATCCCCTGAATTAGATAGGCTGATATTAAATATTTCCATCTTACAGGTGAGGAAATTAAGATCTAGAGAAGATAGGATCCATGCTAGCTAGTGAACAACTGTAGTGAGTCCTTTAAAAGATAGGCATTGTCTTTAACTTTATGAGGCTTATAATCTAAGAAGAAAGTAACTAAATAAATACAAAGACAAATTTGAAATACTGACGACTATATTATGAGAGGGCTGGGGTTTAGCTCAGTTGGTAGAGTGCTGCTCTGCACTCTCTGAGGCCCTGGGTTCAATCCCTAGTGATGCAAAAAATGGGAGAATGACGTGACAATCCATTCTCAAAGCAATCCCGAAACAATCAGCCATTGAAAACCCTAGGAGGGTCACTATGAGTTGAACCCGACTTGACAGCACCTAATAACACCACCACCACCATAGTCTGAGGAGTGAATGTAGGTTTCCTTGAGACTCTGGTAGAAAGAAAGATCTGGATGCTATATTACCTTTGCCTCAGTGCAAAGCCATGCAGATTGCTCAAGGCATGACATGTTCAGGGAGCTAGATAGAGTTTGTGTGACAGGATAAGAATGAGCAGGTGCTTGAGGACCACAGGCTACTATCATGGAGGGCCAAGAAAGTGTTTTGATTTGGTCCTGAAAGCAGTGAGAAGCCACAAAAATATTTTAAGCAGCAGAGTGAAACATGTTTTAGGATGACTGCTTTGAACACTGTGTGGAAATACACAGGTGAGGGGCAACTACAAAACTGGTGAGCCAGATTATGCCACTCTTGGGATAGTGTGGGGGAAACATTGGTATTGTAGACAGATGGACAGAGGGGAGAGATTCAAGAACTATTGAGGAGTGGAATGAAGAGTTTGGTTCTGCTCAGTTGTGGTAGAGGAGAAAAAAGCTTGAAGACAGACTTAAGATTTTAGCTTGGAGGCTGGAGGGAAACCTTTTGAGAAAGGGTCACTTTGGGGAAGGAAGAAAGGATCACGGATTCAGTTTAGGACATACTGTGTTTGAAATGCCTTTAAAATATCAAAGTGGGAACATTGAGCAGGAACTTGGACATGTGGTTCTGGAAGTACAAATTTCAGATTCATTGACACAAAGTGAGTAATTGAAACAGTGGACTTGAGCAAGGTCACCAAATTGTGTTCTTCATTTTTATCATATTCCTTTTGTGTGTGTGTGTGTGTGTGTGTGTGGTACTGGGGGTTGAACCCAGGGCCTCATGCTTGCATGCTCAGTATGTGCTGGACCACTGAGCTGCACCCCCAGTCCATTTTTTCTTTTTCTTTTTCTTTTCTTTTCTTTTTTTTTTTTTTTTACTTTGAGACAGGGTCTCACTAAATTACCCAGACTGCCTCTGGTCTCGAACTTGCGATCCTTCTGCCTCCACCTCCCAAGCCACAGGGATTACAGGCGTGCGCCACCTCGCCCGGCTCTTTATCATATTTCTTCAAGGATTATTTTTCCCCTAAAACCTAGTTCAGCCATTGAAAACCCTATGAATAGCAGAGAAACACCGACGATGGTGTTTCATCTGTTGTACATAGGGTCGCTATGAGTTGGACACCAACCTGACAGCACTTAACAACAACAACAAAGACTCATTTAGGAACCAGACCTTTCAGGTAGATATAACCATGTTTGAGTTAGTTTAATAAAGGCCATTCTTCAGGTCCCTATAATGCAAAAGGAAAATTCAATAGGTAAGTAGAATAACAGATATTCTGCCACCTGTGAGTGTCATTAATTTAATAACTAATGGTTAGCTGAAGGAATGATGGAGCATGTCTCTGTAGTGGTGCTTATTAAAGGCTGTGAATATCCCACCAAGCTATTGTACCCCAATTTACTTAATTTGATCCTTGTCATATACTTCCACAATAAGAAATATTTCTGAAACACATTCATAGTGTTTTCAAAGTTTGGATTAATGTTTTTGATAAATTTAAAGAGATGATTCTTCAGTTATAGGTCATACCTGTTTTTATGACTCTTATGAGGGCAGCTGCTTGTGTTAGGAGGAGCCCTAGATTCCTCAGGGTGAGAGATTCATGCTTTCTCCCACTTACCCTCAAGGGGTTACTGTCCTTGGGTTTCAAAGGACTCCTCTGTGAGGGACACCAAAGACAGATGGTTAAGCCCTTACTCTCTGACTTATCTATGAGCATTCACTAGCACCCTCAGTTGCCGTCTTCCTGAAACATGACTCAGATTTAGCCTTGCTTATAGCTGGGGGCTAGTGGCCTAATGGATGGGCAGATACACAGATAATTGCAACCAAGGATGCACTCTGCTTTATTTGAGTTCTATATGAAGTTGTGGGGAGCTCAGAGGGTTGCTTCACAGAGGTTCGGGCAAGAAATTGAATTTGCAAAGGTGACTGACAACCCAGCATCCCTCATCCCAGTGTTTGACAGAGCCTGGGGACTCCAGCTGGAAAGGTCAGCAGGCAAGCCTTGTACTTGCTCCACCTGTGAGCAGCCGAGACTCAGGTGCCTCAGGGTTGTTTTTCTTTTTTCTTTCTTTTTTTCTTTTTAAAAACTTGGTGAAGCATGAGTTTAATTGGGGATGCTTACAGGATGTGGGTAACTCATGGGCAGCAATGACATACAGTTCCACCAGGGGGAAGAATCTCTCTGAGGAGCTGCACCAAGGAGTCCCAGGAGCAGATGCACCTCCGACAAGTCCGACCACCAGCCAGTCATCACCTCTCATGTAACTTAGCATTACGTGCAGCTCAGGCCCCAGAGGGTGAGGATGGGCACCTCAGATAAGGTCCTGTGAGTAACCTTTTAGTTTTTGAGGTAATGCTGCTGAGGAATCATTCTACAAGTTGGGAAACCTAAGTCACTCAGGATTTATTTGAGTTGGACCACCAGTAATCATAACAGATTCTGATCTCCTTTATGGGAGAAAAAGTACAGATCTTTTCAAGTTAGAAAAACGAGAGAAAGAATCTTGATTAATACTTTGGCATGTTCACCATTTTGGGAGAGCATCATTCACTTTTTAGCCACTCTATGCACATTTGCATTTTTTGCAGTACCACTGTTACTCTGTGATTCTTTAATTCTTCAAATCTATAGGGATATCCTTCATGCAGAAATCAGTCTTTTTTCTCCCAATTTAATTAAACCTTTAATGAATATTTTATCAAATGAACTCTGTCTTATATTTCATTATTAATATTGTTTATGAGGCCCTTTCCTCATTAGCGTAATTTATGAACAAGATTATAGGAGGAATGATGTTTTAGGGACAAAGGTTGGTTAGCAATCAGCTGCACATCTGTCCAAATGTGTGCAAAAACAGGCATTAAGGAAGCTGCAGGAGAAAGTGGGGCTGCTGAAGTGTGTGTTTGCCTGAGGTGACAAATTGGGTATACACATTCTGTGAGTGTTAAGTTGTCCTGTGTGACTTCCTGCGGCATTTGGATAGACTGCAGCTGTGAGGAGGCACAGACAGCAAGGCTGTTGAGGCAGAAGGGAGTAGGAGTCAAGGTCATCCTTGTCCTGACTGGGTGTCTGTGGCCCTTTGTCCAGGGTCAAGATCGCTTTGATCTATTCACTTCTCAGATGTCTCCTCATTCACTGATGACCCTGGTAACTAGCTCATAATCTTCCCTCGACCTGTTCTGTCTAAACCATGTGGACCTCCCCTCCACTGCCCTGGCCTCTTGTTTCAGTGACCCTTCTTCCTTCCTTCCTTACTCATCCACCCCTGCTCTCTCACCATGACTTTGTGGCATGGGTAATTGTTGCAGCTCTAAACCTTTCCTTCAGCTTCTTCCTCACCAGCCTGTCTCCCCTGCTGTCTTGTGTGCTGAGCCTGCCCCTATCCAGTCCTCCATCCCCTGCCATCCTCACAGACCTGGCCAAGCTCACTCCCCTAAACATGCTTCCTTTGGTCCTTTTCATTGCCTCTGCCCAGGAAATTCCCAACCCTGGATGGACCCAGCTAGTTGTTCTGCCCCTGCTCCCTGTCAGCCTCAGCTCGTGCTCTTGCATCCTTGCCCATGACTGTTCTGCCACATTGGCCTTTTTCTATCCCTGTAGTGTATGGTTCTCCTTCCTGTCTCGGAGCCTCTTCACCATAGTTCCCTCTCCTTAGATTGCTCTTTCCTCATTTTATCTACAATGACTTTTGGTTCATGATCATCTTTTGCTTCCTAGGGGAGCTTTCTCTGACAGTCTGCCTGAGGTCAGGTCTCTCTTCCACTGTGTGCTCCCTTAGCACCCTGTGCTGTCCTACCTCATACTTAAGATTGTCACTTACTGCTTATGTGCTTATCTGTTAATACCTGGCCTGGGTTTTGTAGGGCAGACCTAATTTCAGCCCTTTTGTTTCTTTATGCCCATGAAATGTCCTAGAAATTCTATTAGTTTGGCATCCAAGTGCCATCTCTGACTCTTATAATCACAAGCAGCTCAAAAATCTTTTGTCAGCAGGAGTGCCCTGATTTTTACTTCACAAAATAACTGTGGTCATCATGGTTATAATTCCTGCTGGACATCCAGTACAGAATATGAGTGAAGGGCATGGTCTTTGGACCAAATTCATTGAGTAAAATCCTGACGTCACACTTATAACTGGATGACTTGAAATCAGGTACTACTCAGTGCCTTGTTTTCCTCATTTAGAACATAATAATATTACCCACCTCCTGGTTTTGCTGAGAACACCAACTGGTCTAATACAGGCACAGAGCACAGAAAATCACTGAAGACATGCAGTGATATCTAGGAAATGTTAGCTTCTATTATTGTGGGCTGTTCTCTACCACCTGTGAGGCAGGTAAGGCTCTACTGCCTTGTGCTTAATTTTTTTCTCACATGTGGACTTTCAGTAAACATCTGTAGATTGAAATTTTGAGGAGGCATAGAACCCAGATCATTGAGCCTGTGATTTAGAGCCCTTTCTTTTTGGGGATCAGCACCTGACTTTCACACCACTCAGACCTACCCTCTCAGCATCACTATACTACCATCTCTCCATCCCTTACATAGAACTAGGGGCTCTGACGTGTTTTCTCTTACTCTGGCTTGTTGTTATGAGGTGCCATTGAGTCAGGTCTGACTCATAGCAACTCTCACAGGGTTTTTAATGGCTGTTGTTTTGGAATTGCTTTGGGAGTGAATTGCCATGTCCTTCTCCCATTTTTGTGGTGTTGGAGATTGAATCCAGGGCCTCAGAGAGCACAGAGCAGCACTCTATCAATTGAGCTAAACCCCAGCCCTGACTGTCCAGACACTCCAATTCCTTCCTTGAACTCAGCATTCTGTTCACTACCACCTTTAATACCAGCTTCACCTCTATCCTTCAGGATATCTCCCGAGACTGTTGACACTGGATGTACCACTCTGTGTCCACTCAGTGCTTTGTTGATTCACCCTAGTATTTTGCTTTGTAATGATAAGATTATAAACTATTGAAAGCAGAAGAGACATTTCCTGTCTCCCAGGAACTATACAAAGCACAGAGGAACTTGACCCTCCCTAGGCATTCAGGAAGAGCTTGTTGACTGAAGGAAATAACCAGTTGACCTGGTTTTGGTATCAGTGTATTAATACTTGGATACCAGGTTGTACCCTGGGTCCTTGTTAAATTTCATGTTACTCAGCATGTTCTTTCACCAACTTTTGGCAAAGCTGGGTGGCAAGACCTCTGTCCTGGTTGATCCTTCTTTTCTTTCTCTGACTTTCTAGGAATACCAAATCCTTCCTATACTAAGGATATCATTCACATGTGACAGGCGTTGCTTCAAGGAATAGCGGTGAACTAAGCAGGCAGGGATCCTATTCCAGTGGAACTGCATTCTGGTGTTTGGGAAAAGGCAGCCAATAAGGACACCCAGAGCAGCCACGAAGCTTAGATTTTGTTGTTGTTGTTGTTGTTAAGTGCCATTGAGTCATATCCAACCCATAGTGGCCCTCATAGGGTTTTCAATGGCTGATTGTTTTGGGATTGCCTCAGGAGTGGATTGCCATGTCCTTCCATTTTTGGGTGCTGGGAATTGAACCTGGGACCTCAGAGACTGCAGAGTGGCACTCTACCAATTGAGCTAAATCCCAGCCCCTTGTTAGATGCTGGCGAGTTGTGTCCGGCTCATAGGACCCTCATAGGGTTTTCAAAAGCTGACTGTTTCAGGATTGCTTTGGGAGTGGATCGCCAGGTCCTTCTCCCTAGCCTAAAGCACCTGGTATTCCCAGGCAGTCTCCCATCCAAGGACTAACCAGGTTGACCCTGCTTAGCTTCTGAGATTAGGCAGGATTGGATGCTAGGGTGCTATGGCTGAGGCCCTTCTAGGTGTTCCCATAAAGGTCTTGGGTTTTATTCCAAATTAGCTAAACTTTTAATGAGGAGGGGGACACAATCTAATTTATGTGATGTCACCTCATGTCTCATGAGCTTAAGGAAATTGAACTAACAAACTCATTTGTAGGAGGAGAGAAGTTATTTGCATTTTAAGAGAAGGGCACTTGACTAATTACTTTATGGGTAAAGCTTATTCTATTTAAGAGAGTTGCCTGCTCTTTCAGGGAGTATTTATTGAACAGGGTTATGCATGGGTCTCTGCTAGCCTCTGTTCTCAACTATAGAACTGCAACACCCAACCCTAGCTCTTTCACTTTCTTGCTTTGGCTTAGTCTGAGAGTAGAACTAGCAACTTTCAAAAGTAACTGTTGCATTCAGACAGGAATGAACATAGTCACACCTTTTTTTTGTGGCATGAGAGAGTGAAACAGGTCCAAGATAAATGAAAGATCTGACCCAAAGTCAGTTGTTTGAATTGCATTATATAGTCACTATTTTGAAAGACATCTCTACCTATGGATAAAGATAAGATTTTAAAAATCTATTGCCAAGAAGTCTAGTTTTACAAGACAGTGTGATAAAAGAAATGGTTGTAGGGTACAAAACATGAAATTGTTTATTCTTCATATTTTAACCAGCATTTCTTGCTTCTGAGTTTCTTAAGGTTCTTCCAAGTGAATTGTTTTAGACACAAATTGTAAGGAAAAGGAATATGGCATAAGTAGAATTAAGTGACTCCCCCAAATGCTTCCTGCTTCTCCTTCCCCCAGCATATGTATGTAAGTGGTCAACACTTTGGAAGAAATACACCCCAAATGGAGCATGCTCACTTTGCTCCCAAAAGCACTTGAGCATTTGATGGTGATGAGAAGGTTATTTGATTGTTGTTGTTGTTGCTAGGTGCAATCCAGTCAGTGTCGGACTCATAGTAACCCTACATACAAAGGTGAAACAGTATTATTAGTGCTTCTTTGCTATTCATAGGGTTTCAATGGCTGATTGATTTTTGGGAGTGGGCTTCTGGGTCCTTCTTCCAAACCTATAGCACCTGGTGTTCCCAGGCGGTCTCCCATCCAAGTACTCACCAGGCCCGACCCTGCTTAGCTTCCAAGATCTGATGGGATCGGACACCGCAGTGGTATGGCTGCTGGCTATTTGATTGTAGCTCTGCTCAAAAGGGCATGCTCCCCTCTCTCTAAGATTATAATGTTGTCAGGAAGATCCTGGTGGCATTGAAATCTGAGCAAGTGAGGGGAAGGAGAGAGAAAGGGTATTGGCTGTTCTTCAGCCTTGAGGTGTGAGAAGGATGGTGCTCAAAGACCACCCAGGTGGCTGCAGTTTTTTCCTTTTAAGTCTGTTTTCCCTGCACTGGGGTAGAATCTTAGAAGGAGAAAGAACAGAAATAAAGTTTGGTGACAGAACTCATCAGGCCTGACAGAGTCAATATGATTAGGAGTTCATGAAGTTAAGAACATTTGAGCAGGTGTATATGTATAAAGGCTAAAGGAATGCTCCCTTGAACAGAGGGCATTCACCCACAGGTGTGAAGTTTGCTTTGTATCAGTGACAACACTTAGAAAATGGCTCTGGTCTGTACTTGGGTTACTTTAAAGCACTTGGAGTAACCTGACTGGTCTCCTATATGGCTGCCTCGCCTTACTCGGATGGGGCAAAGCTGCTCAATAGATGCTCTGTGTTCATTGAGACCCAAATCAGGATGAGAAGTTAGATCTTTGGTTCTTTAGGCCATAGGTTTTCCAGTCATTGATTTAACCACCTCAATTCTTGTTTATTGACCATCTTTCAAGGTAGCAGGCTTGTTCTGGTACTGGAGATATTTGGTGGGCAGGCTGCACATGGGACCTTCATTCTGCTCGGGGACATAGATGAACAAGCAAGCTGAAGGTAATTTCAGAGAGCACTCACCTAAGGAAAGAAGGTAGGTGACAGCACCTGCTAAGGCAGTCAGAGAAGACCAGAGTGGGCTCAGGGACAGAGTTTTCCAGGCAGAAGGGTGATACAGAGGTTTTGACGCAGGAAGAAGTATCTTGGAGCTGGGCAAGGCTGCTTATTGCAGAAGAGACCAACAGTCTCCTTGGATCCTTCTTGATCCCTCACATTCCAGTGCAGTTCCCCATACTTGTTTCTACATGGCAGCGACCTCATTGTGGGGCTTCTTGGGGGACACTGTGGGGATTCTTTTCTTCTTCTCCTGGCAAAGACGTGAAGATTTCTGATTAGAGCATGAAGTCCCATGAGACTAGGAGATTGTTTGCCTATCATTCCCCACCTCCCAGGTCATCCAAATATGGATATTAGATCAAGAGTTCCTCTATTGATCTGGAATTATGCATGGCAGGACCTTACTCCCTTGCAGTGTTAATGTCCTGTTGTTTTCCTATTGATTTATTTCCTCAGGTTTTAATTTGGATTTTTTTCCATGGTATCTGTCCATTGGTTGTCTGTTTTAGTGAAGCTAATTGTTTAGCTATTAAAATGGTGCATTAGTTCAACACAGCTATTATAGATAGCTGTTAATGGGGAGTTTAACCTTTTTAGTCCGTGTCTGTCTTCGAGTTGATAGTTAGGTTTGTGGCATCCAGCTCAGCCAGCTCGTCCTCAGACTGCAGTGTTTTGTACTGGAGAATTTCAAAGGTCATGAGAAGACCCTGTTAGGGGGGTATTTGGAAGATTTTAGGGTGGATACAAAAATACTTCCACTTGGAAGAAAAGGACTGACACCAGAGGTTAAACTAAGGAATGGAGGAAAGCTACCCCTAGAACTCTCACCCACAGTAGAGGCTTGTCTCTGAGGCCCTGGAACATGGTGAAGCCCCCAGGAAGCAGGAGGGACCATCTCTTGTCCTCATTCTCCAGCTGGCCCTGGGAGTCATTCAACCTGTGGGATTGCTTCTCCTGGTGACCACCAATTCACACCAGACCCACTGTTGTCCTGAGCTCCTGCCAGCCTGCTGCATTCACTCATTCCAGTATGACCTCAGCTTCTAGTTGATGCCCACCTGACCTGACTCAGTCTGTCTAGAACACAGTTGAAGTTGTAGCAAGGGAAATGCAGGGTAAAAATTAAAGACAAAAAAATGCTTTATTTTCATGGTTTTTTCCTTTAAAAAGTCTAGTGCTTGTGAGAACATGTGCTTATTTAATGATGAAGGTATTTTGTTACATGTCCAGAGGTAATTTGGGCAGACGGGCTGGGCAGAAGGGAATGCTGGGGGGTGTATGGTAAAATGTATTATTAAAATGAGGCATCTGTTGTCAACAAGCCAGGCTGGTATCAGTGTAGACTTGCTTGATCTCCTGGGGTTTCTTTCTAGCTGTAGAGTTCTGTCATCATTAAAAGACACAAAGCTTAACCACTTGCTGCTTTAAATACTACGAAGAGATGGAAAATGAGCTTGGTACCATGGGCATCGAGAGCCTAGTAACATGTGTACTGCAGACATGGTCCTCTTTTGGCTGACGTTAGAGACGTCCGCACAATAAGTATTTGAGTGCCTCCCATGTGCCAGATGCTGTCTGGGTGTTAGGAATACAGCAGTGAATCCAAAATTCTTGACAAAGACCAACTAAAATTTTCTGCTTTTTTTAAGCTTATGTTCTGTAGGGATATGAATGAAAACCATAACTATAATGACCAAGTAAATTATAAATTATGTTGAAGATTGAAAATTGGTATGGGGAAAAATGGTACAGAGCAGGTTGGGGGAGCAGGTTATAGACAAGAGAGTAGAAGCTCAGTACAACACTAGGAAGTGATGGAGGTGGGATTAAACTGGATCTTTTGAAGTCCAAGGACCTGGTATGATTTTAGGCTGGCGGAAGGCCCTGTACCACTTTGCCTATCAGATTCCCCAGTTTACTGAGAGAAGCCACCACTGCCAGCTGTGGTTACAAAAGGTGCTGTCTTTCTGGGTTTCATGTTTTTAACTCCTTTCTCACCTCTCAGTAAAAAGTACCAGACAGCTCTGGCCAGTCCAATGCTGGGAATAGTGTAAGTCAAGCTTCTCATTACTAAACTTGCTAGCTTCTTTCAGGGTAGCTGAGGCCTGAGGGTGAAGGCTGTAACTGGGGAAAATGATGTTCAATGACCAACAATTACTATTATTTTTCTGTAGCATGGCCTTTTTCTGGCAGTTTATTTATCATTTTGTATCTGGGTCTTTAGAGGGAAACTCTAAAATGTGCTCTTTAGAGCTTTGTTCTTCATTATGTGGCTTCTTGGTCAGAATGTGATTTGAAAATGAAAAGTGCTTGGCAATAAGAATAATGGAAGTAAATTTTTGGTATTAAACATTATTGAGCCATGGTTAATAAGTAACAAGTTTTACTAGTTTTCATAGTTTCTAAACAATAGGTTTTAGAGATTGCTTTTGGATTGAGTCCTCTCCATGGGGGTTTGAGGAAGAACCTTGTCCTATTGTGTCCAGTTTGTGATTCCCTGTCCCATTTATTTCTGTTTATTGCTACTTCTACAGGAAGCCAAAAGAAAGGATTACTTTAGAAGAGATATATTGTCAACCCCTGTGGTTACCTAGCTGCAAAACAAATTGAACTTTTGGTTAATCACTGAAAGCTGGGCCATTGCTGGCCAAAAGGGAGATGCTCAGACCTGGGTGATGGGAGGTAGGGTCTTGGCACAGCTCTGTGACCGTCTGTCATATCTTAGGGCATCTTTCTGGGCTGTAGGACAGTAAAGAAACTTTATACTGTTTGACAGTTTTTTCAAGGGTACCAGTCAAGGAAATAATTAAGTTTTGGGTGTCCAAAATTGGATGTTATTGGTGTGCCTTTGTTTTAGTACCGCAGGTGTATTCCTGGTGGAAAAGATGTAGATGGAATTTTAAGTAGTTTTTCAATGAAAAGAATCGTGTGTGTGTGTGTGTGTGTGTGTGTGTGTGTGTGCGCGTGTGCACACACGTGTGTGTATTGTCAGGCCCTCATGCATGCTAGACAAGTACTCTACCACTGGGCCCTTTTACTTTTTAATATGTTAGTTTCATCGGTAGGGGCAGCTCTGACTACCTCCCTTTTTCATATTAGTTTAAAAATATTTTAAAGTAAAACCTGTTTGTTTCAGAGATACAGAAAAGATAAAAACAATAAGGCAAAATGTTATTTATTAAAATAGGATCATTTAAATGTATTCTTGAAATTGCACAGCATATTGTGAATGTCTTCTGTGTGATCTTTTACACATGTTCTTACTGACTGCATAATAGTTCATTAAAATGGGTGTTCCATTTAACTTATGTTCTGTTGTTATAAATTTAGTTTCCTCTTTGAAACACTATAAAGCACATTGCATTGAATATCTTGGGGTAACAAAGTCACCATACATATCCACAATTATTTCCTAAGTAGGAAACTGTAACAAGGGACGTACAGAATTTTTTGGTCTTTGTTATGAGTCACAAAGTATTTGTTTTGTTTTGTTTTTGATTTTTAAAAGGGATAAAAACTTAGAAATTTTGATGTTAAAATAATTGAATGGTTAGGAGCCCAGACTTTGAAGTCAGATATACCTGGGTTTGAATCTGTGCTATAACCACTTGTGAGATACTGGCAAGTTCACATCTCCAAGCCTCAGTTTCCTCATTTATAAAATGAGCCTAATAATATCTTTGAATGTGAGGATTCATTGAATGACATAATATGAATAAAACACTGAAGTGTATATAGGATCTTCACCTATCTCGTCTCTGCTTCACCGACTGCTTCCTAGCAGTCACTGTAGGCACAAGGAAACCTGCTGCCATCTTGGTGCACTAAAACCAGGGTTGAGATGTCTGTCCTAATTCTGAAGGCCTGCCTTCAGACATTTATATGTTCAGACAAACTAATCAGGCTGAAATTTCTCACAGTTATTTGCAGCTAGATGAAGCAATCCATTTAGTTGCTTTGGAATTACCCAGGCGTGGAAGAATTTGATTTCTAAGCCTTAAGAAATGCTGTAGATACTGAAGCACAGATGGACACCAGAGCTAGGTTGGTAAAATCAGAAACAAGGTGGCCTGAGGTTGACCCTTGGTCAAGGTTTCTGTCCTGGACAAAATTGGTGATTCTGCCTAGGACCCAGCGTGAGCTGAGGCTCTGCATTTGGCCAGCGTCAGTCATGAAATTACTTCTTCTCTTACCCTTTGAGGAACTCTGGACTACTCATCCTTTTCTTTTCACCTTCCCCTTTGATGGAATGAAGCTTTTGTTGATTCTGTTTATCTTTTTCCTTAATCAGAGGCCTAAAAACATTTAGTAGTCCATTTCTGGTAAAACTGCTGCTGTTATAATATGTGGACTGTCATTGAGGGCCGTAGGGAAGGAGGACTTGAGCTGAGTTTTGGGACTCAGATTTCAGAGTGTGTAATTGCTCCTTTAATGAGTCTTGACAACCTATGGCATGGGAACAGACGGGCAAATTGGGGTACCAAAAGTAATGTACCAAAGACACACAAGTAATAAATGGCAGCGCTGGGATTTGCATCCTTGCAGAGTGTGGCTCCATTGTTAGTGCCTTTTAACCATTAACAGAACGATGTCATTTCAATCTGTTTATCAGAATGTTTTATGCCTATTTGTGCCACAGGATGCATCACTCATTCACCAGTTACACAACTATTGTGTGGAAGGATACAGAGAGATGTGATGTCTGGTCTTAAGAGATTTTCATATAATGGAGCAACAAAATAACTGTAAATTACAACATGGAATTACTATTTGATATATAGCTTTAAATGCCAAATTCTCTGAAGAGCTTTGTTTGGAGTGATCAAAATAGACAGTCCTTACGTAAAACACACACACACACACACACACACACACACACACACCTTGTGTGTACCTCTTTCCCCAGCTCTCACTTGGCTGTTCACTCTTCCTTTATTGGCAGTTCTGACATGATGGTTTGTCAGCTGTGTAACTCCATGGTACTTTCAAAGTTTGATATGAGGAAAGAAACAGCCTCACGCACACATAGCATTTTGTTTTCCTGTCCCCTCTTTTAAGGTCATGCCTTCTTGTTATGAATATATAAAAACCCCCATCACTTTAGATTCCAATACTGTGTGCATGCTCACAGCCCCCACCATCTCTCTTGAGAATCATTACTGTGCAAAGAAGGTTATGTTTCTTCTCTGTACATACCGTCAGCAAACATTTGATTAAGCTTAGCGTTCTGTCATATGTATTAAGGTTCTTAATTCTGAAATTTGAAGTATTTTAATACTAAATATGCCTCTTTAATCTCTGCCCACCTCTGTGAGCTCATCCACTTCCCCAAAATCTGCTCCTCTCTGGGGTGCACTTCTTGGTTTAGTTAACAAGGGAGAAGGCAGGAAATGGATAAAAACAAGCTCTGGGATTCTTGAAATCCTGGGGCTTTAGAAACCGTGGGTTTCTAAAATTAGTTGAGAGGTTTTGAGTAAGGGAAAGAGCCCTGCCAACTGAACGCATCCCTGAGCATGCTGTTCTGTGTGGCTCCATTGCAGATTTTCCTGACTCCATAGAGGAAACACTAACTTATGTTGCTAGTGGTAGCGATGCTGATGCTGATGACGGCAGTGGTTACCATTTGGTATGTGCTAAGCATTGTGGAAGGCACATTTCATACTTACATAATCCTTACAGTGACCTGCTGCTATAGGTCTCTCATGCCAATCATCGATATGAGACTGGCTCATAGAGGTAAGGTTTTTCAGTGTTCCACAACTAGAGGGTAGAGAGGCCAAGATTTTCATCTATGTTATTTCAGACCAATAGACCTGTCCTTTTAAACATTCTACTCTACCACAGGTTTTAAAGCACATATTTAATTGTGCTTTACGGCTACCACTACTGGATCACAGAGTTTTTACTTGTATTGTCTTTGCTGTTTTAAATAAACCTTTTTCAGAATGCAGTTGAGTGTAAATGAATATACTTAACGTTATTCACTAGAATGCAGTCATTATTTTGACTAGAGATGATGACTTTTACCCTAAAAGTAGCAGTTAATACCAACCTGGAGTTTATGTTTAGGCAGATGATGCATTGACCCTGGGACAGGAGCCAAGACTGTTCTGGGTCTTACCTGTCATTGAGTAGTTCTGTGATTTTGGAAAGCTCCTTTTCCATCCATTACTAATTGTCATGGTTCCTATATTAGTCCAATTTCTGTTGCTATAACAAAAATGTCTAAGGATGGGTAATTTATAAATAAAAAGGGTTTGGGAGGTCCGAAAGTATGGTACTGGTTTCTGCTCAGCTGTCAGGAAGGCCTCATGGGAGACAGCATCAAGTGGTAGCAGTGTGTGGAAAATAGATCCCATGGCAGGGCTTGATGCCAGGAACAGGGAAGGGACCAGTCTTTCTCTTTTAATAACAACTTGCTCTTCTAGGAACTCGCTCACTCCATGAGATGAGCATGAATCCCTTCTCAGAGCAGCACCCCCAAAGACCCAGCCACCTTCCACTAGACTCACCTGTTAAAGGGTCCATTGTCTCTTAATACTATCACATTAAGTACTAAGCTTCCAACACATGAGACTTTTGAGGACACACTCAAATCACATCTGAACCCTTGCAGTAACCTTCCCTTTCCTTCCCCTGTCCTCCTCACCTATCCTTCTTTTTTTTTTTTTTTCCCCTTTCTAAGCTTCATAGCCTTTACCATTTGACCAGATTTGGCATGTAAGATAGAACCTGCTTGCTACCTCTTGACTTGATTTCATCATCTCTTCAGTTCCTTCCATGTCTAGAACTCTTGTTTTAGCGGGGAGTGGCTTTTTGAGATGAGGCCTTGCTGTGTATCCCAGGCTGGCCTCAAGCTCAAGATACTCTTGCCTCAGCCTCCCGAGTACTGGGATTACAGGTGTGTGCTACCATGCCCGGCACTGTTTCTAGAACTCTTTATCTGATGATATAAATGGGGTAGCTTTGGCAGCTTTTTCTAGATGACCAACTTGTCTCTTTTCAATATTGGATGTAGTTGAGTTGCAGGGTAATTGTATCATATGCTGTGCATGTGGCACCGGTAGGGTTCCCTAGAGCCATGGGGGCTGGGGAGCCTGGTTGGGAACCATGTTGTTTAGGAAGCATGTTGTTGTTGTTAGGTGCTGTCGAGTTGTATCCAACTCATAGCGACCCTCATAGGGTTTTCAATGGCTGATTGTTTTGGGATTGCCTTGGGAGTGGATTGCCATGTCCTTCTCCCATTTTGGGAGGCATAGACTTACACAAAATGAAACTGAGATGTTCATTGTGGCTTTGCATCTGGAGTCTTCTGTGAGACCTGAGCTGTCACATGGAACAGATACACTTCTTCCTTGTGGGAATTGTTCCACATATTTCCATGAAGTTGAGCCTGCCACCTAGGTGCTTTAGAAATAACACTCGTGCTTCCCTGAAAGGCAGTAGTACAGAATGATCAAAAGCACAGGCTTTGATGCAGACTGCCAGGGTTTGAACTGCAGCTCTGATATTAACTTGTTAGCTGAAAGACCTTGGGCACATTCCTTAACCTCTCTATGCCTTAGATTCCTCATCTGTAAAACAAGCTGTAATAAGAAAACTATCTCTTGGGGTTGTGGTGAGGATTAAATGACTTTCTATATTTAGAGTACTTGGAATAAATAGTTTCTGGCACCTAATATATATAAATGATTATGTAGTGTGGCACCATTTGATTCTCTAAATCAAGTGAGAATGTTTTATAAATTTTTTAATACCATTCAATACTCTTAATGATAGGGGGCAAAGAAATGGAACATTCTATGTGAAGCTGTAGCTTATGATCCTAATTCATGTAGCAGCAATAAAATTGGCAAACTGAGGATGATGATGATAGGGAGCCCATGGATGTGACAGGCTCCCTGAAACAATAATATCCTAGCTTAGCTGTACATTAAAATTACTAGGGAATGCCAAAGTCTATATCTTGTGGTTCATTTTCAGATCATGTGAACTAGAATTTTGCAGGGTAGGGGAAAGGAGAGGAGGTCAAGGAATCTCCCCCTCATAATAAACTTCCCAGGTAATTCTGATCTATGGATTAGTGTTTAGGAAGTTCTAACTTGGATGTTTTAACAGTTTATTGGTTATATTTAAAGGTACTTGGGAGGATTTAGTTATTGTTGTTAGATGCTGTTGAGTCTGACTCATAGCAACCCTCAGGAGTGGATTGCCATGCCCTTCTCCCATTTTTATGGTACTAGGGATTGAACCCAGGTCCTCAAAGAATGCAGAGCAACACTCTACCAACTGAGCTAAACCACAGCCCAGGGAGGATTTAGTAGAGGGTCTGATAGCAGATGTCTAGATTTAAGTGAGTTTTCATTAGGTAACATGAAGAGGCTATATAAGCCTGAGGCTGAGAGTTTGGCTCTATTTCTCATTGAGGTCAGTTTTTACTGGCTGGCTGGTTCTCTTGCCTTGGGGTACACTGATGATAGAGACTCTTAACTGTATGAGAAGTGGGAAGGAAGAATAATTGGGGAGTTGGAAGTAGCTAATTTTTGTATCTTGGTTTGTATCAGGTACATTGGATTCCCCTGTCTGGAGAGACAGATGGAAATGGAAGCCATGGGTAGAGGAAACAATGCAGGAAAGTCAGTGAGCAGGCATTTGGATGACTGGCCAGTGTGGGCAGACGAGCTCAGTAGAGAGCTGTTCTAAACTCTTCAGTCTAGGAGCAATGAACAACCTGGGGCTGTGTGTTAAGTGGAGAGAGGAGGCTGGCATGTTGTTGAGGAGAAAGAAGAGGATTACAAATGAAGGATTTTTTTTTTTTGAAGAAGAAGCTGTTGAATACCTCTTTACTCACCCCTACTTTTTTACTTCCCTGTGGCTAAAACATCTTTTAAAGCTTCTAGGTGAAGAGATCAAGGAGTGCCAGGATGGGTGATTGATAGCCCTTGAACCAGCATATAGAAGCTGATTTGGCTTTGCTGCAGATGTACCTACTTTGTAGAACTTCCATAGAGATGAATTAAATGGTGGATATGAAAGTGCTTTTTTCCCCCCCACAACAGTAATGGGGGTGCTGAACCCAGGGTCTTACACATACTTTGCAAGAGCTCTACTACTGGGCTGCACCCCAGCCCTTTACTTTTTGAGACAGGATCACACTAAGTTACACAGACTGCCTCTGGCCTCAAACTCATGATCCTCCTGCCTCTGCCTCCTGAGTTGCTAGGATTACAGGTGTGCACCACCATGCCTGGCGTGCCTTGTTAACTACAAGGTGCCATTTACACTTACAGAAGTATTGCCTATGATATGGATACAGCATGCCATTTGGAACTGGTAAGAGAAAACAGACTGCCCTACAAGAGAGTACAGCCCCAAATCTAAAGATCTGGAAATATCACTACATTCATTTCATGGTCTTGCATGTAAGACTGTTGACCTTTGTAAGATCTTTTGCAAGCCAAAGCAGTGTGCTACTACCTGATGGTTACAGTTGCTGGTGGGGTCTCTTTAATGGTTTTCCACTGTGGCTGTTGCTTTTGGGCTGCTGGCTGGTTACGTCCACTTCTCAAAGCTTGTACTGTAACTCCATTCCTTTCTGTTCTACATGAAAAAACATGCCATTCATATACACAAAAGGGACATGATTAAAGAGGGAACCCTGAATCTAGCTGATTAAAAAAAAATGCCAGGCACGGTGGCACACACTTGTACAACCCTAGCACTTGGGAGGCTGACGAGGGAGGAGTTTGAAGTCAGCCTGGGCTACATAGCGAGACTGTCTCAGTGACACCCCCAAAAGAACACCATAGTAGCTTATTCACAGATTTGGAGACTATATTTTTAGAAATAAATGATATATACTGACTAACATACCACACGGCACTTGTCAAGGTGAAAGCTATGACTCTAGGTAGGGACATCAGCAGTTACTGAGTGCCGTGAAACCACTGTAGAGGGCTTCCTCATGGGTCTGTCATTGTGTAAAGTTCTCAGGCAGACAAATGGGGTACTATTTGGAATAGTAGACTCCTAGATCCTATGGGAGTTGTTCAGAGAAAGAGGGATGGAAATTAATTGAAGTCGTCTAATTGGCCAGCACATTGACAGATAGGTAACGAGCTAGCTGCCAAAAATATGAATAATTATAATAACTTCTATGTGGAGCACTTTATATTTTATATAGTGTTTTTATGGGATCATGAATTCCGATGCCTTCAGGAACAGATGGGTAATAAAACTTAGGAAACCAGTTAAGAATACTACAGTTGGATGATGGAGATTGTGACAATCCAAAATTTAAAACAAGCATAATTCCATACTTCTGATTCTCAGGGAACTTTTACAGCTCTGATCCCATTTAATGTGCACAGCATCCTTATAAGGCAAATCTTTTCTCTCCTTCCAAAGATAAGAGAACTTGTCAAGATCAAATAAAGGCAGAGAGAGCATGTGGCCTTGAGACTGCAGTGAGAATTTTCAGAGCTGTGAGATACCTCCCTAGAGGCTGAGGCTCTCAGGACTAAGCCTCTAGGAAGAAGGTATTGTGCTTTCCCCAAGTGTGTGCCCTCTCCCCAGAGCTGCCCCAGTCACTCTCTGGGCACAGCTCTGGAGAGAGGGCCTTTGGGCCTGTTTGTTTCTACTCTTACCTACTTTCTTAAATGGACCCAAGAGGCAAAGCCTGGGAAACACCAACAAGACTGGTACAAGAGTCAGAGAAAGCTATCAACTTTGTCAACAGACAGGTCCTTTTGGACCTAATAATAGGTGCAAAGTGCTGAAATCAGCTTTGTGGTCATATTTAATTGGCTGACTTTGAGATTTCTCAACTGTCTCTTCCTTTTTATCTTTTGACCATCTTAGTCAGTTTTCACTTAAAGGAAAATAAATGAGAGAGAGGTGCAGAGATCTAGATGAGGTTACTGATACCCAGAGTTAAGAAAGCCCTACGTTGGGGCTGGCTTCCCCTAGAGGTGGGAGGTGGTGTCAGTTACAATTAATTTGAGTAGCCTCTCTGACTCTGAGTATGTGACCCCTGGTTATAGCAAATGTGACAGCATGAATTACCTTCAGTTATGGTGAACTATATTCAACTGCATTACGGCCCATACACCTTGGTGGGAATTGCCTACTTTGATAGTCTTGACCATGGAAGAATAAGATAACAGGAAGATTTGGAGATGACAGACACCCAGAATCTAGGACTAGGACATAGCAGCAGGCCTGGGGTTGTGGAGGTCAGAGATTATATGTGGCTTGGGGTCTTATTCTCACAGTGTTTGAGGAAGGGATTTGAATTAAGTTACCTACTTTATTGAGGTTTAATTTACTTATAATGAAATGGTGTACCTTTTAAGTGTGTAGTCTGATGAGTTTTGATAAACTTATCACCTCTGTATCCATCTCTGTTAAGATAGACAATATTTCCATCACTTAAAAGTTCCCTTGTGCCCTTACCGAGTCAGTCCCTACCTCAGTTTCTGACCTAGGGCAAACATTGATCTGCTTTTAACTGTTAGAGAGTTGTCCTTTCTAGAGTTGCATATAAGTGAAATGATATATAGAATGTGCTTTTGTATCTGTATTAGAACTTTGTCCTCCTTACTGCTGGGCGATATTCCATTATATGGATATACCACAATTTGTTTATCCTCTTGCCTACTGTTGGATCTTCAGTCCAGCCATTGGAAATACTGTTTTAGCTATGAAAAATAGCCAGGCTTGGGTTTTTACAAATAAAGTTGCTATGAACATTTTCTTACCCAAGTGTTTGTATAGACACATGTTTTTATTAATCTTGGGGAAAAATAGCAAAGACTGGAATTACTGGTCTCATGAAGGTGGACCCTGGTGATAAACCTGTAAGTTTGTTATGTTGCAGAACAAAAAAGACTCTGCAGATGGAATTAAGCTTACTGACTAATTGACTATTGTAGGAAGATTATCCAAGGTTACATGGGTGGGCCTTTAAAGACTTCATGGACCCTCAGAATCAGAAAGGGAGGATGTAAGAGCCAACCAGAGATTCAAAGACTGAAGGAATAAACCCAGCATTCCTGGCTTTGAAGGTGGAGAACAGAGGCAGTGAGCCAGCCAATGTTTACTGATTCTCAGTGACGAGAAGGGCCCCAGCTGATAATTCACAAGGAAAGGGAGACCTCTGTCCTACCGTCATATATTACTGAATTCTGCCAGCAACCTGAAAGAGGCTGCAAGCAGATTCTGTCTCAGAGACCCTGGATAAGAGCCCATGTGTACAGTTTTATCTTCTATATGTAGGTCTGGGATCCATTTTGAGGTAACTTTTTATAAGGTATAGATGAGATGAGAGTTGAAGTTAACTGTTTTACCAATTCTAGTACCATTTTCAGAAAAACTCATCTTTACCTGTTAAATGCCTTGGCTCCTTTGTAAAACAAATTACATATGGGTTTATTTCTACTGTTTTCTGTTGGTTTACACCTCTGTCCTTATGTTAATACCACTCTTTCCTGGTTGCTATAGCTTTAGAGTATATCTGGAAACTAGGTAGTATAAATTCTCCAGCTTCCTATTAGATCCTTTGAATTTCCATATAAATTTAAGAATCAACTTGTCAGTCTTTACCAAAAATAAATCCTGTTTGGAATCTGATGGGATTTGCATTGAATCTATACATTAATGTGGAGAGAACTGACAACTTAATATTGAATCTTCTATCTAGGAACACATATTCTTCTCATCAGTTATTTAAATCTGATTTAATTTTTTCAATGTCTTATAGATTTCAGTTTTGGACCTTTTATATATTTGGCTAAAAGCATTCCTAAATATTTTATGATTTTTTGATGCTGGTTGGAAATGATATTTATTTCAGTTTCCATTTGTTCCTTGCTACTGTGTAGAAGTCTGCAACAATAAGCACCCTAGCATCTGATCCTACCTGATCTTGGAAGCTAAGCAAGGTTGGCCTAGTTAGTGTTTGGATGGAGACTGCCTGGGAATACCAGGTGCTGCAGGTTAGGGAAAAGGACTTGGCAATCCACTGCTGAAACAATCCTCCACTGAAAACTCTATAAATAGCAGAGAAGCACTGACAATAGTGCTGGGCATGGCACAGTGTTGGGAAGTGTTTTGTTCTGTTGTATATAGGGTAACTGCAAGTTGGACCTGACTTGACAGCACCTAACAACAGCAGCAACAAACTATGTAGAAATAAAATTAATTTTGGATATAGATATAGATATAGATATATGTATATATCCACACACACACATATATGTTCTATGACCTTGTAAATTCACTTATTTCTAGCTTATTTGTGAGGGGATAATTCTTTAGAAAACACTACCACTAAGCTGTACCTACCCCACCTTTAAATCATTATTTTTTAATTTTCAAGTTTTTTCTTTATCTCTTTGTTTTATTTTGCAGTGTTGGTATTTGAATCAGGTGCCCCATGCATGCTCAGCAAGTGCTGTATCACTGAGTAGTTCTCTCAGCACTGTTTTTAAATTTTGAGACAAGGTCTCACTAAATTGTACAGGCTGCATCTGGCCTCAAACTCGTGACCTCCTGCCTCAGCCTCCAAATTAGTTGGGATTACAGTGTGTACCATGGCACCCAGCAAATTATTTTTTATTTTGAGGTAATGTCTCATTAAGTTGTATAGGCAGCTTCTGGCCTTGAACGTGTGATCTTCCTGCCTCAGTCTCCCAAGTGGCTGGGATTACAGGTGTATGTGATGGTGCCTGGCAGTTCTTACAGTTTTTGCTTCAGGTATTTTGAAGATTTACTGTGTGAGTATACATTTGTTGTTGTTAGGTGCCGTCAAGTAGGGTCTGACTCACAGTGACCCTATGTATAACAGAACAAAACACTCCCTGATTCTGTGCCAGGCACACAATCTTACTTATGTTTGAGCTCATAGTTGCAGACATTGTTGTGTCTAGTTGTGTCTAGTTGTGGGTGTTCCTTTTTTGTTGTTGTTGTTGACCTACCACTGTCCCAAACATGGTGTCCTTCTCCAGGGATTGGTCCCTCCTGACTACATGTCCAAAATTATGTGAGACACAGTCTAGCCATCCTTGCTTCCAAGGAGCACTCTGGTTTCACTTCTTCTAGGACAGATCTGTTGGTTCTTTTGGCAGTCCATGGTATATTCAATATTCTTTTCCAGCTGAGGTTGGAATAAAATATTCTGTGTGTTTGACTATTAGATATAATAGTGAGAGGATCCAACTTTAGCTTTTGAGTTCTAGGCCCACTTATTCCACATCTCGGAGTCACTGTACCCATATGTTGATTTCTGATTTTTAGCATCTGCTGCATCCTGTAAAACAGAATTCTATTCTTTTGGGGTCCCTCTCCCACAACTGGTGCCATAACTTCAGTATTTAGGAAGCCATTCCACTTTTAAATTAGACCAGCCTCTCCTGTTAGCAGGACACTGACTTTCCTTTTTCCTTTTTCTTTCTTTCTTTCTTTCTTTCTTTTTTTTTTTTTTTTTGTTGTTGTTGTTATTTTGAGGTGCATGCGGTCTCACTATTTTGCCCAGGCTGGCCCCTCCAAGTCGAGATCTTCCTGCCTTTAGCGTTCCAGGTAGCTGGGATTGCAGGTATGTGCCACTGTATTGGCAGACAGTTCTTCTTGATGTTATGCTGATGGGAGGTTTCCTGAGCTTCCTAAATATTTTTTTACAGCTGACCTGTTGGTTCTCACACTTGCTTATCTAATCTCTATCCTACCATGATCTAACTTGTGATGTTGAGTAACTCCTTTTTTCACTCTGGAACTTTGAGTCTCCGCCTGAAGAATAGGAGGTGTGGACTTGATTCTGCTTGAAAGACCTTCCCCTTCTCATGTGTTCTTGCTCCAGTAACCTCGCAGAGTGGTTGTGAGATCAGTTGAGACAGTGTGGGTAAGGTGAATTGTTAAGGCTGAGCTTGCAGCATGGAAGGGTTGAGGCATGATGCATTCTTTTCCCTGTTGCCATTAGTGTCCACTATTTGACTTTGGTCATGTCTGCAGTTGAGGAAAGTCATTTCACCCTATCTCTACCTGAAGACCCTGAGCATCAGTGCTCATATCTGTGGAGAATGGGTGGCATTGTGGAGAGAAAGTGAGAAAAAACATTTCCAGCCTATATCTTCCTGCCCCTTTCTCTTTGTTCTCCCTAAGCAGAAGCACACTGCACATATGCACATTTTCTCTCCCTTCCAAACATATGCTCTGGAGCCGACCAGGCTCAAGAAGGAGACAGCCATTTTGCTGTCTCTCTTCTTCCTCCTACCCACTTCCTAGCCCAGCACTGCACTTGGCAGTTGCAGCAGACATGCCTACCAGGACATACATGGTGCTTTCACTGTTTTTGTTTTTCTTTCTCTCTTTCTTCTTCCTCCTAAAAATATTCTCCCCCACATGTCTGTCAGTTTTCCATACTGTGTGGACTTGCATGTTGCTGTGATGCTAAAAGCTATGCTACCAGTATTTCAGATGCTAGCAGGGTAGTTGTGGTGGACAGGTTCCAGCTGAGCTTCCAGACTAAGACAGACTAGGGAGAAGGATGTGGCAGCCCACTCCTGAAACAATTAGCCATTGAAAACGCTATGAATAGCAGGGAAACACTGTCAGAATCTTAAATAGATTGAGCATTATAATCAGGATATACTGGTAACTACTGGTGACTGGAAAAGTTGGAAACAGAGAAGGCTGAGTAGTGGAAAATATGGCCTTGAGGACAGAAATGATGCTAGAGATCCCATGATATAATTTTGTCAGACCAATTACTATTTTTTCACCAACATAAATGGTGACTATATACGTGGAGACTGGGCTGGGATTTAGCTCAGTTGGTAGAGCAGCTGCGCTGCAGTCTCTGAGGTCCCGAGTTCAATTCCCAGCACTGCAAAAATGGGAGAATGACCTGGCAATCCACTCCCAAGGCAATCCTGAAACAGTCAGCCATTGAAAACCCTATGAGAGTCGCTATGAGTCAGATACCGACTCGATGGCACCTAACAACAACAATATAAGTGGAAGTCCCCAGATGGAACATAAAGGAACCAAATTGACTACATTTGTGGACAATGGAAGAGCTCAATATCAAATACCAGAATAAGACCAGCTGCTGATTGTGGATCAGACCATCAACTGCTCATATGCAAGTTCAAACTGAAACTGAAGAGAATTAGAACAAGAGTATGAGAGTCAAGGTATGACCTTGAGTTTATCCCACCTGAGTTCAGAGACCACCTCAAGAACAGAGTTGATGCATTGGACACTAATGCCTGAAGACCAGACAAGTTGTGGCATGACATCAAAGACATCATTCATGAGGAAAGCAAAAGGTTATTTTAAAAGACAGGAAAAAAAGAAAAGACCAAATTACATGTCAAAAGAGACTCTGGAACTTGCCCTTGAATGTAGAACAGCTAAAGTAAAAGGAAGACATGATGAAATTAAGGAACTAAGCAGAAGATTTCAAAGGGCAGCTCAAGAAGACAAAATCAAATATTATAATGGCATGTGCAAAGAACTAGAGATGGACAATTTGGAGAGTGCAAAAGAAGGAGGAAGGGATCGAACAAAAGGAGGAAATCCTGGGAGAGAAAAGTAGGGAGAGGAGGAACAAGGAGGAGGGAGGAATGGAAGAGGGGGCGACCTCAGGGTGAATAGCCCAACTTTAATACTTCTGGAAATAATTATAATACCAATAATACCAAAGAATGGTAATAATATGGATGGGCTAGAAAATTCAGGTAATTCAGTGTAAAAAGTTAGTTCACTACAGAAAAAGTTTCAATTTTAACATAATTGGGATCCAAGGATATATAGAAAAATATTACCACAAAAACACATGCAAATGGAAGAGAGGTCTTTGGTGGGGGGGTGGGACAGGGGGAGGAAGTGCACAAGAGGGTAAGGGGGGAACTTATCTGTGCAATGTATGACAAAATGCATATATGGAGATGTCACAATGAAATGCATGTCAGAATGAAACACATTAAGTTGTACATTAAAAATTTCCAATTAAAAAGAAAACCAAAAGAGAGGAACATGCTTTGTTTTTCTCAAGCTTAAAGAATTGAAGAAAAAAACTCAAGCCTCGAATGGCAATAGTGAAGGATTATACAGGGAAAATATTAAATGATGCTGGAAACATCAAAAGAAGTTGAAAAAAATACACAAAGTCATTATACAAAAAAGAATTGGTGGATAACCAACCATTTCAAGAGGTTGCATATGATCAGGAACTAATGGTATTGAAGGATGAAGTGGAAGCTACAAATGAGGGATTGGCAAAACACAAGGCTCCAGGAATTGTTGGAATACCAATACAGATGTTTCAATAAACAGAAGCAGCACTGGAGGTGCTAACGTGTTTATGTCAAGACATTTAGAAAACAGCTACCTGGCCAACTGACTGTAAGAGATCTATAGTTGTGCCTATTCCCAAGAAAAGGGATCCAACCAAATGTGGAAACTATTGAATGATACCATTAATATCACCTGTAAGCAAAATTTTGCTAAAGATCATTCAAAAGTAATTGCAGCAGAATATAGACAGGGAACTGCTGGAAAGTGAAGCTAGATCCAGAAGAGGTCACGGAACCAGGGCCATCATTGCTGATGTCAGATAGATATTAGCCGAAAGCAGAGAATATCAGAAAGATATCTGTCTATGTTTTATTGACTGTACAAAGGCATTTGACTGTGTGGATCATAACAAATTATGGATAACATTGCAAAGAATGGGAACACCAAAGCATTTAATTGTATGCATGAGGAATCTACATAGGCCAGGAGGCAGTCATTTGAACAGAACAACAAGGAAACACTGCCTGGTTTAAAGTCTAGAAAGATATGTGTCAGGGCTGTATCTTTTCAGTGTACCTCAATCTCTATGCAGAGCAAATAATTTGAGAAGAAAGAAGAAAGAAGAATGGTGCATCATGATTAGAGGAAGACTCATTAACAACCTGTGCTATGCAGATGACACAGCTCTGCATGCTGAAAGTGAGGAGGATTTGAAACACTCATGAAGATCAAAGAACACACAGCCTTCAGTACAGATTGAGCCTCAACATCAACAAAACAAAAATGTTTACAACTGGGTCAGTGAGCAACTTTATGATAAATGGAGAAAAGATTGAGGTTGTCCAAGATTTTGCTTTACTTGGTTCTATAGTCAACACCTATGGAAGCACCAGTCAAGAATTCTACAGACTCATTGCATTGAGAAAAACTGTTGAAAAAGACCTCTTTTAAGGTGTTGAAAAGTGAATGTGGCATATTGAAGATGAAGATGCACCTGACTGATGCCATGATATTTTCAGTTGCATCATGTGGTTGTGAAAGCTGGACATTGAATAAGGGAGACAGGCCAAGAATTGATGCTTTTGAATTATGGTGCTAGAGACAAATATTGAATATACTATAGACTGCCAAAATAGCCAACAGATCTGTCCTGGAAGAAGTGCCCCTAGAGTGCTCCTTGGAAGCAGGGATAGCTAGACTGCGTCTTAATGTATTTTGGATATATAGTTAAGAGGGACCAATCCCTGGACAAGGACAGCATCTTTGGGAGAGTGACAGTCAACAAAAAAAGGAACACCCTAAACTAGATGGATCAACACATTATCTGCAACAGTAGGCTTAAATATAAAAAAGATCACGTGCCTGGCAGAGTCGGGGAGTGTTTCGTTCTGTCGTACATGGGGTCACTGTGAATTGGATCCAACTCAAAGGCACCGGACAACAAAAATATTCTACCATATAATTGGTTATCCAATCAGACATATACACAGACATATATATATATATCCCCATATATATAGCCACATATGTATATGTGTATGATATATATATATATATATATATATATATATAATCATAGAAATGGGGCAGGAGTACTGAAATTCAGAATCTTGCCAGTTTTGCCTTTCCTCCTTAAAAAAAAAAGGTCTCCCTTACAATCTGGGTTTGGGGTTCAAGAGAGGAGCATGTGTAGGGCTGGTTTGATGGAGGCAGGCTTTAGATACTCATGGAATGTCTACCTGGTGGCCTGAGAGGGAAGAATAGGATGGTTGTCATGGAGGAATTATAGATAATGTAACTGAGTATGGATGGGACAATTGGACTTTCTGTGTCTCAAACTTCTCTTCTATCCTCTGGGCCTTTCCTCCTTATCCCTCTCTCCCCCTGCATACCTGCCCAGAATGCCCTCTCTTTTTGTTTGTCCAAATCCTGCTTAGCACTCAAGGCATAGCACTTATATATTGTCAGGAACAACCAACCGTTCAGGGTGGCTGCTACCTCCTAGCATTCATAAGCTCATGACAGAAACAGCCCCTTATACTGTGTACAGTGCTTGTGTTTACAGTGTTCACTGTGCACCCTCTTCTCCATTGTCTCCCCAAATTCATCCAAAAGCCCTTTGATATCAGTTGGATGTTAATGAGGGAAGGCAGAACAAGGTAGTTTAGTGTTTGCCCTAAATGTACAGGGCAAACTTAGAGTTACCTTGTGATGCCTCAGTTTCTTCATCTGGATAATATTAAAAGTAGTATGTCCAGTTTCAACAATGTTAAGGTTTAGAGTCATATGGTAAGTAAATGACTTATTGTCTATAAAGTAGTTAGTATTATGGCTGGCTTATAGTGTTCAGTAAACATTTGGAATTATTGCTTCCATTGTTACCCTTATTTATCATTTTTAAAAATTTTAATTTTAATTAATTAATTTTATTTATTTTACGGTACTGGGGATTGAACCCAGGGCCTCATGCTTGCATGCTTCACAAGTGTTAGACCACTAAGCTGTACTCCCAGCCCATTTTTTTTACCTTTTTTTTGAGACAGGGTCTCGCTAAATTACGCAGACTGCCTCTGGTCTCAAACTTGCAATCCCCCTGCCTCCACCTCCCAAGCCACTGAAATTACAGGTGTGCGCCACCATGCGCAGCTCCCTTATTTATTCTTATAAATATCACTTACTTTATAGTGGAGGAAAAGGAAGTATGGGGAGCGTAGATGACTTAGTTGTACTGTTAGTTGTTGGCTGCCTATCAAGGACTATAGATGGTTGACAAAGAGGATTGTTTGGAGTTGCTAGACACTATGCTGGTATAGAGGCTCTGGGAGGAGGACATTTACCCCAACATAGAGATGGGTGGTGGGATGAAGGAGTCTGTATGTGGAAATAGACCTGGAGATCAAAGAGCAGTTCCACAAGGATAATTCCTGTTTATTTCTGTTTTCATCCTTTTGTCCCCAGCCCCTAGAACTAGGCACATTGTAGGTGCTAGCTTAGTCTTTGCTGAGGGAATGACCAGAAGCCCTAAGCCACATCTGTGCCTCTGACCTGGAAAGCCTGAATAGCTATTCATGTCCTCTGAGTCACAAGAATCTCCTGGTACATGAGGAGGTTGGTTCTGTTGTAATCTTGCCAGCTCTTACGGTCTCTGGTTATCCAACTTGATAAATTTAAATCTCCTAGCAACCTCACCCCATCCAGTGTGCATCTTTGCCTCAGTTGTACTTTTGGAGAACTGGATGGAGAAGCGAGGTAATGCATGGGCTGATAGGCACCAAGGTCGCCCAAGTGTTGCCAGTACTGCAGACAGCATGTGGCTGTCTTCAGATGGCCCAGGGCAGGGCAGGCTTTGCAGGAGCACTTCAGCTTGTGGACAGCCTGGATTCCTGCTGATGCTGAAAACCTTCCCTCTCAGCCGCATGTGCTGCTGCTGCTTCTTAGAGTAAGGAGAGAGTTCTGACAATACCTTGCTGCCTGTCTGCTGCCTGGAAACCTCTAGCATCTGGTTGGCCACACAGTAAAACTTCTGAGCGTGGCATTTGCAGCCTGTGAGATGCTCTGGCTCCCATCTGTTCCCATCTGGTTATCCCTCACTATCAGTCCTCTGGCCCCCAGCCTTGCCCTGTAGCTTCCCCCAATATACTCAGAACCCTCCGCCTTCTTACTTTTCACAGGGGTCATTCATTATATCTGTCCTTCCTGGGTACACAACATTGCCCTTTGGGCTTCTCACCATGCCTGCTTAGATGTCTTCCTTTGTAAGGAATCTCCTGTCTTAGTCCAAATTGATCCTCTGTCTGTATAACCTCTAGGGCCTAGGATGGACTTGTTTCTTTCTCATACTTTTTCTGTCTGTGACATAGAATACCCTGGTAGTTCAAATGCTGGCTTTACTGTTGAACTTAGATTCACTAATGGTCTAACCTTGAGCCAGTCACTTCCCTTCTTTGGCCTCAGCATCTTTATTGGTGAAATGGAGTTAGTAATTCTTAAGTCGTAGGGTCTTATGATATGACACATTTGTGGCTCTTCTCTGCTGGCAGCTAGTAGACTTAGACGTCTACATGGTATACATGTTAGCTTACCTCATGATGATCTCCCTCATACTCAAGTCTGTTTCACCAGGCAGCATAACCTCTTTCCATGCAGAAACAATGTGGTAAAGTATTACTCTAATGGCATGTCCAATGGGCGTGTCCACTTTGATAAAACAGGCATGTCACCCAGTGGTTCTGATTTCCATACCCTTCCAATCCCACAGCTTCTGAACTTTACCCAGGCCTTTACATGTACTGAGCCTCAGTAGAAAGAGGATGAACTGGATTTTGAAGTTCTGATGCATTCTCTCTCCTGGTCCTCAGAAAATTAATATTCAGAATTGGAGTTAGTTGTGGAAAATTCTCCATTCTCTCCACTTTTGGTCCTCTGTGAAGATCATAGTTTCAGTTTCTTTCTTTGAATTAATTAATTGGGCAAATATTTATGAGGTGTTGGTAACATGCCTGAGACTGTGAGGTGCTGGAAGTTAAAAGTAGCATTCCTAGATGGATGGGTATTTGCCAAGACATACACTGGTGCTGCTCCATGTGGCCTTGAGGTGGGAGGGGCATCCTGATGATTGCCTTCCTCAAGCCCTCATCCTCTGCTCTAAGGGGATCCTTCCCCAGCTCCACCCACCTCCTTCTGGCTTTCTTCTCCTTCCCTGGCATTTCTGCCCTGGGTGGAGGGACATCAAAGAGTCCAGAGCTTATCTGGTCCAACTGCCTAGAGTGCAGAGCTGCTTCCTTTATATCTTTCTAGTAATGTGAAGAGGACTAGGCAGGTGCCCAACACATAGACCATTTCTACCTGTCACTGAAGTGGATAGCCATTTGTGTTTTCATGAATAGTTGCAGAATGTCTGCTGTGTGCCCAGCTACGCACTAGCTGATGATGTAGGCTACATCTCCCCAGCCTCCAGCTATGGCACAGACAATTTATAGGGAATAAAAAATCAAGGTAGTACCCATTGGTATAAGTGTTATGAAAAAAATTCATGAAAAATTAAATAGCAGTACAAGAAGAACACAATAAATTAAGAATAAATTACAGAATCATCATGTGTCAACTCTGGAAAGGCCTGTCCTGTCTCCTCTTCAAAGCAGAGAAGACCAGATTCTAAAGGGTGCACCGGAGCAAGGGTAGATATCTAATTAATGGCCTTTCCATAGGCAGTATATGTGAACGAGTCCTGGTGGAGGGGCAGTGGTCTTTTTGAGAGGGGTATTGAGATCTTTACTTTCTACCAGTAGAACTCAATTGGGGCCATCTATTTAAGCAATACTCACAGAAGAAAACCCAAAGAAACCAAATTTGTGCATTTATGATGTGGGGGCATTTCTTCCAACTGGAAACTTCCAAAGCCTTTATAATATAGATTTGTATAAGAACTTGATTTGTGCCTTTACTTTTGCACCTACTATGGAAGCATGCGTACCTGGATTTGCAAAATAGGAAGGACTAGTTTGGAGTAGCTTCGGAAAGATTCTGTGACTGAAAGGCACTAGGAACTTTTAACATCAGGTGAAGTCTGAGAGAAAACTGGGTGGGAGGTGCAGGGTCCAAGGCCAGAGGAAGAAGAAAGGCTCCATTCCCCAGGGCCAGCTGACACTGCCATAGTAGCACTGAGAGAGGAGCAGGAAGGGCACTTCGAATGAGAAGGGGGAATAAGTAGCTGCGTACACACCCTCAGGCACCATTCTGAGACTCCATTTCCTCTTCCTCTCCCTATGCCATCATAAGTAGATGCTTGGAGGATATCTTTTTATCATAAAGGAAAACAAACAGTCTTACCTTAAACACTGGTAGGCACCTATGAGCACAAGTATAAGGAAGGAACAGAATAAACCAGAATTGTGAATTTTGTGAAATCAATATAGATAGACTGGGATGCAGCTCCCTCAGCTCTCTCTGTGGCCTCTCTTTGAGGTAGCCATGTGTTTTGGCTAAATGTCTTTTCAAAATTTTTGTCCCAGAACTAAGCCAGGGAGAACTCCTATAGAGAGATTCAGAGGGTCTGGAGCCATCAGTGCCTGTTTTTCCAGACTTTTGTCATGCTGATCCTTAGATTGGGGTCAGGGAAGAGGGACAAGGAAGACAAATGTTTGTATTTGTAATACAGACTTGAATATACTATGTGGAAAAAAAAAAAAAGGACTTAGCTATAAGCAAAGATTGCCAAGGCAGAGCACAGAAAGTCATAACCATAGAAGAACAGTACAATTGAACTCATCAGGATACAAAACTTGAGCTTCTGAATGCTGGGATTACATGCTGAGGCAGGAAGATCACAAATTCTAAGCTAGGCTGTGCTACATAACAAGACCCTGTCTCAAAACAAACTTAAAAGCCGGGAACGGTGGTGCACGCCTGTAATCCTAGTGGCTGGGGAGGCAGAGGCAGGAGGATCGCAAATTCGAGACCAGAGGCAGTCTGCATAATTTAGCAAGACCCTGTCTTAAAAAAAAAAAAGTTTAAAAAATGGACTGAGGGTGAAGCTCAGTGGTCTAGCACTTGCAAAACATGTGAGCACGATGCCCTGGGTTCAACCCCCATTATCGTAAAAAAAAAAAAAAAAAAAAAAAAAAAAAAAAAAAAAAAAAAAAAAAAAAAAAAAAAAAAAAAAAAAAAAAAAAAAAAAAAAAAAAAAAAAAAAAAAAAAAAAAAAAAAAAAAAAAAAAAAAAAAAAAAAAAAAAAAAAAAAAAAAAAAAAAAAAAAAAAAAAAAAAAAA
>VMDO01001625.1:127803-199282 GCA_007922755.1 Pedetes capensis | reverse complement strand
GCACTCCGTGTTGGGTCCAGGCCATGGGTGCGTGTGCGCGAAATCCCCTCCAAGTCTCTGGGATTCTATCCTCTGTCTGTGTGATGGCGAAATGGCGGCGTCCTGCTGCTGGCCACTGTGTAGCTCCTCTGAAGCCTAATCCTTGATTTCAGTGCACACCTAGTTTCATTCTCTATCTCTCAAACTAAATTATCTCTGTCTCTATTTATTCAATTGGCTTTTTTAAACCCCTAACACACACCTTCTGTTCCGGAGCAATAAGAAGCTCCATTAGGGGTTTAAAAAAGCCAATTGAATAAATTAATGTGACTAGAGAAGGCATAAGACTTAAAACTGTTTTCCCAGAGCAGGGAAAGGACTAGTTCCCCATACAAGATTCAAAGAGACAGCAGGAAAGAAAAATAAAATTGTTTTGCAATTATATCCATAAGTTATGCTTATTAAATATTATTTATGCTATTATGTGTGGTTATATGTGTGTATACATACATACACACAGACACACACAGTCAACTATCCATGTTCATGTGTTCTGAATCCATAGATCAAACCAACCACAGATGAAAAATATTCAGAAAAAAATGCATCTTTACTAAACATATGCAGATATTTTTCTTGTCATTATTCCCTAAATTATACAGTATAACAATTATTTACATAGAATTTGCCTTATATTAGTATTATATGTAATATATAGATGATTTAATGTATACAAGAAATTGTATGCAAATATAAAGCCATTTCATTTGAAGAACTTGAGGACTCTGGCCCCAATCATCCACAGAAACCAAGTATGAAAACACACACACACACACACACACACACACACACATGGACAAGTACAAGTAACTTGTTGCCATAGGTTCCTCTAGAAAAGAAAGTAGGCAAATGAGAATTATTATAAATGGTACATTTCTCCAAGAGTGTAACTTAAGCAATTGTTCCAAATAGCAACTTTTAATTCTATGCCATCCAAAAAGACCTTCCTAGTAATTTATGTTTTCCTGAAAAGAAGAATGATTCTGAGTCTACCAACATCAGACCTTATACAAAAAAAAAAAAAAAAAGAAGGAAAGAAAAGAAAAGGATAGGAAAAGAAAGGAGAGGGAATGGAAGGGAAGGGAAGAAGGGAGAAAAGGAAAGAGGGTGGGAAGGAAGGAAGGTAGGCATGCAGGCAGATATTTTTCTGTTTCTGTACTCACTTAAGCCTTCATCATGTCTCACCTAAACTGCAGGGTCAAGTAGAACTCAATTTAGTTCTATACTCTGGTTTTTATTGGTTTGGTGATCTTGGGCAAGTTACTTTTTTTTTCTGAGCCTAAACTATAGTCATGTTGATCTCTAGAGATTATTGTGAAGATTAAATATGATGCAAGAAACAGGTAACAGTGTGTTTGAAACACTTGTGCAGTATTTTAATGGTCATGATTAATACAATTACCTAATACTTAATGTTTATGAGTAATACAAGTACTTAATATTATTAGTCAATATACAGTACTGAACATTCAACACATGGTAGCTGTAATACTGTAAGGAATACCTAACTGACCTCCCCACCTCTAATCTCACCACCTGTTCATGACAAAATTATCTTTCCAAAGCAAGAGTTACTTGAGTCTTTCTTGTTCATCATCTAAGGCTCAGCTTTCATATCATCACCACAAGAAATTATTCCTTTTCTTTCCATAATGTGACAGACAGTCGTTCACTGAACTCTATATAATCCTGAATTAAAACCTATTCCCTTTGTGTGATATTTATTTATTATATTTAATACCCTTTACTTGATGGAATTATGTTAAGTGAAAGAAACTAGCATATATATGAGAAACAACCTCTAATGTGAAAGGCACTGCTTAGCATCCCAAATTACCTTTTTCAATTATTCCTTAATAGATAAAGAATTCTGCCAAAGGTCATTGGGTGAGTAAGGTGTGGAGACCCCAGTCTTTCTACTCCAAAGCCCATATTTCAAAAACTATGCTATGGGCTTCTTGGTATTCCTAGAACTTTTATAGGATTTAATACTTGGGAGAAAGAAATATTTTTTAAAATATGATGTAGCACCGGGCATGGTGGTGCATGCCTGTAATCCCAGTGGCTTGGGAGGCAGAGGCAGGAGGATTGCAAGTTTGAGACCAGAGGCAGTCTGCGTAATTTAGCGAGACCCTGTCACAAAAAGTAAAAAAATGGGCTGGGAGTGCAGCTCAGTGGTCCAGCACTTGCAAAGCATGCAAGCGTGAGGCCCTGGATTCAACTCCCAATACTGAAGGGGAGAAGAAATAAAAAAAAACCATAATGTAGCCAAATGTAAGGGGAGAGACATTGCTGAATGGTGGAGAAAGTTTCTGATACAATGATCCTTTCAAAGATGACTACAAACACTGGGGAAAATATGGGAAGAAAAAAATTACCTGTGTTCTCTAGAGAATAAACAAGTAAATTTTTTTTACTTTATTGGAAATTTTTAATGTACAATTTAATGTGTTTCATGCTGACATGCATTTCATTGTGACATTTCCATATATGTGTTTCATTATACATTGCAGAGATAACTTTCCCCTTACCCCCTTGTGCTCCTCCTCCCCCTTCTCCTACCCTCCCACCAATGGCCTCCCTTCTACTTGCATGTCTTTTTGTGGGAATATTTTTCAGTATACCCTTACATCCCAATTATGACTTAAGTCCACGCGTTTTTCTGGAGTGATCTATCTTTTTATATTGTCAGCAGTATTACATGAATAATCTATCCCATTTGCATTATTACCATCCTTTGGTGGTGGTGGTGGTGGTGGTGGTGGTGGTGGTGGTGTTCGGTGCCATCGAGTTGTGTCCAACTCATAGCGACCTCCATAGGGTTTTCAATGACTGACTGATTCGGGATTGCCTCGGGAGTGGATTGCCAGGTCCTTCTCCCATTTTTGCGGTGCTGGGAATCGAACTTGGGACCTCAGAGACTGCAGACCAGTCCTCTACCAACTGAGCTAAATCCCAGCCCTTTGGTATTGTTAGTAGTACTATAATTATTTCCCAAACCTTAAAAGAATATCAAAACTTGGGTGAGGAGACTAGAATAGGATGTTTTCAGTTTTTGCTCCCATGACCTGAGGACAAACTGCACTCATGTCATGAAGTAAGAAAGCCTTCCACCTTGCTCACCTGAGGAGCTGGGTGATGGAACCTGGAGAAGGCAGTTACCAGAGATTTAGGTGGCCATCTCAGAAGGGTGAAATCTAAAGGAGGGGGGCTCCAAATGGTGGGTAAGACTTTTGAAATATATATGCTGGATTCACTCAAACAGCTCACCTAAAACTAAAAGCATTAATGTGAGATCTAAATTTCCTCCACAGTTCATTGGGACAGGCATTTCTAGTCTGAGTGTAGCCCATCTGTCTGCTAACACTGAAACATCAATGTTCTTTGGAGGATAAAAACTTTATACAGAATCCTCAGGCATATAAATTCACAATTTTCAGGTCATAATTCAAAATTATTCAAAATATAAGAAACTAAGAAAACATGAGTCATTCTCATGGGAAAAGACAAACATCACAGTTCAACTACAAAAATGACAGATTTCAGGATTGTCAGACCATGATGTTAAAGAAACTGTTATAACTATACTCATAAGATGAAGGAAAATGTGCTTTAATGGATCAAAAGAGAGAAGTTCTCAATAGAAAAGCAGAGAATTAAAAAATGAACCAAATTGGAACTTCAGAACTAAAATGTTGTTGTTGTTGTTAGGTGCCATTGAGTCGAGTCTGACTCATAGTGACCCTATGTAAAACAGACGAAATACTACCCAACACTATGTCATGCCTGATGCTACTGTCAGTGCTTCTCTGCTATTTGTAAGGTTATCAATGGCTGACTTTTGGGGGAAAAATGGGCTGCTAGGTCCTATTCCCAAGTCTACGGCACCCATTATTCCCAAGCAGTCCCCTATTCAAGTACTAACCAGGTCTAACCCTGATTAGCTTCTGAGATCTTATGGGATCATATGCCACAATGGTATGGCTGTAGGCAGAACTAAAATATATAACATCTGAAATTAAATTAGTTGAATGGGTTTAAAACCATGAACACAAGTAGCAAGGAAATATTCAGTAATCTTGAAGAGTAATCAATAAATAAATCTCTTCCAACCTAAAGAAGACTGAGAGAATAGATTGAGAAATAATGCACAAAATGAACGCAGGTGGAATCACAATTCCTGACTTCAAGCTATACTATAGAGCAGTGGTTGCAAAAACAGCTTGGTACTGGCACAAAAATAGGCCCAAAGACATCTGGAACAGAATAAAAGACCCAGAAATACCTCAACACATCTATAGCCACCTGATTTTCAACAAAGGAGCAAAGCAAGTAAACTGGAAAAAGGACAGCCTCTTCAACAAATGGTGATGGGAAACATGGTCATCCGCATGCAGAAAAATGAAAGCTGACCCCCATTTCTCAATATACACAAAAGTTAACTCAAAATGGATAAAAGATCTCAACATAAAATGAGAAACTTTAAAACTTATAGAAGGCAAGATAGGCAACACACTCCATCATATAGGCTCAGAAAAGTATTTCCTTAATAGGACTCCAATTGCTCAAGAAATTGCGACAAGAATAGATAAATGGGATTACATGAAATTAAAAAGCTTCTATACAGCAAAAGAAACAATTAACAGAGTCAAGGAAACCCCCACAGAATGGCGAAAAAAATCTTCACATTTTATACATCAGACAAAGGTCTAATTACTAGAATTTACAAAGAACTCAAGAAAAAAAACTCCCAAAAAAACAAACAACCCAATACACAAATGGGCAAAGGAACTGAGTAGACA
Organism: Pedetes capensis; assembly: GCA_007922755.1. Classification (NCBI taxonomy): domain Eukaryota; kingdom Metazoa; phylum Chordata; class Mammalia; order Rodentia; family Pedetidae; genus Pedetes; species Pedetes capensis. The sequence goes on along the minus strand of VMDO01001625.1, from coordinate 194,441 downwards.
GTTCTCAAATGAAGAGGCCCATAAAGCCAAGAAACACATGAAAAAATGCTCAACATCCCTAGCCATTAGGGAAATGCAAATCAAAACAACTCTGAGATTTCACCTTACACCAGTAAGAATGGCCAAGATCAATAAAACAAACAACAACAAATGCTGGTGAGGTTGCGGGGAAAAGGGAACACTCTTACATTGTTGGTTGAGCTGTAAATTGGTCCAACCACTGTGGTAATCAATATGGAAGTATCTTAAAAAACTAAAAATAGATCTACCATATGACCCAGCTATAACACTATTGGGAATTTACCCAAAGGGAGATGGGTCATCATACCACAGAGACACCTGCATCTCCATGCTCAATGCAGCACTTTTCACAATAGCAAGGATATGGAATCAACCAAAGTGCCCTTCAACAGAAGAATGGATAAAAAAAACTTTGGTATATATACACAATGGAATACTACTCAGCAATCAAGAAAAATGAAATAAGGTCATTCACAGCAAAATGGATGGAATTAGAGAAAATTATTTTAAGTGAACGAACACGAGCTGAGAAAGAGAAACAACACATGTTCTCACTCATATGAGGGAGCTGATTCAAAATTATAAGGAGGAAAAATCCTATTCAAAGGTCGGATCAAAATAAAAGGGGGGAAAAAAGATAAGAATGGTGTCAATTTAAATGGTCTAGAAAATGCATGTAATTGTTCTAAAAAGATAAAAACAAAGACCACTATAGGAAAAGTTTCTATCTTAAACAGAACTGGAACCCAAGGTCATATAGAAAAATATTACCAAGTAAAAGTTAGAGAAGACTTAGAGGGGGAGGGGGAAGGGGGGAAGCAAAGGGGAGGGTAAGGGGTAACCTATATGAATAATGTTCATCAAAATGCATATATGGAAATGTCACAATGAAAAGCATGTCAGAATGAATCACATTAAAGTGTACATTAAAAATTTCCAATAAAAGATAAGAAATAATGCACAGAACTTCAAGAAACCATTGAGAAAAAACACCTCAAAATGTCCAGAATATGTGTTATTTTAGTCCAAAAAATATATAGAATGAAGAAGGAAAAACTATTTGCAGAAAGAACATGGAAAAAAATCCAAATATGGTAAAGGAAATATACACTTATCCATAGATTCAAGAACAAACACTAAACAGAGGAAATATGAAGAAAACCATATCTACCATATCATAAACAAACTGATAATACCAAACAGGAAGGGAAAAACCTCAATCAAAAATAAACATAATACAGACAAAACGAACAAGGATTCAAATAACCAGAACTTATCAGAAATCATGAGCACCATATAACAGTTTCAACTTACTTTAAATTACTGAGAGAAAACTATCATCCTAGAATTCTAGGTCCTTTACCAAGGTAGGTGAAAAAAGAGCCACTTTCATATATAATAAGCTAAGAGAATCCACTGCCAGAAGATTCACACTAAAAGACATGCTTACTTAAGTTCCTCATACTGAATGAATTTCATTACACAAATAAACATGGAACTTTAAGAATAAAAAACTATCCAAAATAGTAAAAACTAGGTAAACAAGAATCAATTTTTCTCTCTTAATATTTAAAGTATATATAAATACTTAACACAAAATGGAGGGCCCTCTATTTTGCAATACTTAACACAAAATACTTAGCACAAAATATATTTTCCATATGATACAGCCATTCAACTCTTGGATATATTTACCTAGGAGAAGTAAAAACACATATCCACACAAAGATTTGCCTGTAGATATTCATAATAGCATTATTTAAAATAGTCAATGGCCAAGAACTGTATGCATGTGAATCTTCAATTAGTAAGTGACTGGATAAACAAAGTATAGTATATTTAGACAATAACCTACTACTCTTCAATTAAAAGGAACAAATTTTTGATATATTCAACAACATAGATGAAGATTTAAAAGTATTACATTAAGCTAAAGAAGCCACATACAAAGACTATATACAGTGAGTCCATTAATATAAAAATCCTAGAAAATGCAAACTAGTCTACAATGACAAAAAAAAAAAATCACTTGAGAATTCTGGTTAAGATGGTGCATCGCTAACAGCCCCACTTCAACTGAGGAAGAAAACTGTTAGGGAAACTCACAAAATTCTCTACTCAGAACATAAAAAAGCGTGGAAAGTGGTTTTAATTATTTAAAAAGAAAAAAAAAGTATAGTACAAGGACAACTTGCCAAATAGTGGAGATTAAAATGACAGAGAAGAGGAAGAAACAGCGGGTGATTCACCAGAACGCTTAACCCAAGGAAAACAACTGTGGAAGTTTTCAAAGGATACAGGGCCCTCCGGGAGAACACACAGTTGGCTAGAGATACTGCAGGACCCCCTGGGAGGAGGCCTGGTTGTGCGGTCTCCCCACAGGGTCTTAGACTCCAGGACTGCAGGGTTTATTTTCCTTTTTACTGGGGAGATACTCTTGCTGCCCTGGCCTCTGGCACCATTGCAATTGCAATTCAGAGAGAAAGAGACTGAGTGGTGGTGAGGTCAGAGGATGGAGAGGAATGACTTGTGCTGCTGAAACCGCAAGTCTAAGAAAGTCTCTTCAGGCTAGGGCATGTTTAGGTCCCAGAAGCACAAAGCAGAGAAGGGACACCATGGGACCAGGAGCCTAAGTGAGACGATTCAGGCAGTGGTGAGATTAGAGCCCAGCCCAGTGAACCAAAAAAGTGATACTGCAAAACCCGCAAGCCTAAGAGATGCAGTTCCAGCAGGGGTGCATTTAAGCACTGAGAGCGTTGATGGAACCAGGAGACAAAGAGACACTGTTTAGGCTGTGCCACCTTCATGGCCCGGAAGTGCCTGCATCTGCCACACAGAGAAGTGGTGTTGCAGGCCCAGGGAACCTAACAGAGACGGTTTGTGCAGAGGTGCATTTAGGCACTGGACGCACTGGTGGGACATGGAGACAAACTGACCTTGTTTAGGCTGTGATGCCTTCAGGGCCTTGGAGTGCCTGTGCCTGCCATGCAGAGAAAGGGTAGTGTGGGTCCAGGAAGGCTGAGAGAGATGGTTCACACAGCCGCACACGTATAGCCCAGGAGTACCTGTGACCCAGACAATGGGCACCTGTGGAATCAGTAACCCTATAAAAGATGGTTCTGGTAGTGACACGCTTACTACCTGGGAGCACCTACAACATAGAGAATTGGTGCTGTGGGGCCGGGGAGGCTAAGAGACACTGTTTAGGCTGCAGCATGACATTTAGGGTCCAGGACCACCTGTGACACAGAGAAGGGGCACTGTAGGTCCAGGAAGCCTAAGGGAGATGGTTCAGGCAGTAGTGCAATTGAGATCTGTGAGCACAGGGGACAGATAGAAACAGTCGGGGCAGTGCTGGCTGTAGAGGCTGCAGTGAGAGCTAGGCACTGGACCTTGAGGCTGCAACTTACAGGGGTGGGGAAGAGAAGTGCCAGCAACCAGTCATCATCCAGTCACAAGAAGATATCTAACTTGGAAGAAAAATTCAATGAAATTGAGATCCTGAAAAAGAATCAAACAGAAATCCTTGAGATATAGAGCAAAATTAATCAACTCAAAATTACAGTAGAATCTTCAGTATCCAGACAGATGAAGCCACAAACAGGGTAGCTGAAGCTGCAGAAAAGATGGAGGACATTATTTACTCAGATGCTAAGAAAGAAAGAAAAATGAAGCAGTTTGAGCAAGATTGTAAAGAGATCTTTGATAAAATGAAAAAAATGAAACCTGTAAGTTCAGGGGGTTCATGAAAGAGCTAAAAACAACACAAGAGGATTAGGAAATTTATTCAAAGAGACATTAGATGAGAACTTCCCAAACCTAAGGTAAGAACTGTATACCTATACAACTGAAACATTCAGAACCCCAAACAGAGTAGATTGGAACAGACCTTCTCCACAACACATTATAATTGGAATGCTAAATCTAGAGAGCAAAGAAATTATTCTAAAAGCTACAAAAGAGGAATGCCAACTCACTTACAAAGGCAAACCCATCAGAATAACAGCTGACTTCTCGACAACACCATTAAAAGCAAGGAATTCTTGGTCAGACACCATTCAAATTCTGAAAAAGCGTAACTGCCAACCAAGATTACATTACCCAGTGATGTTATCTTTTAAAATAGATGATGAGTTTAAGACATTCCATATTGACTTATTTAAATGTTTTGCAACCACCAAGCCATCATTGCAAGGGTCCTCAATGAACTACCACATATGGGGAAGTTAAGACAACCTCAAAAAGATCAAAGGAGTGAATAATAAACATGAGGGGAACTTAAGAAAACAACAGGCTAAATAGAAATGAAAAAAAATAAGTACCAAATTGATGCAGAATAATAGGCACCTCTCAGTAATTACTTTCAGTGTAAATGGTCTGAATTCACCATTCAAAAGGCATAGACTGGCCAGTTGGATTAAAAAATAAACCCTCAGCTGGGCGCAGTGGTGCACGCCTGTAATCCCAGTAGTTTGGGAGGTGGAGGTAGGAGGATTGCAAGTTCGAGAGCAGAGGCAGTCTGCATAACATAGTGAGACCCTGTCTCAAAAAAGCAGAAAACATGGGCTGGGGGCACAGCTCAGTGGTACAGCACTTGCAGAGCATGCAAGCATGAGGCCCTGGGTTCAACCCCCAGTACCACAAAATAAAATAAAATAAAATAAACCTTCCATACGCAGCATTCAAGAGTCTCACCTCATCCATAAAGACCATAAAAGGCTAAAAGTTAAAAGATGGAAAACAATATACCAAGCATGTGGAAACTAAAAAAGTGGGAGTTGCAAAACTAATTTCAGATAACTTAGACTCCAATACCAAACTAATCAGAAGAGACAAAGAAGGACACTACATATTAGATAATAGTCAACCAACAACCCATAATGATTAATATTTACTCACCAAAATCAGGTACACCTCACTTCACAAAACAAATTTTATTGGAGATAAAGGAACACATCAGTCCAGACTCAATAATTATGGGAGATTTTAATACCTCTTTTGCCAAGAGACAGGTCATGAAAGCAAAAAATCAACAGAGAAATGAAGGACTTAAATAGCACCATAGACCAACTGAATCTTACAAACATCTACAGAATATTCCATCCATCAGATGTGGAATACACATTCTTCTTAGCACCACATGGGACTATTTCTAAGATAGACCACATTTTAGTCTACAAAAATGGCTTCAACAGTACAAAAAAAAAAGAAAGGAAGGAAGGAAGGAAGGAAGGAAGGAAGGAAGGAAGGGAGGGAGGGAGGGAGGGAGGGATGGAGGGAGGGAGGGAAGCAAGGAAAGAAATACCCCTCCATACTTTATCAGATCACAGTGGAATAAAACCGGAACTCAAAAGAAAGAAAATTTTCAGAAATGTTACAAATTCATGCAGACCAAATAATATACTGCTGCATGATCAATGGGTCATTTTCTGCAACCAAACAAGGATGAAAAATACATCCTTTTCTGCAATCAAACAAGGATGAAAATACACCCTATCAAAATTTATGGGATACAGTAAAGGCAAATCTAAGAGGGAAGTTCATAGACATGAATCCCTTCACCAATAGGTTAGGGAAGGCTCAATTGAATGACTTAATGACACATCACAAGGCACTAGAAGGCCAACAAGCCAATATCAAAAGGAGTACTCAGAAATTATCAAGATCAAGGCAGAGATATCTCAATTAGAATCCAAAAAGAAAACTCAAAGAAGAGCTAGTTCTTCCAAAAGATTAATAAAATAGATGGCCCTTAGCCAGTCTCACCAAAAGAAAAAAAGGGCCCAAGTTTTCAAAAATTAGAGATCAGAATTGGGTTCATGACCACTGATACCAACAAATTCCAGAAGATCATCAGGGAATACTCTGAGAAACTACACTCCCCCCAAAAAAACAAAAATACAGAAGAAATAGAAAAGTACATTAACACATATGAATTACCAAAATTAAGCCTTGGAGGACATAAGAAATTTAAACAGACCCATTATGCTCACCAAAATAGAGACAGTTAATAAAAAGTCTGTGAACAAAAAACCCCAGGTCTAGACAAGTTCACAGAAGAATTCTATCAAACCTTCAAAAAAGAATTAATACCTACTTTCCTCAAACTATTTCATAAACTGCAAAAGGAAGGGGCCCTTCCAAACTCATTCTATGAAACCAGTATCACCAATACCAAAACTGGGCAAGGACACTTTAAGAGAACTATAGACCAATATCCATGATAAACATTGATGCAAAAATCCTCCACAAAATTCTAGAAAACTGAATTTAGCAATACAGAAAAAAGATAATATACCATGATCACATTGGCTTCATTCCACAGATGTAAAGCTGGTCCAACATAAGAAAATTAATCAATGGTAATTCAACATATCAAAAGACTTGCCAACAGAAATTACATGATCATCTCAGTTGATGCTGAGAAGCCCTTTGACGAAGTGTAACATCCTTTCATGATAAAAACTCTAGAGAAGATGGGTATAACAGCAAAATACCTCAATATCATAAAGGCTATCTATGACAAACCTGCATTCAATATTATATTAAATGGGGAAAAATTGAAATCATTCCCTCTAAGATCAGGAACAAGACAAGGATGTCCACTCTCTCCTCTCTTTTCAATATTATGATCAAAGTCCTAGCCAGAGCAAGATACAGATAAGACAAAGAAGAGGTCAAATTATCCTTCTTCATGGATAACATGATCCTTTACCTAGAGGACCCCAAAAATTCCTCTGGAAAGCTCTTAGAACTAATGAACTCCTTCAGCAAAGTAGCAGGATACAAAATTAACATTCAAACATCAGCAACCTACTCCTACACTAATAATGAATAGGAAGAGAAGGAAATTATGGAAACAATCCCATTCACAATAGCCCACCAAAAAATTAAATATTGAGGAATCAATCTAACCAAGGACCCTGAAAATCTCTACAAGGAAAACATCAAAACACTAAAGAAAGAAATTGCAGAAGATACTAGGAGATGGAAGGACCTCCCCTGCTCATGGATTGGGAGAATCAATATTGTAAAAATGACTATACTACCAAGAGCAATTTGCAGATTTAATAGAATCTTCATTAAAATTCCAATGACAGATATTGTAGAAATAGAAAAAGTAATCCTAAAATTCATATGGAAACACAAAAGACCTCATATAACCAAAACAATATTATACTACAAAAATAGTGCAGGCAGGACCACAATACCTGGCTTCAAACTATACTACATGGCTACAGTGGCAAAAAAACTGCTTGGTACTAGTACAAAAATAGGCTTGAAGACCAATGGAACAGAACTGATGACTCAGAGATATGCCCATGGAACTACAGCCTCCTGATCTTTGACAAAGGGCTAAGGATGAATGATTGAGAAAAGAGCCTCTTCAACAAATGGTGTTGGGAAAACTGGATTTTCATTTGCATAAAATTGAAAATAGACCCACATCTCTCAATTTGCATGAGAGTTTATTCAAAATGGATAAGAGATCTCAACATAAAACTGGAAACCTTAAAACTACTAGAAGAAAGGATAGGAAACACATTCCAAGACATAAGCATAGGAAAGTATTTCCTTAAGAATCCAGTCACCCAGGAAAGGGCAACAAAAATTGACACATGGGATTACATGAAATTATAAAGCTTCTTTACAGCAAAGAAAACAATAAACAGATTTAAGGGAGGCTCAAGGAATGGGAGAAAATGTTTGCATCCTACACATGTGGCAGAGGACTAATTTCTAGAATATACAAAGAACTTAAAGTAAATTCCAGGACAAATAACCCAATACATAGAAAAGACAGTTCTCAAAGGAATAAATTCAAGAGGCCAAGAAACACATGAAAAAATGCTCAATATCCCTATCCATTTTGTTGTTGTTAAGTGCCATCGAGTCAGTATCCCACTCATAGTGACCCTGTGTACAACAAGCAAAGCACTATTGTCAGTGTTTCTCTGCTGTTCATAGGGTTTTCAATGGCAGGTTGATTTTTGGGAGTGGGTTCCAGGTCCATCTCCCAAGCCTACAGCACCTGGTGTTCCCAGGCAGTCTGCCATCCAAGTACTAACCAGGCCTGGCTCTGCTTACCTTCTGAGATCTTACAGGATTGGACGCCACAGGGCTGTGGCTGCAGGCTATCCCTAGACATTAGGGAAATGCAAATCAAAACAACTTTGAGATTGCATCTCACTCCAGTAAGAATGGCCAAGATAAAGAAAACAAATAACAAATGATGTTGAGGATGCATAGAAAACAGAACCCTTTTACACTGCTGGTGGGACTGTAAATTAGTTCAGCCACTGTGGGAATCAATATGGAGATACCTTAGAGAACTAATAGAACTCCCATCCAGCCCCACTATACCACTCATGGGAATATACCCAATGGGATAAAAATCATCATACCACAGAGACACCTGCATTTCCATATTTTGTGTGTGTGTGTGGTACTAGGGGTTGAACCCAGGGCCTTGTGCTTACATGCTTTGCAAGTGCTGTGTCACTGAGCTGCACCCCTAGCCCATTTTTTTACTTATTGTGACAGGGTCTCACTAAATTACAAAGACTGCCTCGGGTCTCAAACTTGTGATCCTCCTGCCTCTTCCTCCGGAGTTGCTGGGATTACAGGTGTGCACTACCATGCCAGGCACATTTCCATATTTAATGCAGCACTTTTCACAGTCTCAAGGATATGGAACCAACCAAGATGTCCATCGACAGAGGAATGGTTTAAAAAATCTATGATATATATACATAATGGAATATTACTCAACAATAAAGAAATAAAATAATGTCATTTGCAGCAAAGTGGATAGAACTGGAGAACATCACCTTAATTAAATGAACCTAGGCCCAAAAAGAGAAATAGCATATGTTCTCACTCATATGTGGGAGCTAAATCTAACTTGAAGAAAAAAAAAACTATATAATCAATCAACCTTATCTAAGAAGGGAAAATGAAAGCAAAGAAGAAAGAAGGGGAGAGGAGCCTAGCAGTGGGGAGCAGAGGTTAAAGAAGGGGGCTACAGGAGGCAAAATAGTGTGGAGGGATAACAAGGGAGAGAATAATCTCAAAATAGATAATACAACAATACAAATATATGGGGGTGAAAAGAAATATAACCCAAAAATACATATGATTTTTTACCATACCAAAAGGTTCTATGAAAAATGTTAATAGATAAAAGTGTAATCAAAAGTGATGTAATAGTTGCATAATGGAAATAGCATAAGCCTTATTACTCTGTACCCCACAAAAATTTATAAATAAAGGGAATATACATAAATAATCTGTTGATTCCCCTGCAGTTGGGGCAGATGGAAGGTTGGACTACAAAATGGCATGAGGAAACTTCTGAACGTGGTAGGAATGGTCTGTGATTTGACTGTAGCTTGGGTATTCTTGGTTTCAAAACTCATCTGCATACTACATAAACTCTGTGTGTGTGTGTGTGTGTGTGTGTGTGTGTGTGTGTGTGTGTGTGTGTGTGGTGCTGGAGCTTGAACCCAGAGTCCTTAGTCAAGTGCACTACCACTGAGCTACACCTCCGGCCTGTAGTAGATAGATTAAATGGCTAAGATTTGTTGTATGTAAAATGTTCTTCAATGAAATTGATCAAAACATTTCAAACTCAAAAAAGTGTAGAAAGAAATGAATTAAGTATGAGAAATTAAGCACAAGAGAGGTGGTAAAACATGAAATGTGTTTAAGATGCTGGGATAAATGCAATGTTATGTCTTATATATGCCCTGAGGTAAGACTAAAGTATATTGGAGGAAGTCTCCCTCTTTCTCACATTATAATTTTACATTTTACTCTTATATACTTTCAGATCAGTGCATTTCTTCCACCTCTGATCAATAATTATAAAATAACTGTTCCCTGAGGACAATATTCCCTATAAAAAACACATTCTAATAATTGTACAAAACATGTTTTAGAAGTCAAAGGACTCTGAAACATTTAATCCTAAATTGTATCATAATTATATTTAACATTTATTTGATAAAATTACTTTAGAAGAGTTGTTTGCCTAGCTAACACTATGACTTGATTAAAAAGCACAGAGTATTGGCTTTTAAAAAAAATACATGGTACAAGCTGGGTATGGTGCTGCACGCAGAGGCAGGAGAATTGCAAGTTTAAAGTCAGCCTGGGCTATGTGGTGAGCTGCAGCCAGCCTGGGCAATACAGGGAGACTGTCTCAAAAAAACAGAAACATGTTTTTAATTTTCATTTTTTAAAAAAGAAGCAGAACTATCTAATCTACAAATTGCACTCCCTTTTATTTACCCAAATGAATTGAAATCTTATGTTCACACACAAAAAAAAACTGCCCACAGATGTTTATATCAGCTTTATTCATAATTGACAAGACTTAGGAACAACCAGGATGTCCTTTAGTAGGTGAATGGGTTAACAAACTGTCGCACATCTGGACAATGGGATATTATCCAGCACTAAAAAACAATTAGCTATAAAACCATGAGAAGACATGGAGGAAACCTAAATACATATTACTATGCATATTACTAAGTGAAAGAAGCCAATCTGAGAAAGCCATATACTTTAGGGTCTCAACTATGCGACATTCTAAAACAGACACAGCTATAGAGACAGGAAAAAGTATCAGTGGCTGCCAGAAGGAAAATGTTGGAGGAAAGAGGGGTGAGTTGAGACAACACAGAAGATTTTTAGGGCACAGAAACTAATCTGTGCAATACAATAGTGAATGCATGCCATCAGGCATCTGTCAAGACCCATAGAATAGACAACAGCAGGAGGAACTTGTGTAAGCCATAGACCTTAAGTGATAAGAATGTGTCAATGTGGGTCCATTGACTGTACAATGTACCTCTGTGGTACCACTGTGGGTGGAAGCTGTGCATGTGTGGGGACAGGGAAAGTTTATTAGCTGAAAAATAATAAAACTGTCTCTCAAAGCACATTTCTATGTTCAGCACATCTGACCACCTCTGGCTTTGAATCTGATGGAAAAATGAAAACAGTATGTTCTAATATTGTTAAATTACCACAAGAATGTTCCCTTTTAATATTTTCTTCTACTCTCTGAAGAGCTCCAATATTTGATCCAACCACTTAAATGAAAAAAGAACTTGGGCTCAATCAGAATCTAAATTTTATTAGAATAATTTTTGAACAGTTTCTATTATTTGATTATTTTATTTAAAAATCCTTTTGTATTTTTATTTTAGGAACACTATAAGAGAAGAGTGGTTAAGCTACCCCTTTCTAATATGGGAAAAGAAGAGAAGGACGAGAGGTGAGGAGGAGGGGAACAAAGGCTTTTAAATATTCTCTTTTTATAATTCTGTATTTTCTTTCTAATCATCATGTCAGGAAATGCTTCCCTATAGAATCACAGTAAATGGAACTAGCATATGTCTTATAGAGTTTATAAGACTTATTTTGAAGGAAAAATAAACATGACTAATAGAATTGGAATGGAAAGGTTTTATTGTGATTCATGTGATCTTTAATGCCAGGTAGAACTGGACTGAAATACAGAAGAAAGAGATTAGAGCATATAGGCTCCAAGTTTCATAAAATGCAATGTACATGCAGAAATTTTGGCAAGCTAGCAACAAGTGACTTAGTAAATAGTCAAAATATACATCCTTTCCAGACCTTTCAGCTGGGCTTGCATAAGACAAGATGGTTGCCTTGATGCAGGAATTGTGAACACCTTTGCAATTAAAAGAAGGGCTCTCAAGAGGATCAGAGGGTTCAGTCCTCTAAAATTAATCCTCTATCTTCCTCACATACTCTACACCAGCTTCTCAATGCTCTCTAACTGAGTGATAAATTCCAGCATCTATCCCATTGCTCAAACCCATAACCTATGAGCAACCCATACCTCTCCCTCATTCTTAACATACAATCACTAGATCCCTTTGATTCTGCATCTGAACCAGAGCTAGATTCTGTGCATCCCTTTCCATTTCCACTGTCACCTCTTGCCTAGGGTAGTGTAATTCCTTACCTTTCCTAGTCCCTCTATTCTAGGGGGATATGTGCCATCCATTGTGCCATCAACAGCCAGATCAACTTCCAAAACACAAGTCCAGCTGCCCCTCAGCCAGAAGAACCATGCTGCCACACAATTGTTTAAGTCTTAGTAGCTAACCCATGTACTACTTGCTACATGTCAAGCATCATCCTGATAGCTGACCCTGTCACTCTCTTCCTTAGAAACATTCTCTTACTTAAAATGTATTATCTTCAGGATGTAGTCCAAACTCTTTAGCAGTGCAAAGAACACAAGACAATCCTAAAATGTCAGTTTTTATCTTCATTTCCATTTAACGCCTGTCTCAAAGTACAACCAAGCTTTGCAATCCCTTTTCCTGGGGGATGCTGGTGGGAGAAAATTAGAAGATGAAGTGTTCTATAAATCTTGTCAGAGAAATTAGATTATATCAGGCTCTCTAAAAGATAAAGAGGCCTGCAGTCGTAGCCCTGTGGCATCCAATCCCGTCAGATCTCAGAAGCTAAGCAGAGTCGGGCCTGGTTAGTACTTGGATGGGAGACCACCTAGGAACAGCAGATACTGTGGGCTTGGGAGAAGGACCTGGCAACCCACTCCCAAAAATCAATCCGCCATTGAAAATTCTATGAACAACATAGAAACACTGATAATAGTGTTTTATCTGTTCTACGTAGGGTCGCTATGAGACAGATATCGACTGGATGGTACCTAACAATAACAACAACAAAAGATAAAGGGACAGATAGAAGTGATGTAGTTATAGGAAATAATTATAGGACAGTGGGTAAAAACAGAAAAATTATGAATAATAAGAATCAAAATCCTACACCTCAGCCATTAACAAAAAGATGGAGAGGCCTTTCAAAAGAAGGCAGACAGGCTCAGAAAGGCAAATATCACATGCCTTTTTTCATATATGAAATGTAGATTATATATATATATCATATATTTGAGATATATAGATATATAGATATATAGATATATATACATATATATATATATATATATATATATATATTTGAAAGTAGAAGAGTGAGGCTGAGGCAGGAGGATTACAAGTTCAAGGCAGACTATGTCCCAAAAATAAATAAGGAAAGAAAAATAGAAAAGAAGTTAGGGGTGTGGCTAAGTGGTGGAGCACTTGCATAGCATGCACAAGACCCTGGGTTTGACCCCTAATAGTACAAAAAATTAAATGAAAAAGAGAGAAAGAGAGGGAGGGAGAGAGGTGGGTGGGAAAGAGGAAGGAAGGAAGGAAGTAGGAAGAAAGGGACGTATTTTAGAGGAAGGGGACAGGAGAATTAATGGGGGGTGAAAATGTAGCTGTAGCTTGTTGTTAGGTGCTGTCAAGTCATGTCTGACTCATAGCGACCCTCATAGGGTTTTCAATGGCTGATTGTTTCAGTATTGCTTTGGGAGTGGATGCCACATCCTTCTCCCATTCTTGCAGTGCTGGGGATGGATCCAAGGGCCTCAGAGACGTGGAGCAGCACTTTACCAACTGAGCTAAATCCCAGCCCAGCTGTAGCTTAGATTCTATCAGACACGAAAGACTAAATAAAATCAGTAGTATCTGAGAACAATCAGTCTTACATACCACTGAGTGAGGTTCTACCACATCAGTATTCATTATCCTGTAAGGACTGAATATGCATTTGTTGAAATAACCTGTGTGATAATATGAAGTTTTCATCCAACCCTCAAGTACCTTCTTTCTAGGTAGCCAAAAGCATAAGCTGCTAAGATTTGTAGAAATAAGTGGAATCCTAGCTAGTCCTAAAGCAGCTGCTTCAATCGCTTATCTATCATTTAGTAAGGCCACAAAGCCATACCTGTCTTGGTTCCCCAGGAGAGTGGGAAGCACCAAGACTGCAGAATATCTTGAACATGAGTGATCCTGCAAGGGTATGGGCCCAACTGCTGAAATGATAGAGAATGAAAAGTTCTCAAAGTAGGCTAAATATTGTTGTTGTTGTTGTTAGGTGCCTTCAAGTCAGTATTTGACTCATAGTGACCCTACATACAACAGGGGAAACACTATTGTTAGTGCTTATCTGCTATTTATAGGGTTTTCAATGGCTGATTGTATTTTGGGAGTGGGTTGCTAGATCCTTCTCCTAAAACTACAGCACCTGGTTTTCCCAGGTAACCTCCCATCCAAGTACTAACCAGGCCCCACCCTGCTTAACTTCTGAGATCTGACAGGATCCGATGCCACAGTGGTACTGCTGAATAGCCCCACAATAATGTCCAACACTTTACTTTGCTTGGATCTGTGAATGTGTTATCTTACCTGGCAACAAAGGACTTGTTGCTGTGATTAAATTCATGATTTTAAAATGCAGAGATTATTTCATATTATCAAGTGAGCCCAATGTAGTCGCAAAGGTCCTTATAAGGAGGGTCAGAGTAGGAAGCAGAGGGTAAAAGAGAGATAAGGAGAGTCAAAGGGAAGATTTGAAAATGCTATGATGCTGGCCTTCAGGGTGGAGAAAGAAGCCAAGAGCTAAGGAATTTAGGGGGTCCCTAGAAGCTACAGAAGACAAGGAATTTATTCTCTCCTAGAACCTAAAAAAGGAAATTATATCCTGCAAACATCTTGATTTTATTCTGTAAGACTCATTTCATACTTCTGATCTCCAGAGCTGTAAGATAATCACATAACTTTTTGTTGTTTAAAGCCATTAAACTTATAACTTATCATAACAGCAGTGGGAAATTAATATAGTCCCTCACTCCAGAACCAGCACAACAGAAGAGGCCTGCATGGCCTTAAAATCTTACCATAGATGCCTTGACCTGCACCACGAGCTCTGTGCTTGCAGCCCCTTCCCAGAGATAGCCACACAGAGATTCCCCAGAGGAGGCTGTGAGAAGACAAGACCAGCCCAGGACTGTTGTCCACTCTGCTTCTCTCTTCCTCCTTGTGAGCTTTTTGCAGCTGCTACACCAAATCCAGCCAGAGAACTTCAGGACTATTTCCTCCCATGCCCCACCTCTGCATCCACCTTGATTCTCCCCAGGCCAGCGGACTTCCTAGATTGTTGATGAGAAAGCACTGTTCCTGATACATCTCAGCTATGCAGCATGATACCCCACCCCCAAACAGCCTACAGAGTGAGTTCTGACCATCCAGGGATGATAAAATATTCCTGTGTCAATTCCAAAACCTCAGATACAAGGAAAAGTATTACTTAAGAAGGTGATAATAGTGAGATCTTTAGCTAGACCCGCCTCCTAATAAGAATGTGCTGCCAAGAAAGGATCCCTATGGCTCCATCTCTCTCCACTCTATCAAGGAAATTACACTTTTTCTTCAATGTAGGCCTTAGTTTGCAGATCTACAGAAAGGAGATTGGAACAGATGGTTTCTTCTAAGAGGTCATTTACTGTGCCATGATTTGTGACTTAAATATACAGGCTTGACTGAGAGCCTTAAGAAAAATGGGTTTAAGCTGACTTCTGTCATTCACCTCACAGTACTGAGGCCTTCTGCCCTGAAATTCTTTCTACAGAATCTTGTTGGGCCTCTAGAATTTACAGATCTAGCTTAACCAGTAAAACTGAAATTGTTTCACATCATGGGGTGAAACATAGACCTCCAACTACTGCCAGTTTCACATTCTCCTTAATTGATTTGGTTTTTATAAACCTGAACCTGCGCTTACCTTTGTCGCATTTTAGCTAGATATATTTATTGAAACTCTTATTCCTTTCATGCTGCTTTGCTATATTTTCATTGTCCTTGTTTTATCTCTTTATTATTTACGCTGCTTTATTAATTCCATTTTTCTTAGGACCTTATCATAATTCAAATTTACTTGTTTTATATTGTTTTATTTTAGTTGGTTTAGCTTTTTTCTCTAGTCAACTTTCATCTTTGCTTTATTATTTCTGGTGAAGTTACATAATTGGAAAACATAAAGAGAAAATCTGCAGGAAAACTTCAGTTCAAACAAGAAACTACAATTTTTCCTTTTGGTAATTTCTAGATATTAGTAAAAATTACTAGTAGCTTGACTGGAGATACAGCACAGTAATAGAGTGCATGCTTAGTGCTAGGTTCAAGCCCCAGCATCCCCCCAAAAAAATACTAGTAGTCTTCTATGGGTCTTGGAACTATAAAAGTATAGTAGAATCTCTCTGAGCACTATAAGCCTATCTGTTGGAGAGAGAGATGTCTACCTGTGGTTAGAATAAAGGGAAATATGGCTTGGGAGGCATAGGCTTGGGAGGCAGGAGGATCACAAGTTCGAGACCAGAGGCAGTCTATGTAACTTAGTGAGACCCTGTCACAAAAAGTAAAAAAATGGCCTGGGGGCACAACTCAGTGGCCCAGCACTTGCAAAGTATGCAGGTGCGAGGCCCTGGGTTCAACCCCCAGTACTGAAAAAAAAAAAAAAAGAATAAAGGGGAGTATCAGATAAGAGCTTTGTACCCTTCCCCCATAGCTGTTCTCAGTAAGTTCAAAGTCAGCAAAAAGTACTTCTGAGCCTAACAGTAATGAAAGCCTTCTTGCGAGGAGAGGGTCTGAGGGTCTTATTACTTTTTTCTTTTCTTTTCTTTTTTAACCCACGAATGCATACACTTTTATTGTAACCAAATGGTTCTCTAATATATGTAAGTTAATGAAAGTGTAACCAAAAGTGATATAGTAGTTATATAATGGAAATAGAAAAACTATTACTCTGTATCCCATCAACATTTTTTAAAGTAGTCTTGAACTTTTAATTTTTTTATTTTTATTGGAAATTTTTAATGTACAACTTAATGTGTTTCATTCTGACATGTATTTCATTGTGACATTTCCATATATACATTTCATTGTACATTGCTCACATAACTTCCCCCTAACCCTCCCTCCCATTACCCTCCTCCTCCATCCCCAACCCCCACTAATGATCTCCTTTCTACTTGCATGTATTTTTGTGAAAATATTTCTACATATATGTGCATCCGATTTTAAGTCCAAACTTTTTTCTATAGTGATCTATCTTTTAACATTCTCAACAGTATTGCAAGAGTAATCTAGTGTTTGCATTATTGCCATCCTTTGGTACTATTGGCATTATTATTATTTCCCATACTAATAAAGTTGAGCTGTTTACCTTGAGGTTGACCTCTCCCTCCTTTCTCCATCCTCCTTGGTCCTCCTCCCCTTCCTGTCTTGCCTTTTCAATAAATGGTGCTGGGAAAAATGGATATCTGCTTACAGAAAAATGAAAACAGGCCTGCACCTCTCAATATGCACAAGAATTAACTTGAAATGGATAAAAGACCTCAACATACAACCAGAAACTTTAAAATTAATAGAAGAAAAGATAGGCAGTATGCTCCAACATATAGGCATAGGAAAGCATTTCCTTAAAACTCCAATTGCTAAGCAGGGTGCGGTGGCGCATGCCTGTAATTCCAGTGGCTCAGGAGGCAGAGGCAGGAGGATCGCCAGAGACCAAAGGCAGTCTTCATAACTTAGTGAGACCCCGCCTCAAAAAGTAAAAAAATGGGCTGAAGGTGCAGCTCAGTGGTCCAGCACTTGTAGAACATGTAAGCATGAGGCCCTGGGTTCAACCCCCAATACCACAAAAAAAAAAAAAAAAGACTACAATTGCTCAAGAAATTGCAACAAGAATAGATAAATGGGATTACATGAAATTAAAAAGCTTCTGTACAGCAAATTATTACTTTTCTTAAACTTACTTCCTGACAAACAAATTATGTTTTTATTATAATACAATTTAGTTACATTGGTCTATAAGAACAGATCAATTTTTTGAAAACCTTTTAAATCTATTTTTAAAGTTATATCATGTCTGTGCACATTAAGTAATTTTTAAAGCCTCTTTAATAATGTGAACATTTAAAAATAACTGAGTAGAAAATTCTTGAAACATATATCCAAGTTTAATACTATGTCCCTGGTGTGCTTCTGAACATTTTCTTTACATAATCTTATTATTTTTAATTTTTTCATAAAACTGTCTACAAACTTCAAAATTGATTTTATAGTTAATAAGTAGGTAACTAATGACATCAATTGACTTGTTTAGTAAACCATTACAATATTTAATTAGAAAATGCTTTCTCTACAAGTGCTGAGAATATTGGAAAACTCAGAGTACTTTCTGACAAATGGGAGACATTTGTGTTTTATTTTATTAAATATATAAAAATCGGTCCCAAAGATACTCAAAAGCACTCCATATTTGCCTCTATTTAAATATCTTTATTTTATTAAAAAAATATTACAAATAAATACTAGTAAATGTTTATCTCATTGATTTTTTTTTAATGTGTCACCAAACTTAGACACTACAAAATTGAAGACCTTTTTGTTTTCATTCCATTTGGGAACAGAATATAAGCATGTTTAATTAAAATTAGGAGCTCCAAAAAAAGAATCTTCCCTAAATCCTGCTGTTGTTATGAGTTCCCATCAAGTCAGATCTATGTAAAACAGAACAAAACACTACCTGACACTGCCATGCCCAAGAATTTGTCAGTGCTTCTCTGCTATTCATAGGGTTTTCAATGTCCAGTTGTTTTGGGAGTGGGCTGCTAGGTCCTCCTCTCTAAATCTAGTATTTCTAAATTCCTATTTAGAATATTTAGTCCTTGTTGTTGTTAGGTGCTATCAAGTCAGTATTGGACTCATAGCGACCCTGTGTACAACAGACTAAACACTAGTGTCAATGCTTCTCTGCTATTCATAGGGTTTTCAATGGTGGATTGATTTTTGGGAGTGGGTTGCCAGGTCCTTCTCCCAAACCTACAGTATCTGGTGTTCCCAGACGGTCTCCCTTCGAAGTACTAACCAGGCCCAACCCTGCTTAGCTTCCAAGATCTGACAGGATCAGACACCACAGGGCTACAGCTGCAGTCATTTAGTCCTTGCAAGACTCTAAATTCCATTTTTTTACCTCCCAGGTTTGTAAGACTGCCAACAACTCAGTTCTCACCCTCAGCCTCTTAGATGCAGCTTTCACCTTCTTCTTCCACCTCTACCTTGCCACTTAGAAGAGCAAATGACTCTTTCTCTTTCTTCTGAGATCTTGGCTCCTGAAGTCCTGACTTCCTTAATAATGATCTGATACCTTCAAATAGATTTTTAAAACATTTTCCAATCTTTTTAGTGTTTTCTGTAGGAAGTTTGGTCTGTTGTAAGTTAATCACCATAATCTAGAGGAAATAGATCTAGACCTACTGTAAAAGTATGCGTTATCGATATGCAGAGATTGAAGGCTTGGAAAGGGCTTAAGCACAGACCTGGAGGCAAGAAAGTCCATGGTACTGACCTTTGTACCTGGTGGAAAGTAGGTTTACTCAGCCTTAGTGAGTACAACGCTAGACAGCATCAGACAGCCTGAAGAAACAGTGAGATTGTTTTTAACTGAAGGGAAGGACTCGAAGAAAGAAGAAGAAAACTCTAAAAAAATGTTAGTTGACACTATGCTAAGAGCAAGTTAGCAAGACTCACAACTCTGATTATTGTCCCTCAAAATGGATGAGGAACCTGAGATTCAAAATAATAAAATACCTGCCTGGGGTAATATGGTTGGAGAGCGGTCGAACTGAAATATAAGGCTGGATCCTTGGACTCCAGATGCAGCACTATTTCTACTATACCATAGCTGTCTACCTTTATGAAGGCAGCATGAATTTCAGGTACTAAAAACTAGACAGTCCTATCACCCTCTATTCAACAAGCATTACTCAACACTTACCTTGTGTCAGTGGATGGTGAAGAGAAAGGGAAGGTAGCTTACGACAGAACTCAAAGGAATACCAATATTTAGGAACATGCAAGGAGCCAGGTGGGAATACATAGACTATCAGGTCCTCTGCAGGACAAAGTTCACAGGAAAAGTCAGTGGCCGTATGTAAGAGCTAGAAAATGACCCCTATCACCAGTTCCAAGTCCTCCAGGACCTCATGGCAAACCAGGTAAATATTCTCATCACACAGTGACTCAGAGACTTTCTAGAGGGAAAGAAATAAAAGATCTCTAAAGAAGCAAACAAATTACTCCTATGAGTTTGAAGCAAGAGTCTGTAGACTATAGCCCATGGGCTAAAAACTGCTAGACTTTTGGGAGAACACAGCCACATTCATTCTTTTATAATGCCAGAGGTGATTAGTTACAACATAGTTGCAACATATATTTCTGTTGGACCTACAAAACCCGAAATATTTAAATACTATTCAGATCTTTAAGGGAAAAGTTTGGCAACACCTAAGAGAAAGCATTATCATTGAGGAGAAAGTACCTATTCCCTGTATGACTGTATCTAATTAATCCACATGACTCCCTGTACTCTACAGAATACAGACATACCGGATTTCATATAAGAATGTGGAAGAAGGAAAAGGTTTTGTTCTGTTTAGTTTCTTGAGCAACTTTATTGGAGAAAAAAAAATAGGCACTTACCATGCATGCATGAGAGGGTTTGGGTTTGATCCCCAGCCTCACAAAATAAATAAATACAGTAAACAAATAAATGTGAACTTTTGTTGTTATTGTTTTTAGGTGCTTTAGACTTCAAATATACATACTTAGATTCATTTACAACTCTCAACAATTTCCATCAGCCTATAAAATTGCTCCGATGGATTCTAGAGTCTGTCCTCTATATATTGTTATTGCTAGTAGGAATATCTGTTCACAAGCAGCCAAGTGACAGCAACTGGTGGCACTGTTGCCTTGGAAGAGTGGAAGTAATTTTTTCAATGTTATTTTTATTATAAAAAGATTTTACATTGGGAAATGTGTTAATTGTTGATAATCAAAAAAGGAAGAGAATCTCTGTAGTGGTGCCCTGGGGAATGGTGGTGAACACTGCATGGCTTTTTGGGTATGTGCCAGAGATTGTATAGACACATGCCTGTGCATTCTGTCTTTACAAAATGGAGTCATGCTACACTGCATTGTAACTGGCCTCTTCAGCTTGAAATAAAACTGAGAAATCGGAGTTCTATGTATTTACAGTGTACAACTTGATGCCTTGTATACAGGAAAAAGTTCTTATGGGCAAGGTCTTCTGGGGTGATTCAAGGGGGAGGCTCTGTGCAGCTGAGGACAAAGGATTAAGAGGGACATATAACTAAAGGCTTAAAAATTCTAAGTAACAAAAAACTATTCAACTAACTCAAGAAGAACCTAGCTGTATCTGAGAGAGGCTAAGGAAAGGAAGTCAAACCTATCTCAAAAGGAAGAAACCATGACTTAGATCTTTAGATCTGCTGTTTTACTATTTCTCCTTCCACAATAGCATCATTTCCTGTTTTAGCCTCTTCTGTGCCTCACTGTTCTGTCTCCCCTTTTCTCCTCCTCCTCCTTGATCTCCATCTCCTTCTCTATATCCATCATCATTTCATTCCCCCTGCCACCTTCCTCCTCCTCCTCCTCCTCTTCTTCTCCTTCTCCTTCTCCTTCTTCTTCTTCCTCTTCTTCTTCTCCTCCTCCTCCTCCTCCTACTTCTTCTTCTTCCTCTCCCCCCCCCTCTCTCTCTCTGTCCTGTTTTTTCTGCAAAAACATAACAACAGAAAAAACATGGCTCTGGTTTTATATGAATTGCAATTACAAAGCCCCAATGAAACTGACACTTGTTTCTGTGACAAATCCCAATTCCCAGAAGAAACAACCAAATTATTTTTACTTGATGCAGATGTTCACACATGTTGCTTACCCTAGGTCTGTTTGCCCCTCCACTGCTTGGCTCTCTACCCTGGGGCTCAGCCCATGGAGGAAGTATTTCCTAAGCTCCCCTGTCAGCTGGCTTCTGGTGAATTCAGCCAATGGAGGCACCACTGGGAGACTGGAAAGCCAATTAAGTGGAAAACCAGGATTTTCCCTCCTCTTGCTCTGCCCCTGGTAGCATCTCAAATTGAAAATGTATGTTCCATGTCCCCAGTTCCTACAGTAAGAATGTGGGTACCAGTCTCCGTCTGCTAGTCCTAAGGCTGAGAAAACACCATCCTGCCTGGGAATAGTAATGACTTCTGACTACTATAAATCTTCGATTTGCCACACCGCCCTCTTAGGTGTCACAGCTCTTCCATCTCTTGAGTTCTTATCACTTGCTTTAAATTGCCTATGTTTCAAAAACATAGTTTTATCTATCCAAGTCAGTCCTGAAAGAACCACCCCTGGCAGTCAGACAGGATGGCAGGATAATGTCATCGACTTTCCAGTCTTTAACAGAATGTGGCCAAGAAGGTAAATTGAAAAACATCCTCTGCTCCTGATGCAAGGCATCAGAGATAAAGGAAAGCTAGACAGTGACAAGGACCAAAACCCAGTTTTAAGAACACTGTTGAGAAAAGTGTTTGGCTTCCCATTTTCCTTCAGACTGTCTCTGACCATTCTATCAAGGAGGGATTCGGATGCTTCTTGGTGTCAAGATTTCCCAAGGCTAGCATACTATGTTAGCCTGACTTTTCATCTGGCTGAGCTAGAAAACAAATCATTCTTTATCGAATGCAAAATTGTTGCTTTTTTACAAACTGAAAGGGAATCAGACAAGCTTGTGAATTGTTGTTGTTGTTGTTGTTGTTGTTGTTGTTGTTGTTGTTAGGTGTTGTCGGGTCGGTGTGCAACTCATAGCAACCCTACTACGTACAACAGGTGAAACACTATTGTCAGTGCTTCTTTGCTGTTCATAGGGTTTTCAATGGCAGACTGATTTTTGGGAGTGGGTTGCCAGGTCCATCTCCCAAACCTACAGCATCTGGTGTTCCCAGGCAATCTCCCATCCAAGTACTAACCAGGCTCCACCCTGCTTAGCTTCCGAGATCTGATGGGATCGGATGCCACAGGGCTACAGTTGCAGGCTGTGAATTGTTAGCCAAACTATATATCCAAAATATGAAGGTCTATTTGATGGAAATGTTAAATATTTGTGGGTTTGTTGTTGTTGTTAGGTGCCATCGAGCCCATGTCTGACTCACAGTGACCCTATATACAACAGGTGAAACACAATTGTCAGTGCTTCTCCACTATCATAGGGTTTTCAATGGCAGATTGTGTTTTGGGGGTGGCTTGCCAGGTCCTTCTCCCAAGCCTATGGCACCTAGTGTTCCCAGGTAGTATCCCATCCAAGCACTAACCAAACCTGACTCTGCTTAGCTTCCGAGATCTGACCAGATCAGATGCCACAGTGCTATAGCTGCAGGCATTTGTGAGTTTATAACCCATTAAATCAACCTACACTGTGTTTAAATGAATGTGGTTTTATTTGCAGAGTATATGCACACTTGCTTCTAGTAATCCTCACAATTAAAATAGAACCTGACCCAAATGCCTCACCTATGGAATAATCAGTACCAGTCAGCAAAATTCAATCCACTTCTAGAAAGAGAGATTAACTGCCTTCACATTTGTCTGAGTTTCTTTACTGCCTATTTATGTTCAAAATCCGATAGCAGCAGGATTACCTGTTTGTTAGGTTTTCTTTTAAGGAACAGAGAACTCTTCAAAGAACAGGAAGTACTTAGAATTCAAGAAGTGGAGAATAAAGATAAAATGGGCCATTCTGGCATCAAAAGGGAAAAATGTATTGAAAAATAATTTTTTAATGTTCCTAAAGTCATCTAAGTGTAATGAACTATGGTCCATGTTAGGGACAATTCTTGTGTAAGAAAATAAATACTAAAGTAGTGAGGAATTGTGTTCCACAACAAGATAAAATTACAGAGCTTTTTGCATAAATTTGGACTTCTGGTGACCCAATTCATGCTTGCATTTGGAAGATGAAACTCGCAAACCAGAGTGCCTGAGCCTTACAGTGTGTTCTTTAGGCAGGGCTTCCATCTAGTGGTTTGCCCTGGAAATTAAACTGCCCTTAGTAAGTACAGACACTATTTTCTTTCACAAACTTTATAAAAAAATAGAAAAATTGAGCTCCCTTTTGTTGCCTGACAGGAGAATCTCTCCCTCCTAAACACACTGAATTTCATCTCTCCATCACTAAGAGCAGAGTTCTTCACATCTGAGATTTTGTCAGGCACTCTCCATTCACAGAAATCTCCTATTCAGTTTATCTCTTCACCCATAAAAGAAAGATGTGATTTCTAATGATGAAGAGGAACAAAGCTATCTGTGTGTGACGGTGTATTATGTGAGGACATGCTGAGAAAGAGCTCAAATAGGGAATAGAAAGGACCACTGAAATTGCTAAGGGCAGGAACATAATATACATATCACTAAGAACAACAAAAGAATAAATGTGTGCTGGTTGGGAAGTCTCACAAAGGAAGGACAGCATGGTGCCTCGCCAGACCAGGAAGGAGAATGTGGCCAAAGTGAGACAAATATCAGATGGGAAATACGTAACTGACAGTGCTGAACAAGTGACCTCAGGTTTCCAGCATCCTCCTGCTCCTATCAGCATGTAACTTTGACCAAGCCCTCAATTTGAAGAATCTTTACCACTGTATCTCAAAGCTTCTTTGGCAACATACCTCTCTGTTTGTCTGACAAGTGCTGTGAACCCCGTTCTCCCATTTATATATAATTTCATACACAATTCTAACAGTTTAAGGACTCCTCAAAACCCATCCCTGATCTTGAGAATCACTATTCTATAGGGAAAAAAAAGTCTGTGACAATTCTTAGTACTGGTACAGTTTTCTACTACTCTTCATCTATCCTTGCTTCTAAGACGTTTTTCCAGTATCTTCTTCATGTACTATGTACACTCACACATCACTCATACATCTGACTATCTTCCCCAACATTGCTCATTTTTCCTTGTGCTATCTATTATTCATTTGTGTGTTTTCTCTCCATCTACATGTTCTCCTTGTTGACATGTTTTCTTTTAGCCACACTAAGAGAAAACAGTAATTTTTATGACAATTTTTTCATACATCAAGAGAGAATTTTATTTATATATACAATGAGAGAGAAGAGCAATAGGGGATGGAAAAGGAAATGTTGCCAGGACAGGGTGGAAATAGAGAAAGAGAGGTTTATAAAGACACCAGATAAAAATTATTTGATTTGCCGGGCGCGGTGGCACACACTTGTAATCCTAGAGGCTTGGGAGGCGGAGGCAGGAGAATCGCAAGTTTGAGACCAGACGCAGTCTGCATAACTTAGCGAGACCCTGTCTCAAAAAGTAAAAAAATAGGCTGGGGGCGCAGCTCAGTGGTCCAACACTTGTAAAGCATGCAGGCGAGAGGCCCTGGGTTCAACCCCCAGTACTGCAAAAAAAAAAAAAAAAATTATTTGATTTTAGGGCAGCAGCTTTCAGTTTTGGGGCATTTACAGCACATTTTCAAATGCTAGAAATTTTAGTAGCCTACATAAATTTATAGCAGAACTTTTTTCCCCAAAGATGACCAACACAATATCTCTTATTCCACAAAGTCTTTGTTAAAATGTGGCTTGACATTCTACTCATTGACAGGTGGGTCTGTGTCCCTTCCCCCTGAATCTGAGTGGTATGCAACTCATGAATAAACATTAGATTGCAGTAGAAGCAATTTCCAAAGCTAGGGCAGAAAAGGTGTGGGTCCTTCTGCTTTGCCCAACAGAAGAACTGCACCGGGCCTTTTAGTTACTATAGAAGCAGTCCGACCATTCTGAGGCTACCATGCTGCGAGGAAGACAAACTAGTTCATGCAAAGAAACCACATAGAGAAGCTCTGAGAAGGAGAGAGAACTAGCTGGTCCCCAGGTACTCTACCTTCCAACTACTGTTCCAGCCAGAGCCACCAATGTCTAAAACTCCATGAAAGACTCCAGAAGCATAGAGCTCTGCTGAGCATTTCTTCACATCACTAACCCATGGAAAAGAAGAGATATGATAAAACAATCATTATTGCTATAACCTATTAAGTTTTGGGGGACAATTTCTTATAGAGCAATGAGTAGTTGGAATAGAATGAAAGATTTCAAACAATTCTTTTGTGTGTTTGTGTGTGTGTGTGGTACTGGGGGTTGAACCCAGGGCCTTGCACTTGCATGCTCTGCAAGTGCTGGACCAATGAGCTGCACCCTCAGCCCATTTTTTTACTTTTTGAGACAGGGTCTCACTAAGTTACGCAGACTGCCTCTGGTCTCAAACTTGCGATCCTCCTGCCTCCACCTCCCAAGCCGCTGGGATTACAGGCGTGTGCCACCGCACCTGGCTCAAAGACTTCAAACAATTCTATAAACAAGTCAGGAATCATTAGAATGTAATCACTATAGAATCACTGTGTCTCACATTATCTATTAAAAAAAATCCTCAATTTCATCCCCTGATTCCCCCTGACAGGACTCCCTTTTGGGTATACTCAAGCTCCAGTAAGATTTTTGTTTGTTTGCTTGTTTGTTTGTTTGTTAGCTCTAGCTTGATGTTATTACCTTAT
This sequence comes from Pedetes capensis, assembly GCA_007922755.1. Lineage (NCBI taxonomy): Eukaryota > Metazoa > Chordata > Mammalia > Rodentia > Pedetidae > Pedetes > Pedetes capensis. The sequence continues at coordinate 168,055 of VMDO01001625.1, read as the reverse complement.
ACCTTGTCCTGTAGTGCCTCCCTGACCAATTCAACTCAGAGATTCATTTAGCACAAAACAACACAAACATAATGGTGTCTACAGCCATATCACCCTGACATCCAATCGTGTCAGATCTTGGAAGCTAAAAAGGGTTGGGCCTGGTTAGTCCTTGGATAGAAAACTGCCTGGGAATACCAGGTACTGTTGGCTGGGAGAAAGACCTGACAGCCCACTCCTAAAACAATCACCCATTGAAAACCCTATGAATAGCAAAGAATCACTGACATAGTGCCAGACATGGCACAGTGTAGGGGAGTATTTTGTTCTGTTATACATAGAGTTGTTATGAGTTGGACCCAACTCAATGACATCTAACAACAATATAATAGTAAAAGCATCTGAATAAAAATCCAGAACCCATATCTTGATTTCTATTACCTTCTCCAACTAAAGGAACCAGGGCTTCAGGGGGAAATTGTTGATTCCAGGACTGGAGCTTGGAAAATACAAGGAGAGGCTAGAGCATGTTTCAATGCCAGAAAGTAAGGAAATGCTCAAGAAGCAAAAGTATTTCAAAGGGTATTTATTCAGGAGTCAACACGAAAGAGCTCCCAATGGCCGAACATGAGACAATTTGAACCACAAACTATTGTAGTATTAGATTGTTACCCAGAGTACAAATAAATGTCCATGAGCACCCTTTTATAGGTAATAGTTACATAAAATTATAATTATTGTTGTTCTTCTTAGGTTCTGTGGAGTCAGGTCCAACTCATAGCGACTCTACAAACAATACAACTAACATTCCCTGACATTGTGCCAGGAACACAATCTTTTTTATGTTTAAGACCATTGTTGTAGACACTGTGTCAATCCATCTAGTTGAGGGTCTTCCTTTTTTTCATTGACCTGCCACACTCCCAACCATAATGCCTTTTCCAGGGATTGGGCCTTCCTGAAAACATGTCCAAAATAAGTCAGATATAGTTTAGCCATCCTTGCTTCCGAGGAGCACTCTGGTTGTACTTCTTCTAGGACAAATCTGTTGGTTCTTTTGGCAGCCCCTGGTATCTTCAGCACTAGTTATTCTTCTGTCTCCCTTATTCAATGTCCAGCTTTCACAACCATATGATGCAACTGAAAATACCATGGCATGAGTAGGCACATCTTTGTCTTCAGTGTGACATCTCTACTTTTTAACACTTTAACAAGGTCTTTTGAAGTACCTTTTTCTAATACCAATAATTTCTTACATGTATTACTATGTGACAGGTTCAGTTCTACACTGTGTTCATGTTAACTATTTTAATTCTTATAGCACCTTATGAGGTAGATACCATTGTTACCATCATTTTACAGATGTAGAACACAAGGCTTGACATGGTAAGGCACAAGTTGAAAAGGATATCATTTTTACATCACATTTTAGGTATTGGCAGGCATAAGAAACCATGGGAGGTGTTATTAGTCCCCTTAGGCCCTGTCCAGCCACCCAGGATCTAAGTATGTTAGTGAACTCTTTCAAGATATACTAAGAAAGTCTGACATAATTTTCTCGAGGTTCCACAGCCCAGGACTTAAATCTAGATTTATCTGACATCAAAATCTGGCCTCCTGAGCTCTCTACCCTAAAACCAAAACTATAAATACCAGCACTATAATAATAATTACATTAAGATTATTCAATCATCCTAACATTCAATGTACAATTTCAGAAGTTGTATAGACTTTCAATGCCCTGAAGAAAACGTAGTTATTAACCTAATAAGTAAAGAGTAAGTAAAGTGCCTCCTCAAGCAAAAGATCTAGGCCCAACCTGCTCAATGAATAGATACAGCAAAACTTCTCAAGCAGAACCCAACTAACTTGAACTCTCTGTTCCAAGAATTTTAGCTGAGCTTCACTTCTAGGAAAAGAAACACATGAGAGAACAAGGTTATTTTCCTTGACATAAAACAAAAATCACAACAACATCCAGGGGTTTTCTGAGGTCAGAACAAATTCAAAGTCCATCCTCTAGCCCCTACCACCACACATTATTAGAATAAATAATAATGTCACTGTGGGACAGAGCAAATAGCAGACAGTGGAAGGGATGTAATATTCACTCCAACCACCTGCTATATGCTAAAGACTGCGCCAGAAACCATCCAGCGTCAGTTTATTGCTTTTCATGCCTTTTTAGAAAATTATTGCTAATCTGCTTTTACATGTGATTCCATGATTTAGAGAGAGGCAAAATAATTCACCTGGGTCACACCTAATGAATGATTAAGACAATATTTGAATCCAGCTGTGACTGGCTCCAAAGCCCATGTCTCTTTTGGTAAAACCACAATCAAGGTAATTAGTGTGCAGGCAGACACTTGAGCTCAAATGAAGTCTAGTCCCTAAAGACAGAGATCTAAAAAGGACCTAATTATTCTATGACAGTACAGATCCCAAACTCCAATTTTGTAAGTAGGGAACAGTCCAAAAACAGAAATGGATGACACATCCTTCTAAGAAGAGGTGGGTGAAACAGCAGGAAATAGCTAAATCAGGATATATTAGGGAACCAGTCATTGAGGGCTAGGCCATAGAGGCAGACCTCCTGTCTTAGGGAGCAGGGAATGAGTTTCATTGGCATATCCTCTAATTCTCCCCCAACTATAAGCTAACATTTATTGAGTGCTTTTATGGTCTGCATGTGTTTCCCACTGTTTATGTGCTGGAAACTTAACAGTGCAACAATGTTGGGAGGTTGGGCCTTTCTGGAGATGTTACCCTTCATGAATTGATTAATGTCACTTTACAAAGGGTTTGTGGGCTTGGTCTTGTGGCACACACCTGTAATCCCAGCTAATCAGGAGGCTGAGGCAAGAGGATCACAAGTTTGAAGCCAGCCTGAATGACATAGCAAGACTCCACTGCAGAAGAAGAAAAACAAATAAACAAAAAACATGGTTTTGTGGGAATGGGTGGCTCTTCTGCCTTCTGGTGTGTGAAGACACCATATTCCCTCATTCTGAAAGATGTAGCAACAAGGTGCCATCTTGGCCCAGAGACTAAACCTGCCAGTACCTCCTTGATCTAGGACTTCTCAGGATCCAGGATGGTGAGAAACAAATTTCTATTGTTCATAAATTATCCAGTGTTAGATATTCTGTTATAGCTGTACTAGAATAGACTAGGACAAGGAATTACTATATGTAATACCCCTTCCTGAATTCTCCTTTAATTCTCACCACAGCCCTTTGAGGTAAATACCTCCATTATCTCCCCCTACAATGAGACACTGAAAATTCTACTGCTGAACTAACTAAACTAGTATCATTTAGAAAGTCAGGCATTCTGATTACAGAGTCCAAGTGCTTAACCACTAAGGGGTAAGGAACTAAATTCAAATACTGAGATTTATATAATATTATTTAGTCTAATTGGAGTATTAAGTTTTATTGACTTTCATACTAAATTTTTATTTTACTCTAGTAATGAATTTTATTAGCATTGATTTTTATTAGAATGGTCTTGAATTTTAGCATACAATAGTTGGCTTATTAATAACATATTGCATGTATGATTTTAATACTAGGTTTAATGCTGATGGTTATTACTGTTATAATTCTGGATTTTTTAAGTTATATTTAGTGCTTTAATATTTAGTTTTAAGACCTAGGTAGAAATGGGGGGGATGACAATCATTTTATGAAATCAATCTCATGTTTGCATGTGTCAAATGAAGAATGGGTTAAGTGTAGGTCCCAACACTGCAAACTGGTTTTTAAACCCTTCTAAGGTGCTATAGGGGCTGGGATTTAGCTCAGTTGGTAGAGCACCGCTCTGCAGTCTCTGAGGTCCCAAGTTCGATTCCCAGTACCACAGAAATGGGAGAAGGACGTGGCAACCTACTCCCGAGGCAATCCTGAAACAATCAGCCATTGAAAACCCTACAAGGGTCACTATGAGTCGGATATGACTCAACAGCACCTAACAGCAACCTAACAAGGTGCTATAACTGCTAGAAAGAGGGAAAACTTATTTCCCAGAATCCTTTACAGCTAGCATACTCATATGACTTATAGTCTGTGAAGCCTTGGAAAGCAGAAGGGTTACAAGGTAGAATAAAATGAGACAGTGCCCACACTCTGAGAGGCCAGATCTAGGGCATGTGCTCCTTCTAGGTAGCTATGATCAAGGTTCTGGAATCTCAGCATGGTACAATATTATTAGCTAAATTATGCTGTTAGGTGCCATGGAGTCATATCTAACTCATAGTGACCCTCAGAGGCTTTTCAATGGCTGTTTCAGGATTACCTTGGGAGTGGATTGCCAGGCCCTTCCCCCATTTTTGCAGTGCTGGGAATTGAACTCGGGACCTCAGAGACTGCACAGCAGCCCTCTACTGACTGAACTACATCCCAGCCCAGCTAAATTATAGATCCTATTAAATTTCACCAGTTAGTCTACAAATGATCTTTTTATACCCCAAGATCCTAGCCAGGGTCCCACTTGTACTTAGTAGTTATTTCTCCTTAGCCTCATCCAATCTCCTCTCCAGTTCATCAACTTTATCTTTCACGGTCTCAACACTTTGACAAGTACTAATCAAGTTATTTTGTAGAATATTTCTCAACTTGGTTCTATCTGATGTTTTCTCATAATTGTGATAAGATTATATTCAGACTATGCACATGATGGCTGCTTTCTGAGAGGGAAGAGAGGAAGCTGTCTGTCTCCTTAAAGCCGATCAGATGGCAATTCACCTGCTCTATTCTATTGCTCAAAGAAATGAGTACAGTTATCCCAGATTCAAAAGGTGGGCAATAGATTCCACCTCTGGGTGTGAGAATCAGATTGATTCACAAGAATGAAAGCAATAGACGGTGTCCAACTTTAAGGCTATCCATCACCACTGAATTTTCATAATACTTTAAAACCCACTTAACAAACAACTAAAAAGCCTTGGAGTCTGCCCCTCTATCACAGTGATCATTTTTAATTAACTGAAACTTCATTAAAATAGGGAGTGAGTGTGGCAGACATGGAGAATTGATAAGACCTCCCTTTCAAAGAAAAACACTGCTAGGAGGAGTAGTTAGCCAACAGCTTCCAGCTGCCACATTATAAGGATCTGCCACAGAATTTATGCCATGTCCACACACACACCCAGGGTGCTTCCATGCATGCAGTGACCTAGCACAGCAGGGTAACTAGAACCAAACCATTTCTGTTTGTCACAGGATTCTTCTAATGAGCATTCTCTTCCCCAGAGCTCCCCAGTAGGCTAGGGAGAGCCACACAGCAGAGCTACACTGCAGTGTAGCTCAGAGCTACTGCCATATGACCCAGATATACAATTACTGGGAATATACCCAAAGGAGATGGGTCATCATACTACAGAGACACCTGAATCTCCATATTCAATGAAGCACTTTTCACAACAGCAAGGATATGGAACCAACCAAGGTGCCCATCAACAGAAGAATGGATTTAAAAAAACAAACTATGGTACATATACCAATGAAATACTACTCAACAATAAAAAAAATGAAATAATGTCATTTGCAGCAAAATGGATGGAACTTGAGATTTAAGCGCATGAACAGAAGCTCAAAAAGAGAAATACCATATGTTCTCACTCATATGTGGGTGCCGAATCCTGTACATAAATTGATATATAAAAATGCACAATTAAACTTAGCATAGAAGGGACAATATAAAAAGTAGAAAATAGGAAGAGAACTAGCAGAGGGAAGCAAAGATTGGGGAAAATGGGTTGGGGAGGAGGGTCAATGTGGAGGAATAAATGGGGAAAGGATGATCTCAATATAAACAGTGCACTTCATGAATATATTGGAAAAATAGGGGAATATAACCCAAATAAGCATTTGAGTTTTACTACATATTAGCCATAGGCAACATAAACATTGCAATTTGATGAAAGTGTTGCCAGAAGTGATGTAAAAGATACATAATGGAAAAAGCCAATGCTGTGTTACTCTGTATGCCATCATCATTTACTAATAAAGGGGAAAATAATAATAATTGGACATATTTATGGAGTAATATATTTTGATACATGGATACATGTAGGGAGAAATTGGGGGGAAATTGGCAAAAACGCCCAAACTGGGAAAACGGTTTTTGAAAATCTGGTTTGTAAATTAGAAATCTAGGGAAAATAAAAGTAACTTGATTGGACATTTGTATAAAACCCTTCATAAATCCCCTGAATCTGATTGGATAATTGGACTCAAAGCTGATTGGCTCAGGCCATTCAGGGTGAGCTATATAAGGAACTGCACTGCAGCAGCTTGCTCTCTCTCCATTCGACCACAGACGAAGCATGAACTCTCTCTCGCCTGGACCACTGAAGAAGATAGAACTCTCTCTCTCTCTCCTCCTGACCACAGAGACCAGGAAAACTAGATGGCACTCTCAAGGAATGATGGACTACAAACAAGCTGAGGAAAGCCTCTTGGACCCAGCACCAAGAGGCTGAAGCTGAGGACAGCCTCCAGTCCCGGTGCCAGAGGCAGAAGACCTATGGCTGCCCCCAGAGGCAGCATACAGCTGCAGCACTTAGGCTGCTAGCGCTCATAAGCTATACACTTTGGGTTTCTCTCTGCACTTATCAGGGAGGGGAGAGGCAATAAAGAGCTGTGTTTGTCACTGCAAGGCGAAAGTTCCTGAGGCTTTTTCCTTTCTCCCATCTCTGCTGGTGCTCCTGAGAGCCATAGGAGTCCCAGCCCCTCACACGAGAGTCCGGAGTGAATTGTGTTTAGTATGTGTATGCATGGCGGCATCTTCCGTCTGAACATCTGGGCTGGACCAAGAGGTGCGAGCCCCACATGTACACTGTGGAATGATCAAGTTAAGATAACTAGTACATTTATCACCTCAAATATTTATCATATTTTCATAGTGAATCATTTAAAATCCTTCCTAAGCCAGGCATGGTGGCACACACCTGTAATTTCAACTACCCAGGGAAGGGAGATAGGAAGAGGCAAGTTCAAGGCCAGAGGCAACCTGCATAACTAAGTGACACTCTATCTCAAAATAGAAAATTAAAAATGTTTTAGGGGTGCAGCTCAGTGGTAGAGCACTTGCCAAGCATGTTTGAGGTTAAAAATGGCAGAATGTCAGCAATTACTTGTATTTGACCTAATATTGTTGTTGTTGGGTGCCATCAAATCTGAATCATAGCAACCCTCACAGGGTTTTCAAAGGCTGATTATTTTGGGAATCGACTAACAGGTCCTTCTCCCATTTTTGCAGTGCTGGAGATTGAACCCAGGGCCTTACAGAGGGCACAGTAACACTCTACCAACTGAGCTAAACCCCAGCCTTGACCTAATATTAAGTTTTCAAAAATGTTAGTATTATGCCAGGCAAGGTGTCACATGCCTGTCATCCCAATGACTCAGAAGGCAGACACAGGAGGATGGAAAGTTTGAGCCCAGAGGCAGCCTGCACAACTTACTGAGACCTTGTCTCAAATTAAAATAATAATTTTTAAAAATGGGCTGGAGATGAAGCCCAATGACAGAGCACCTGCAAAGTTTGTAAAAGGCACTGGGTTTAACCCCCAAGTACCATAAAAGACAGGAAACGAAAGGAAAGGAATAAAAAAATCATAGGATGAGAAACAAGTATTAAGTACTTAAAAATACAAGATCATGCCAAGCAGGTGGCACATGGTTTTAATCCTACCAACTCAGGAGGCTGAGGAAGGAGAATCACAAGTTCTAGGACAGAGGGAGCCTGCATAATTCAGCAATACTCTGCCTCCCAATAAAAGAATAAAAATTGGGCTGGGGTGCAGATCAGTTGTAGAGTACTTACAAAGTATGTGTGAGGTCCTGGGTTCAACACTCAATTACCACAAAAAATAGGGGGTTGAATTATTTTAAATAACTTAATAATAGCCTTCTGAAGTTCATTGCGTTGCCACTCAGTTCATTAATAATACTGGTATTCTTAACTATAGCCCTCATTTTTTAAGCTATATTTAATAGTCTCCAATGTAAAAAGGTATGTAAATTTGTATTGAATTGACATGGATTTTCATCAGAAAGAGAATTTAACTTTCAGGGGATGAGTTTCAGTTATCTGGGATATTTACTCAAAGTGAAAAGCTAGAAGTTTTACTGTGTTCAATTTTATCCCTGCCACACCATGTTTTCCTGGGATTTTTGCAAGAGCTGGCTGTCCTAGATTGGAATCTTAAAGTCTGAAGCCCCCACTAAGAGCTCCCATGGTAATGGAGACCATTACTCCCCTTTTTACTATAATGATCCATAAAGGCAAGAATCCTCTACAGCCTGACTCTCCCCTGGATCCACTAAACTTCATCTAGCTCCTATCCAATTCCCTACTTAGTACCAAGGGTTAGCCTTAACAGCAAGAGCTAAGTCTCCCTCTGAGTATTATCCTTTTTAACTAACACCTTGGGAATAAAGTCAAAATGCTTTAAGATATTTGCTCTTAAGCTATCACCGTGCCTCCTGCAACCCACACATACATATACACACACAGAGAGAGGGAGGGAGAGGGAGAGGGAGAGGGAGAGAGAGAGAGAGAGAGAGAGAGCTTCCGCCATGACACCCCTGATTGAAACTCACCTGAAAATGATCTGAGATGGGACTCATCTGAAAATCACTATAGAAGACACAACAGCTGCACCCAATTGCTTTGGCTTTGCGTGTACAAACATGACAAGGACCAGCCTCAAAACTGCCAGAATGAGTGTAAGCTGGAAAGACAATTCCAGTAACAACACTGGAGAACCCTCTTAATCCCTAGGAATCAAATAGTTGTGGGGAGGTGGAGAGGAGGTATTTAGTAACATTACTCAACCAGGAATCAAAAATAAGCTAATTCCCCATGTTTACAAACTTAGCTTGAGAGCCCAGCCCCAAAGGTTTCCTATTCTTCCATGAATTCCTTTAGGAAATGCTCCTTCTCCAATCCTGTCAACCATATTGTAGGAAAATGCATGTCTATACCTCCAAATCAAAAGAGCCTTCCACAAGAATTTGACTCTAAAAGAGAATTTCCAATAATATTGAAAGCAAATTATTTCACATTCATGTTTATTTTGCCATTTTTACTTTATTTTGTTATATTTGATAGAGTGCTATACAACTAAATGTATATACACTGCAATATAAAAATGTTCTTTCAGGAAATTTTCAAACTCTAAGTGATAAGAAATCTTATGCTCTAATTTAACTGGCAACAGTTTTTTTTTCTTTCTTAAGTGTATATGAAATAAAGGCACACCTTAAAATCAGTGGTGTCTCCCAGTAGAACCACGTTATTCTCTTGCTGTCTCTGATATGTGAAGTTCTAGGTGTTCTGTTCTCCCTCTACAGAACACTTTCCTCTCTTTGCCTGGTTAACTCAACCATTTGCTAGGTTTTGGCTTAATTATCACTGCTAAGAAGTGTGCCTTAACCATCTTACCCTCACTCTCAAACCATGCCAGTTACCCTGCTTTGTACTTACACAGCACCCCATACTCAACTATCATAACAATTATCCTTCACTGTAACTGCTTGTTTAATTTTCTGTCTCCCCCACAGAAAATCCTTGGACACAGGGAACTTGTCTGTCTTGTTTGCATCATGCCTGGCACAGTTGGCACTCAATAAATATTCATTCATCTATGAATAAATTAAATGAATAAGTGTCTGCATTGCACAGCACAAACTCACAGTTTTGAATGAGAAAGCAGTAAGAATTTTGTCTTACAGATGAGTAAACTGAGGCACAGACTTTAAGAGGTTAGTTAGTTACAGAGCCAAAACTAAAATTTCTGAAGACCCATAGAAAAGTACTGATGTCTAACATTTATTCCGCATGTACTAGGTGTCTGCTACTGTTCTAACCTTGGTATATGGACAATCTCAATTATCCCAACTCTTTTAGATGAGTAGTATTGGTATCCTCATTTTAAGGAAGAGAGAAATTGAGGTACAAAGAAGTATTAAACTTTCCTAAGAGAACAGATCTAATACATGGTGCAGCGTACATGCAAACACAGGCAACTTCCAGAATTTGCACCCTCAACCACATCATGATGGAAACTGGTAAATGAAGTCCAAATATTTAGCTATAGTAAATATTATTAGACACTAGCAGATCACTTCTTAAGAATGTATTTTCAAGCTGATCCAAGACAAACAGTTTTATTTGTGGGATATTGATATGAACAAAAACAGAATTAAAACCAATGTAGTTGAAACAGGCTGGGATTTAGCACTGCTCTGCAGTCTGTGAGGTCCCAGGTTCGATTCCCAGCACTACAAAAATGGGAGGACAATGTGGCAATCCACTCCCAATGCAATCCCAAAACAATCAGCCATTGAAAACCTTATGAGGGTCAACTCAATGGCAACTAACAACAACATAGTTGAAACAGCACTATAATAGGAGTTAGAAGCCCTGGGTTCTACACCACCTACTCTCTAAGTAGCTACATAATCTTAGGTGAATCACTTCATTTCCCTAGGCCTGCTTCTTCACTAGTTAAAAAAGAGGTGAGGTAATGCAAATGAACTCCTAAAATCCTTTGATAGTGTCTGTCACTTTATCTCAAAGCAATTAACAGGTATAACAAGCAGGAGAAATTGCCTATGCCAAATATTGAATTTGAGGATGTAACTTAAACTCCAGTGTTTGTTCTACAAAATTCAAATAATGTTTGGCAAGGTGAAGGGCTCTTGATCCTCCACCTAAAAGCCTAGGTTTTCAAATCCAAACCATCAACTTTTTTTCCTTTCCTTCTATTGACAGTATTTGCCTTAGTGAGGAGAGGAAAGCCCAGACTTGTGTTGACAGAGAGCGAGTGTTGGGGAAAAGTACATACCTGGAGGGGGAATAATGTTTAACAAGAAACAAGGCTTCAGTCTGTGCCTGACTCATTCCAAGCTGGGCCTCCCTCCACTATTACTTTGTTCCAACACTGGATCAGACACTCATGTGGAAACTTGCTGAAGCCAAATACTATCACAAAACTCAAGCCCAGCTATGCTGGGGAGGAAAACAAGATTCCTGCCAGATGAATAGTAGAGACAAAGCTACTGGGAAGAGCTGGAGACTCCATGGAGTGACCAGCCCCCAGCACTAACCCCAAACCACCCCTCATTCTTCAGGGTCACAGGGCTGCTAAAACTATTTTTATTTATCCAAGTCTTTTGGGGATTGCTTTTGTAATAGGTAGTGGTACACTTTTTCTTCTCTTAGCTTTATAAGAAGTGAAAGGTTATAAATTATTCCCAGCCTGTGCCTCCAAAGCTATATTCCCAATCCAAGGCATTACAAATTTTTCAACCTCATGGTTACATTTAGAAGTAGATGTATTTGACTGACTCCACCTCATAAATGACTCCACTTCACCTGTAAAACGAAAGTAATAACGCCCACACTTAAGCATTCAATGAAATAACCAGTATACCTCATATACTTAATAAGAAGGAGCTTTGACGCTGGACGCAGTGGCGCACGCCTGTAATCCCAGCGGCTCGGGAGGCGGAGGCAGTAGGATTGCAAGTTTGAGACCAGAGGCAGTCAGTATAACTTAGTGAGACCCTGTCTCAAAAAATAAAAAATAATAATAATAATAATAAATAAATAAATAATAATTGGCTGGGGGGGCAGCTCAGTGGTCCAGCACTTGCAAAACATGCAAGTATGAGGCCCTGGTTCAACCCCTAGTACCTCAAAAAAATAAATAAGGGGGAGCTTTATTAGGGTTCCTTTCAGGAATGTCACCTAAAGTCAATCATTTCTACAAGAAACAAAATTTTGGGAGGAAGTACTTATACTAAAATATTTTCTAAATGATTATTTTCTTGTTTGCTTAGAATAAGTCTTCTTCACAATTATTGCCTGAGATTTTTTGTTGTTGCTGTTATTAGGTGCTGTCGAGTTGGTATCTGACTCATAGCAACTCTATATACAACAGGCGAAACACTATTGTCAGTGCTTCTCTGCTATTCATAGGGTTTTCAATGGCAGATTGATTTTTGAGAGTGGGTTGCTAGGTCCTTCTCAGAGGCCTACAATATCTGGTGTTCTGAAGTGGTCTCCCATCCAAGTACTAACCAGGCCCCACCCTGCTTAGCTTCCAAGATGTGACGGGTAAAGATGCCACAGTGCTACAGCTGCAAGCACCTGTGATTTACCAGGGACTAAATCTCAGTAATTACTGTTAAGAGTTGGACAACCGATTTTTGGTTTTCTTGGTACCAAATATTCCTTGTCCTACTTGTTTTTCCTCGTTCCTTATTTCCCATCAGTCTATTGGTCTTTTGACCAACCAACTTTTTCTGGCTCATGAATTCCATTGACTTTATCAGTTCTTGGCTGTTTTTTTACAACCTGGTTAGCAGAAGCTTATTCAGCTGCTTACCCAAACAAGGGAAAGCTTCCATCCCTTCCTAATGCCATGCAAACCTCTAACACCCTTTCCTAGCTACCACCCTCAACTTTCAAGAGAGACAGAGTTACTAATATGAGTGGTCAAAATTCTATATCATTTTTGATATCACATTTCCTTTGGGACCAGTGAGTGTTAAAGGTACAAACCTATCTGTCCTTTATCTTCTCCATGTGGCCTAGAGTATCAGTCCAGGCTGACCAACCATATCATAGTTCCATATGCATGCCAGAGCAAGCTGACTTGTATCTATCTGTAGAATTGAACTGGTCAGAAAGATGCAGATTCGAGTTTTTTGTACAATTTTAAACCCAACTTAGTCTTCAATTTTGTTGGCATTTTCTCTACATTGAAGATTATTGGGTACTCATAGATCTAATTAGATTCCAACTTAGCTTCTATTCTGTGACTCTACTTCCATCAAGAAATCAACAAGGAGGAGAATTGGCTGGTGGAATGGATCTATGCCTTTCCAGGCCCCTGAACATAAATGCATGTAAACCTTATAGCAATTCCCAACACCTCTCTGACCTTTATTCTTTATCCTTGGTTCCTTATCCCCTACTTCCAGCTGTTCACAGGCCATGTACCATATGGCTATCCTTGGTGACGTAGGACATAGAAAACAGGCACATGATCTTCAGACACTGAGCCTAGAGTTTTTCCCCTGCCTTCTCTGTCTAAATTCTACTCTTCTTCAAGTCCTGCCACAAATCTCCTCTTCACCTGAAGTCTTCCATCATCCTTGCTGGAAAGAGTTCTCTCGCCTCTGGCTCACACAGCACTTAATTTTTCATTCAGTTATGGCACTTACTTCATTCTGCCTCATGTTCCAAGAAGTTGTTTACAACAAGTCAGTCTTTCCCATGAGACTGGAAGCAACCCAAAAGCAGAGAGCCTAGTTCATCTATTTCTGATTCCCTACTGCCCCCACCCCAGCCTACCTCTACCATGGTGCTTTGCAAACCACAGTGCAAAGTATATATATTGGTCAGATTGAATTGTTCAGTGAACCCAGTATTAGAGGTTCCAGGAACGTTGGACATTTTGTGGGCCTTCTGAAGCATGAATGGAAAACGTTTGCCAGGAATAGGAAGGAACTCATCAAAGCACTATCATCTTTCCCCTGCCTGTGAGTTCACTTGTTTTCCTGTTTTCCTCTCAGTTTTAATTACAACTCAGCTACCTCATGTGCTTCCTTTTTCTGCTACCAGAACACACTGTCAGTGATCTTTGAGTGTTGGTCCAAATATCAATGCAGGAAGTGCCAGTCATCAAGTGTGTCTTAGTTCCAGACATACCGAAGGATTCTAACACAGGGGGCCAAGGATCAAACTTCACTATCAATTCCTCTTTCTCTCAGACTTGGTGAGTTATAGTGGGAAAAGCACAGGGTAAGAAGACTAAAGATCCCACTCAAGGTTTACCTCTGCCAGTTTGACCTCAGCCCAGAGTTGCTTAACCTCTATAAACCTCAGTTTCTTTATCTGTAAGTTGGGGCTGGAGAGACTTAAGTGAATTCATATGAAAAGGTATGCATAAAATATTTTTCTAGACTCTGGATCTCTAGGAAGTAAGGCACTAACCAATATATCAAACAAGTTTATCTGCTAATGAGATGCATGTTTTTCCACCAGGAGGAAAACTGTTGTGGCCCAGATTGGGGGGAAGGTCAAGAAAATACTACTAAAAGACATTTGGGAAGAAAAAGTAAAATATCTCCTCTGCCTACAGCCATAGCCCTGTGGCATCCGATCCCGTCAGATCTCGAAAGCTAAGCAGGGTTGGGCCTGGTTAGTACCTGGATGGGAGACCACCTGGGAACACCAGTAGCTGTAGACTTAGGAGAAGGACCTGACAACCTCCTCCCAAAAATCAATCTGCCATTGAAAACCCTATGCACAGCAGAGAAGCACTGACAATAGTGGTTCCCCTGTGTACAGAGGGTCTCTATGAGTCAGATACCGACTCGACGGCACCTAACAACAACAACAACAACAACAACAACAACAACAACAACAACAACAACATTATCTCCTCTAGGAACTCACCACAGACCTAAGTGCTCAGTGCCTGGCAGTTATGTCCTCTTGTAAATGGGCTAGCACCTTCTTCCCACTTTTCTCCAAGACTCTCATCATCAAGTTGGCTTTAAGGAAAGAAATTCCAGGTGCAAAGGAGTCCCGCCTCTGTGTACATTTGGAGATGCTGCCATGCTGCTATTGGCTCCCCTGCCAAGGTCATTCTGTCAAGTTCAGTTAAGGAAGCCCCGAACAATGAGCCTGTGTTACCTCCCAGCGTTTCTTCATTTGCCATATATAGGCAGGCCAGCAGAGCCAGCAACTAGCAGCTGTGTTTACAATGTTCTATCATCCTTATTAATTAATGAATTCATTCTGGGCCTGTTACTCACACTGAGTATGATGCAAGGCAAAGGATGGCTATGGTTATTTCTGCAAGAAAGCCACACAGCATCTGGGCACTGTTCTTCATTGGGAGAAGGGCAGGCCCTGTCCTGGGTATGTGGGAAAGGGTGACTGAGAAAATATAAAGCAAGCATCATGAACAAAGGCTAACCATTGCGTTCTCCCACTCTTTGGGCCCTGATCAAGTTCAAAGAGGCTCTCCATTTCAGTGTCCATGACTTTAAAGATACTAGCTCCCAAGTTACCAATGTGCAGCATGTTTCAGCCCAAGTGTCATACAGTGTTCCTGAGGATGTGAACTAAAATTACAACCACTTCCACTGAAATATGACTTATTGCTTGAATTGTAAAATATCCCAATAATCCTGGTCAGAAGGGTATAGAGAAGCACCTACCAGATCCCATGGCAATCCCAAGAGAGAGAAGAAGCCTGGATTATTTTCTAATAAAGCCTACTTCATGATAAACTCCACTCTTGGAAAGTTCTAAAATGGGAAGCAAGGAAATTGAACCAGAAAACAGCCTCAGTCTTTGTACTTTTACTATATGGAAACAAATATGCCTATCCATAGAATGGCAAATGAACCATATCCTCCAGCCACACTGCTCTGTGTAACCAGAGTCCGACAAAAATAAGATAAAGAGAGTCATTATCAAAATATTCATAACGTTTTCAAAAGTTACCCTGATTTTAAAAGTCTCTGGTTTTTATAAGAGAATATTCCTATCATGTAGGATGCAGGAGATCTAACAGTCTTTCCAATTATCAAATAGGGAAAAAAAGGCCCCAATACTGCATGTTTAAGGAGTATAATAGGACCCAAATTTTACATTCTAATTTGACTGTATCACCACCCAGCTGTGTAACCTTGACCTCTCCTCTCCATTCTGTCTTCCCTTTTCTCATCTGCAAAATGTCAATATGGATAAACGGCCTGGCTCTCTCACTTCCCAAGGCTACCAATTTCAAATAGAGAATGGATGGGAAATTGATTTACAAATCTGAAGGTCAAGCATGATGATGATTATATTCTAGGGTAAAGTTTTAAAAGTTTTGTTGTTTTCTCTTTTATAAAGACCCCCATAGAGCTCTTTGTTTCAAAAACAAGTTGTTTTTAAAGAATGTTTAATTTTATTCCAGCATGTATTTGAGGGAATAGAGCAGGTATTGAAAAGTTCCACCCAAAACATGATTGGCAAAGGCAGCTAAAAAATACCATCCTTTAAAAATATTATTTAAAAGAAGAAAAATAAAATAATTTTTAGCTTTATAAGGTAAATGTGAATGAGTATTTTAGGAAGTAAGAGCAAATACCAAACAACAACTGGACCACAGATTGGGTGTCTGGGAAGTAAACTCAGTATGCAGTTTAAACCTGAAGAGCATAGATAGTCTCAAGGGAATGAATTGACATGTTCCTAGAATAACTTAAACTCAACATTTATGTGAGTAAAATCACCATCTTCCTGTGGATTCACAGAATTTTACTATGTGGTGTTTTCTTTATAGCTGGGAAACAACAAAATATACTACTAAACTTCAGTTATGAAAGGCATGATGCTGAGTAAAAGATGTTGTTGTTAGGTGCCATCCCTGTATACAATAGAATGAGCCACTCCACATCACTGTGCCATGCCTAATGCTCTGTTAGTGCTTCTCTGCTATTCACAGGGCTTTCAATGGCTGATTGTTTAGGGAATTGTTCCAGGAGTGTGCTGCCAGGTCCTTTTCTCATTTTTTGAGGTGCTGGGGATTTAATACAGGGACCCAGACAGCCCAGAGCCACATGCTACCAACTGAGCCACACCTCGGCCCCAGTGAAAGAATCCAGAACCAAAAGGCTACCCACTGTATGTGTGGTTCCCTTCATACAACATTCTAAGAAAGACAAAACTGTAGTAACAGAGAATAGATCAGGAGTCAGCAGAAGTTACAGATGGGGTTAGGAGTGTTTGTAAAGGGACAGCAAGAGAGAGTTTTGGGGGCTTGTTGAACTCTTTTGCATCCTGATTGTAATAGTTGTTGTTGTTGTTAGGTGCCATCGAGTTGTGTTCGACTCATAGCAACCCTTATAGGGTTTTCAATGGCTGTTTCAGGATTGCCTCAGGAGTGGGTTGCCACATCCTTCTCCCATTTTTGTGGTGCTGGGAATCGAACTTGGGACCTCAGAGACTGCAGCGCAGCGCTCTACCAACTGAGCTAAATCCCAGCCTGATTGTAATAGTAGCTACTCAAATCTATACTCATACTTAAATTCATGGGGCTATGCACGCAGAATAGTCAATTTTGTCATATGATAAGTTTTAAATAAAATTCACTAAAAGGGAAAAAAGAAACAATAATCACATCGTAAACAAATCAATCGTTTGCAGCAGAAGTCAAGACTTGTCCTCTGAAGTGCCACAACTGTTTTTGTAAAAATAAATAAACCTTCACAGCTGCACTTTTCTCATTTTAATAAGCACATAATCACTTGTTGAAGTTTTCATTGTGAGGAAGATCGTCATTCAGTACACATGAAATCAGCTGATTGTCTACATTTGTATAAACTTCCCAAGCAGCACTACAGAATTTGTAAGCTTTGCAGAATTTCATTCATTTAGAGCAATTATGGTAAATACATGTCATCATTCCAAGTGCCCCCATCCAACAACCAAAGTAGAGATCACTGACTGTTCATATGCAATCTCCTCCTGAGCCCAAATATGACCCTTATAATGGCATATGGTAAAGGGAAAGTACTACTTGGCAGGAATGATTATGTGAGATGAAACCTAATGTGTTGGTGTTAGTCTCATCATCAGCACTACAAAGAGATCCACTTAGAAAGCTGTAGGCCTTATTGTCCTCTCTCAAAAATTATGGGTCCTAGAATAATTGTCCACAGTTAATAATAAATATTTATTACCTTCTAGCATAAGACAGGCAAGCTTGTCTTTCTGACTAGGCTGTAAATGACTTGAAGTCAGGGATACATGCCCACTTCCTTTAGTAATTCTCTTCTTTCTACTTTGAGCCTTAGTTTCTTCATCTATAAGATAAAGATAATAATAGTATCTCATAGATTGTTGTGAGAACTAATAAGACAATAAATGTAAAACACTTAGAATGGTACCTTGTGTAGAATAAGACTCAGTCATTGATAACGATTATCATTATTCACCCAACAATGACCCACACAATGCCACTCTACACATGTTCAAAACATACTGCTATAAAAAAGACAAATATAGAATAAAAGAAGTGTCAAATTAGAAACTAAAAGATATAGGTCACAGTATCAGCTTTGTCCCTCCACCTCTCTGGACTTTTTTGTCTGTCTTCTTAGGTATAATTTTTTAAATTGGATATATTATTTTTATGGTTAATTTCATTCTTATATACATACATTACATAAAATTTCTGTGCATCGTCACTTCCCAGCATTTAAAAACTACGTATAGAATTCTGAATATCCAATTGAGAGCAAAAGAAAAAAAATATATTGTATTTCCAACATCCCATTTAGGTGAAATCAGGTTCTCAGTAATCACCTGAGTCACTGGTTTTCTGCCACTGGAGGGCGTGCAGTGCTTGCTTATAAACTGCCCCAGATTTTAGCTCTCTTGCTTACAACTTCAGTTGATGTAAGAAACCACCTCTTTCATTTGACAGTTAATAGTTGAGGAGCTGCTGCCCTGAGAGATTAAGTTGACTGTCAACAAAGAGAAAATTCTACTTAATCTGCCTCATTCCATTTATTGCTCCCTAACACTAGCCTTGCCGGCCCCCGAAGCACTGTGGGGTCCCATTCTGAGATGGGGGTCCCATCTCAGAAGCTAAGCAGGATTGGGCCTTGTTAGTACTTGGATGGGAGACTCCCTGGGAATACCAGGTACTGTAGGCTTGGGAGAAGGACCCAGCAGCCCACTCCCAAAACACAATCAGCCATTGAAAATCCTATGAAAAGCAGAGAAGCACTAACAATACTGTTTTGCCTGTTGTACATAGGGTCGTTATGAGTCAGACAACAACTTGATGGTATCTAACAACAACCATAGCCCCATTCAGATCTTCATGCCACATTCTGTCATAACTCGATTTTGAACCTATTTCCTTTTCTTCACTCCCCCTCGGGCTTCTCCAAGTTCCCTTGTCCTTTCCACACACCTCTATCAGAAACTAAGGCTGGTTGCTCTACAGCCCCAGCTGTAGAGTGGGCTTAGTACCAGCCAGTTGGCATCCATTTAGTGGGTGCTAGAAGATCTATCTTATTCACCATCTGGGATGTTAATGTGGTTGAATTTATCTCTTTTATTTCCAGTAATTTGTGAATCTTATTAAATAAACATTTTCCTACTTCTAGGTTATAATATTCTTCTCTATTTTCTTCTAAATTTTAAGGCTTTGCCTTTCACATTCAATGTCATCTACAACTGATTTGGACTATGGTCTAATGTGGCACACAGGCTGTCAGAACTGTGCTGGAGCACCCTTTCTCCAGGCCTGTTGAAAGCTCCTTACCTAGGACAGAAAAAGCTTGTTAACCATGGGCTTCACCCAAGGACTGCGGAGTAAGAAGAATATAAGTGGCCTCCTCCCTTAGTCTGTTGGAGGCCTCCCTAAATCAGTAGGTTATTGGAAATGATAGCACTGATGCAAGGCCACCTCTCCAGCCTTTCTGTGGTCATGTCAGTACCTTGGTTCCCCCAGGGCATTTCTCTCCAGGCCAGAAAATCCGCCCATATGAAAATACTAGGAACTTAACCACTCCCAACTATGAACTCCCACTTTCTTAGAGGACTCCAAGAAGAGAAAAAAGAATTAATGGAAAAACTCCAGGCATAAGTAGAGACAGTGGTCAGGGAAGTTTCAGGAGGATCCTGCCAAGATCCCCGTTAGAAAGAATTGAAGCAACTGCCTACTTATAAGGAGGGAGGTCCAGCTCACTCTGTGTCCTGTGTTTGAAGAGAGGTGGGTGGCAACCCAGCCCGGGTCCATTCCACTGTACCAGAGGCGCCAGTACCCGAGTTCTCAATGGTTACTAGAGTACCCAGAGCCAGCAGTGGACATCAGCTCAGTGGTATGCTGGAGCTGGTAGCATAGGCTCTAAGGGGCTAATTTTGTACAGTACTTCCCACTTCACATCACCTTGGCAGATTGAAATCAGCCATTGTGCAATCACTTGCAGCATTGAACTGGCAAACACCACAAATCCAGTCTTCTCCTTCCAACCACAGCCCACTGTTAAACATTTACCAGCACACCAATAAAAGCACAGCAATCCTCCCACTTGTGGCCCCCAGGTGACAGGTCCCCAGTCATTATCTCTGTCCCTAGGGCAACCCCAATTCCAAAGCAGTGTGTAGTTCCTTAATTAGCCTTATACCCTTCAAGGCACAAAGTGGAAATATTTATTTTCCCCTGGGCAGGTATAATCCAGTTCTGAAGCTTTATGTTTTCTTGGTAAGAAAGGGCCTTACTATTCATTTTTGCCCTAGATCTTGCCTTCTTTAGCTCTGGAGTACCATGCATGATGATACCTAGGAGCTTGCAATAATTACCTCACAAGATGAAGTGGGTACCTTAGGAGTTCCTATATTCTCCCAAAATAAATCGGACTATATTTCAGTAGGGGTATATGGGTTTTTTAGCTTGTTTTCAAAGGAGCTTAATCAAACATCTGTATGCTGAGATAAAAGACATCTGGGACAGAGATGGCTCTCATCTTTAGCCACTAATTTACTCTGCAGTGTTCAAATTCCTTTCTACTTCTGTGCCTCAATTTTCTTAATTAACAAGTAAAGGATTAATTTAAATCAATGGCTTCACAGTAATGTTGGGTCATAAATCCCCTTCACAGAATAAGAACTTATGCCCAATTCCAAAATATAAAAGAGAAGAATGGGTAATGCCATTGCTAAGGTAATGTTGAGTTAAAAGACTTTGGAGAGGAAATCAAATAGGTTTACTGAAAACACTGCGAATGTAACAAGATATAAAAAGAAAAACACATTTTCCATACTTATTTCTGGCATACAGCACATTATTGGCAAGAACACTATGGTAATCACATGGAATAGAGGTGCGATCTCCCTTTCACATCATGGAATGTGCTCAAGTACATCTAATGGCTGACAATTGCTGAACTTCTTTCTAAGCTATATGGGGCCTGTGACACAGAGGTTTGGGTTTTTTTGTTTTGTTTTGTTTTGTTTATTTGGGGGGATAGGGTTGGGGGGGTTGTTTTTGTTTTTGGCTAAGGCAGTTTGCATTTTCAAGGCCAGAGCTGAGCTGCTTGATAGGGAAGTGTCTAAGCATTCTGTCCAGTGCTCTCTTCCCCAAAGGCATGGCTTTCTTTCATCTCTGAATGGTGAACAAAAAAGCAAAAGACATTTTCCTGGAAGAGATGCAACATTATGAGCTTGTCCAGGATGCTCCAGACTTTGATACAGCCCTGGTTGATGGGAGATCCAGAGAGGGATAGATCTTCTCTGGCTCAGTCCTCTGCTGCCCTGACCATCCCTGATGTACTTCCTCTGGACCCTAGGCCTTCATACTCCCAATACTGAGATGTTTGGTTTTCCTAGTTCAGATTCTCTATTATTGCTCTTTCCTAGCCTAAGCCATCACAGGTTCTTTTTCTTGCCCCAACCACTATTATAATGGCTTCCTAACACATCTCAAGATCTACTCTTTGTGCCCTTCAATCCACTCATCCTCTTCAGTGTGTTCTTTTAACCTAGATCACAACACTCTTTTGTTCAAACCTTCCAAGGACCTCCCTATTATGCTTAGAACAAAATTCAGGCCCTTATTACTGGCTCTCAGGCCCCTAATAGATCTACCTCCTGCCCATTTCTCCAAATAGATTATCTACTGTTAGAGCTCTAACCACATGAACTTTCTTTTCTTTTTGTCAAACTTGCTGTGGATTTTTGTGGTTGCAGCTCTGTAAACCACACATTCCCTCCCCACATCTGATGTATAGCTGGCCCCTTCTTATCACAGTACAAAGTTCATCTTCCCAGAAATGCTTCCTTGATTACCAGTAAAATTCCACCAATATACACACTCCAACAAAGCATTCTCTGTTTTATTTTATCAAGCTGTCTGTTTTATTATCTTCCTATTCCTTATCATTATCTAAAACTGTTATTAATCACATTTCTTGTTCACTTGTTCATTGTCTGTGTTCCCCTCTAAGGTCTAAGTGCCATGAGGTCAGTGACTCTGGCTGCTTTGTTCTAATTACAGTCTCCAGCATCTAGCACAATGCTTGGCACATGGTAGATACCAGTAAGTACTTGGTGAACAAGTGAATGAATTTAATGTTCTTGGTGCATATGTTAATGTTGTTGATCTTGATGTTAACAGAGTCACCAGAGCCCAGTCAGGACTAGCAGAGATCCTCACATAATCTGTATTTTCTTATTTTTCTAATCTTCCACTGAGAGAATTCTCCTGTTATGTATACTTCTAGCTCCTAAAAGAGATGCTAACTTCATCCTGGACTGTTCTCAAAATTCAAAGAAATTTAATTACCCTGCATTGCAGATTAAACTATCCATGTCCTTAACTCTTTTCCTTCCCATAAGTATTACTGTCTGATTTGTAGGATACTGAGAAGGGCCTGAGACCTAAGTAGAGAAAACATTTAATTCTCCATAAATAAAGCCGCTCTATCAGGAAAGTTCCAAAATGTGGCCTCTTTCCCATAAAATGTTCTCCCACTTCAATGCTGTGATCTGTGCTCTGTTCTCTATCTCTCACATTGGGTATGGACCTCCACAGCCAAGGCCAGAAATCTCTTAATCTCCTTTGGATGTCAACTCCTATACTATTTTAATCTTCAGAGTTTGGGGGTGGGGTTTGTTGTTGTTGTTGTTATTTGATTTTGCTTTGTTTTGTTTCTTTTTGTCTTTCCAATCTCAGAAGGCTAAATTGGATAAAGCAGATTTGGTCCATTTATTTTCAACTTCATAAAAAGAGAAATCTTTGTGCCAACTGGAATAGAAGATGACACTCTTATTTCCTCACTTGGAGTCCCAGTCCCTGGTCTGGACCCTGAAAGCAAGACCTGGCCTTTAAAGCTTAATACAACCTTTTGGTGCCTTCAAGATCTCTTTGTTGCATCTGCTCTTAAAAGACATTATTACAGGAAGGTTAAAAAAAAAAAAAGTCTCTGAAAGCTCTTCTGTCACCATAAAGACAATGTAATCTGCCTGTCCACACTGCCCCTGATTTTGCAAAGAGTGTTTCCTGAATTCTTTCTCTTCCTTAATTATGAAGCTCTTTGATAAGAATGTTGTGTTCTATGTGAAGGGTCCCTTAGGGGATTTCAACTAGGTGAGAAATTCTAACTACCCCTTAAGTCTTCCCCTATCACACCAATAACCTGGCCAGTGGAAAAGTGTTTTTTAAAAAACTTTATAAGGTACACACTAACATTGTTATTAGGTGCTATCTAGTCGGTGTCTGATTCATAGCGACCCTACATACGGCAGGTGAAACAGTATTATTAGTGCTTCACTGCTATTTGTAGGGTTTTCAATGGCTGATTGATTTTTGGGAGTGGGTTGCCAGGTCCTTCTCCCAAGCCTACAGCACCTGGTGTTCCCAGGCAGTCTCCCATTTAAGTACTAACCAGGCATGAGCTTGCTTAGCTTCCTCAATGTGACTGGATCAGACACCACAGTGGTATGGCTGCAGGCCACACTAACATTAAATTCTTAACATTTACTCAATATGTGTCCTGAAGCCTTTGTAAATCCTTAATTTTGAGATGATCCATGCCATCTAACTTTTCCTAGTAAATGAATATTTAACTTTGTGAAGCAATCTTCACTTTACTTAATCCCAATTTATGAAATTGACCACTCCCTCTTTTTTGAAACATTCTTCCTTTGGTTTCTACATTGGTAGCTTCTTCTCAGTTTTCTTTATTGGCTCTACCTACTCCCATATATGCTAAATATCAGATTCTTTGAAGCATTGGTTCTGAGCACTTTTTTCTTCTCACATGACACTTCAATCTCAAAATTTCCTCCTAATTCCTAAAGCTTTAAAGACCATCTGTTATGGTTTGAATCTGAAATGTTCCCCCCAAAGGTCATGTGTCCCCAGGTGGTGGCACTGTTTGTAGAGGCTGTGGAGCTTTGGGAGATGGGACCTAACTCTGCTGAAGTGGGTCATTGGAGGCAGGCCTCTGGAGATTTTAACAGGACCCCCATTCCATTTGCTCTCTTTCCATTCCTGATCACCATGATATGAAGAAGTCCTCTGCCACAGGCCCAGGAACTGGCTGCTCTGCCATGCCTCTCTGCCACTATGGACTGAGCCACACAAACCTGTCCTTCCTCCTTAAGTTGTTTCTGTCAGTTATTTTGCCACTGCAATGCAAAAGCTAACTAACACAGCAGCCACGTGTCAATGACTGCCGTATTTGTGTCTCCATACCAGAGAGCTCCTTTGACCTCATGGATTCTTCTGCCTGCTTATACCATGCTTATGCCTGGATATCTGCTTTATATATCTATAATCAAACTCTTGACTATTTCCTTGAAGCCTTTTTCCTGGTCATCTTCTCCATTCCAACAAATGTCCTTATCCAGTTGCTCAAGCCAGATATATTGGGTTATCTTTGTTTCTTCTTTCTCCCTCCCTTCCCACATTCAGTCCACCATCAAATTCTGTAATTCCTACTTCCAAAATATATCTCAATCCATCCATTTTCTCCACCTTCTTTGCCATCACCCAAATCCAAATTGTCCTCTTCTAATGCATTAACAGCACGAGCAGCTAGAATGATCTTTTAAAATTCCACATCAGAGCCAGGCACAGTGGCGCATGCCTATAATTCCAACAGCTCGGGAGGCAGAGGCAGGAGGATCACAAGTTCGAGACCAGAGGCAGTTTGCATAACTTAGTGAGACACTGTCTCAAAAAGTAAAATAATGGACTGAGGGTGCAGCTCAGTGGTCCAGCACTTGCAAAGCATGCAAGTGCAAGGCCCTGAATTCAAACCCTAGTACCACAAAATTAATTAATTAGTTAATTAATTAATTAAAATAAAAATATAAAATTTCACATCAGATCATGTCACTCTCCACCTCCAAATTCTTTACTGGGTTCCCTTTGCACGGTAATAAAATCCCACATTCATTATGAGACCTACAATGTGCAGTATGATCTGGTCCTGCCACCTGTCCAGCCTCATTACCACTTTCCTGGCTTTCCCTCTGGGCCAGTCTCACTGTCATTTCTTTTCATCAAAATGTGTCAAATCAATACAGAGGAAACTTAATGAACTGGAATGCTCTGGTTAACTGAGGAATAATCAAAACAAATTTTATGTTTCTACTACTTTTGGTTGGAACTCTTTCCAGAGTTTTCAGCATGAATCCACTATGATGCTCTGGAAGTTAAAGTCAACAAACATGTTTGTAATGCTCCTTACCAACTGAAAACCTGACGGGCACTTGGCACTATTTTTTGTTTGTTTGTTTGCTTGGCCAGTAACAACATCAACAGTTGTTACTTTTCAGGGCAATAGGTGAAGATGAAAATAAAAAACAACATAAGATTGAATTGTTTGTGTTTTCACAAAAGTCACTACAACTGACTTTTTGCAATTATTGTCATTACATTTATTTATTTATAGGAGAACTGTGCTACTTACCTATCTGCTCACCAATTTACCTCTTATTCCAAAGAGTAGAGTAGGGAAATGGATTCCCATTTGATTGTACACACACAGTTCATCAATTCCACTAAGCCAAGGTAGCCTCTATCTGTGTATTTGAATATGCAGTTCTGTGTCATGGGAAAGTTACTTAAATTATCTGATCCTCAATTTTCTCATCTGTAAAAGTCTTTGTGAAGCACTTAGAATGGTGGAAACTTAAGTTGATAGTTGTTTATTAGGAAGTAGGGAAGAAAGATTCATAAATAAATCTCCTTCTTTATATTTTGTCTACTTTCTCTATATCCAAAATAATCTCACTTTGCCATTACCAATTGTTAACATTTTAGGTTCATAAGTAATATGTAAATTTCCTTTGCCCAGCGAAATCTTTATCCTCTCCAAAATATACATTCAGTATTAGGGAATGGTTAGGAAATCTCTATTCACAACTATGGTGCCTTATTAAATTCTTCTTTCTGCACATAAAGGCTTTTAAAACAATGTGTTGTTATCGTGAGGCCCGGCCCTAGGGTTTTAGATAAGCAGGGACTTTCCATCAGCCCCCATTCTGCTCATGGTAAACATCACCTCTCTGAATGCACCCCATCTCTCTTGTAAGGCTCTACACAAGTCAGATATTCAAACAGAAAGTCCCTGACACTGACATGAAGAAGGATGGCTCTGGGAGGGGCTTTCTCTGCTACATCAGATTCAAAAGCCAAAGGGTCAACTTGGACAACTTAGGTCTCCCATCAATAATTTTATTTAAGACAAGATCATCAATTCCCTTCATGTCAACCAAGACTATGATCACTGTGTTGAAGACTAAGCCAATGGCCTTAGATAGTCTGACATTTTTTCCTTACTAGGTTATCCTCAAATAGGATATCATAGACCTATGCAAAGCCAGCAGGATTTAAGGAAAGTTGGGAAGCTTCCAGCTGTACATAGAAAATAATTTCTTTATAGTATGAGAAATAAACATGCAGAAAGGAGGTAGATCTGTTTGAGAAAAATTATTAATATTTTTAAAGAATGATGGTTAAGAGTTTCAAATGCCTCAAATAGAAGCCCAGGGACAAAAATCACCTGGATATTGCTTTATGCTTCATAATTAACTTATGCTTCAGAAATGTACAAATGAATCAGGCAAAAAACAATAAAATGTAAAGGATGGCCCTTCGATTCTTCATAAAATGAGCTATTTATGCTAGCATGTTATATATTGACAACATTGCCCTATTAGAAATTCAGGAATATAATGATCATGTCAATCCTGTTTATATTATTATTTATTTTTAAATGACAGAGTTGATTTATAAAGATAAAAAATAAAAACCTCTTCACCAATATATCAGACATGGCAAGATCAATCAGCAAAAATTACCTGTGCCAAAACAGTCATGAGTAAACCTGATTTCAGTTATTCAGGGCAGGAGATGCACACATATGAAATAAAATAAGCAGCTGGGGGAGGGATGCATGCCTGTAATCCCAAAGATTCAGGAGGCAGAGGCAGGAGGATCACAAGTTCGAGACCAGAGGCAGTCTCCATAATTTAGCAAGACCTTGTCTCAAAAACTAAAAAAATGGGCTGAGGGTGCAGCTCTGTGCTATAGTACTTGCAAGGCCCTGTGTTCAATCCCCAGTGCCAAAAAAAAAAAAAGGAAATAAAATAATCATAGTCTCTAGTTCTAGAAAAAATAGGAAACAGATATTTAAGGAAAATTAGTTGTCATCTGTACAGCAATACTGGTGCAACATATACAACTTGGAATTCATTTTGTGTTGATGTATGAGCTACAGGGTTTGTTAGCACGAGATTTCTGTACTGACAACATATTCTCGGAGCCATGTGTGTGTCTCAATGTGTTATATCAATTAGATCCAAAAAGCAAAAAGAATAGTAATTTTTTAAGGCTTGAATTTATAAGAAATTTCTTTTTACCTTCCGGAGCACTTCCATGTCTATTATCTTACATCATGTCCTCTCTGGAGCTCAGAAGTCGACCTGCTTATGAACTGACAGATCAGAAGTGAGTAAGGCTCAGTTTCAGATGGCCTTACATGTCATCTGTCATAACCAGAGTATTACAGCTCTTGCATTGCCTTCTGTATGATCCCAAAGATGGGAGGAAAAAGTTGCAGACACAAAAACTTAATGCAATAATGAGACTGATCTAAATTTTATTTTGTTTCTAATAGCTTATGCAAAGAGAAAAGTATTCTCAAATAGCCTCAAAATATTTTTTTGCATACTCAAAATCTATTCTTTTTGCTTCAGAATAAAACTTGGGAAAATATACTAAAGCTTTCCATTTGTTCCTTCATCTCTTCTTTCCTTCCTTCATTTGATTTATCTTTTCTTCTTTAATATCCAAATCATTAACTTGTTAGATTTTCAAGTGTAACATCCTTTGCAGACCTATAGTTTCAATTTATCTTTACATATAAAGCAATGCATAAATTTAATTTCCTGAACATAAATCTACACTATTATCCATTTAACATTTTAAATGACGATCTTTGATATACAAATAGAAATAGAAAGTCTTTTGTAAGAGCTAAATTAAATTTTTTCTCCAAGTCAATCTCCATTTTTTTCCTTTTAGTCCCAGAGTAAAAAAATGGGACATGCTATTAATTTGGCATTATACGTGATAAGCATCACTAGTCATCCCTCTATTCTATTCTTAAGTTCCCCTAGGTTTCCACATGAACACCCACACAACAAGAAAAATCGTCTCTACCCTCAACTTTTAATTTTAAGAAGTAAATAATGCATGCAGGGACAAGCAATCAGTCTTCTCTCAACACTCACTTCCTGTTTCTCAAAGGAATCAGAAGCAGACAGATGATAAAGAAGAAAGGGAGCCACAAAAATTTTCAAAAAATCAAATCTATTCACACTTCCTTTACAAAAGCTTTCATGACTATCCACAGCCAACAGACTAGCCAACCCCTTAGAAAAATACAGTCGTCCCTCTTTCTCCATCCCATCACCCACTCTATGCTTCACTCCAGCCACATCAGGTTACCAGTGTTTCCGCAGACACATTTCTCTTCCATGTCCAGTTTGCTCATCATGCAGTGGGCTTCTTGCAGACAATTGCAAGTCTTGCTAATACAATCAGTCCTCCATATCTACACGTTATGCAGATTCAACCAACCTCAAAATGAAAATATTTTTTCAAGAATTGTGCCTGTACTGAACATATATGTTGTTTTCCCTTGTTATTATTCCCTAAATATGAAATATAACAACTAGTTATATAGCACTTATATGGTATTAGGTGTTACAAGTCATCCAGAGATTATTAAAAGTATACAGGATTATGTGCATAATCATATGCAAATACTGTACCATTTTATATACGGGACTTGAGTATTCACATATTTCAGTATCCAAAGGGGTCCTGGAACAAACCTCCCATGGAACCAAGGAACAACTGCATTTGTATTCTCACCATCTTGCAGAATGCCTTACTTATACTTATTTTCTGAGTGTTTATCAAATCAAAATTCCTAGACAGTATTTAAAGTCTCCAAATCTGTCAGGTTTTTTCTTTTTTTAAACACACTATCTGTTAGTAAGTTAAGAAGTTTCTATGAGCAGGCTGAAGTATGGAGAAACGCACATTCATGAATAAAGTGTAAATTAGTATAACTTTTCTTTCTTTTTTATTCTTAAGCACTAGCAGGTTGAACCCAGGGCCTTGCGCATAAGCATATTTTGCAAGCACTCTACCACTGAGCTGCCCCCTAACCCCCTTTTTAAATTTGACTTGAGACAAAGTCTTACTAAATTACACAGGCTACCTCTGGCCTTAAATTTGCAATCCTCCAGGCTCTGTCTCCTGAGTTGCAGGGATTACAGGCGTGTACCACCATGTGGGGCAGTATAACTTTTCTAATGAGGAATTTAAACATACATTTTCAGAAGTGGGGTTGCCATTCTTTTCCTGGCAGTTCCACTTCTGAAACAATAACCTGAGGAAATAACCCTTCGTACATATAAGCAAGTTTGCCCCAGTAATGTTTACAACATCAAATTATGATAAACAATCAGAATTGTCAACAAGAGGTTCATTAGAGAAACAATGGCTCATTCATCCAATGGAACAAGACTGTGCTCAATAAGTGTAGGATAATGAAAGGACAGTGAAATAGAAATATTTGCAGCCTTGGAAAGATGATATTATGCTAAGAAGCAAAAAATGTGGTTTGATAGTATAATCCAAGTTTCGAAACAAAAGAAATGTGCTTTATTCATAGAAAATGTCTGAAAGAACATGTGATTATTTTTAATTACTTGAGTGACTATAAACTTTTTTTTTAAATAAGATACTGTAAAGTGAGGTAAATACTGGATCTTAATAGGAACATGTCAAACTGCCCTAGGCAAGCTTCCTTTGTCTGAGCAAAGCAACTGGGAAAAAAGCCAGTGGCTTAATGTCTCATAGTTTGCAAGCCACTGAAAATCTTAGCCATGTCAGCAGGACAATTCAGACACATGCTAGAAGACTCCCCACCATGAAAAGCTGAGATATCCCCATTACATAAGCAATAATTGTCCTTCCCTCAGCTAATGCATTTTTAAAAGAACTAAAATTTTTGTTGCTTCTTTCCAGAACTCCTCCTTTTACTGCACCCATCTTGCCACCCACATGCTCAGCTCAAATCTTTTCATCAAAGGGAGGATGAAATTGTTTTCCTATATCCTATCCCCCATTCCCATCTGAACAGAGTGAGCTTGACACCCATTCATCAATCAGAAGAATCTCAACCACAACATCTTAAAAACACACAGAGAAAGATAAACAGAAAACTAAATTACATTTTCTTAAAGATTTCAACCCCCAGTGGGCTTTCAAATTCCACTTTAGGTCATTATTGGGTAGCTTCCTTTGTTCACTGTTAACCAGTCACCTCATGGCTTAAAACAGAACTCTGGGTTTGTGAGAATGAAGATATTATCACCAAGAAGGTAAAGGACCTGGGAGGCAGCTGGTTGTTTTTACAGGAACTGACATATCTGGGAGGAAAATCAGCCTGGCTTCTGAATATAAACAGGAATTAGTAAGGTAGAAATAGAGCAAATAAGCACAGTGATAGAGAGACCTTTCCTAAAGGCCCCTGGGAAAGTGGAGAAAAAAAAAATCAGACCTCTGTGCACTCCTTAGGGTTTCTATTAGACTCAAAGTCAGAAGAAGGATGGGCTTTGGAACTGACCAAACCTGAGTTAGAATACAGGTTTGGCCACCTCATAATGGTATGTGCTAGGCAAGTTACAAACCTCTCCGAAGCTCAGTTTTTCCCACAAGGAAAATGGGTGCAAGAAAACCTCCTCAATCATTGAGACTAATAAGAGCCAAAACAGAATCTCACAACACCTACCCCATGTGAGTACTAAGTAAATTACTTGAGGAGGGAAAGAGAAATCACGTTACATATAGGGAATGTTTTCTAAGTTCTTTGTTTTGTTTTTTGTTTTTGTTTTTGTTTTGTTTCAATTTTCATTTTCATTTTCAGTGCTGGAGATCAAACCCCAGGCCTTGAATATGGTAGGCAAGTACTCAACCACTGAACTACATTCCAAGCCCTAGGGAATGTTTTCAAAGAAATATATTTCCAAATATTATCTTTTAATTCCAGAAAATTAGTCAGCATCCAGCAATCAAAATAGAAAACACCAATTGAACCTATGCTGTCTCCATCCAGCTAGGAGAGAGATGTCCAAGTCTTTTGAGGAAGAAAATAGGATCCCATTTTTAGAGACTATCACTCTCTAGCCTCATGCTCTTTGGTATGGTTTCCTGCCATTTTTCAGGAAAAGATACCAAAGAGCATCATGGGTTCACCACCATAGGCAAGTGTCCCCCTGTAGACAGAAAATTTAATCAAATCCCCACTCATGGCTATAGTTTGGGCAATTTTGAGGCACACATGTTAAAAATAAAGGAGAGGGGAGATTAAAGAGAACAAGAATTACCAGTTGGAACTGGCATTCTTTATGCATGGTTCATTTGAGTTATTGGGAGTTTAATCATAAACCCATCATTTGGAAATGTAAAATTCATTGAAGTTCAGGAGCTTGACATTTTTCAGCTGTCCCCCTCACTACCAAATGAGATCTCACTTGTTTGAATGAGGCAAACAGAAAAATCAATATCATTTCCATGGCCTTTCCTGGGTCATTTCCCATCACTTTTGTCACCTTGCATGGCAGCACTTACTTTCTCCTCCCCCAACCCCAGCTTATAGTTTGAGAAGATATGATCTATTTGGGTTTCCTATGTTTTGTATTATAGTGTTATAGTTCAGATCATTAAAATTTTTCAATTATTTCCATACTTTTGAAATGCATTATAACCATTACAGAATGACAACCAACTTTATAACTGTAATCTTATAACCTCCTAAGTATTCTTTTGTGAAACTATAATGCTTTTGTTCTCTGAAAAGTTTTCTAGAATAGCCAAATAAATCTGTTAGAAAATTTAAAGGTTCTTACTTTGTTACACAATTGACAATACTTTATCCAACTACCTTACTTATATTTAATGAATTTTAGTACTTTCTTTAATGGTTTTGTTTTATTTTTCTAGGTGCTGCATGTCATTTGCAATTAATGACAATGAAAATTAGTTGTTTCCTAAATTTTCCTCTCTTATGTTTTGTTGCATTGTTTAGAATAGTCTCCCTCTCTCTCTCTCTCTCTCTCTCTCTCTCTCTCTCTCTCTCTCTCTCACACACACACACACACACACACACACACACACACACACACACAGCCACAGGTCCCCATGAGAATGATAAAAGCAATGGCTAAAGCAAAGTGACAAACAGCCTTCCTGAAGCAAAAGGCTCATTGGCCTGGAAGGAATTGCAGACATCATGTCCCCTATCTGTCTGATAAGATTTCATCTAAAATCCTTCCCAGCTGAGTGGAAATCAGGCCAGGCTAAAACATCACCAAAAAGTCGATCCCCACATATCCATTCATTCATCCATCCCAACAACAGGTAGGTATTAAGTGCTAACAATAACAATAATGAAAGCCTACATTTATTACACCCCTACTGCGCACCAAGCATAATGGTGAATAAAACAGGCAAGGTGCACAGAACCAAAAGCTTTCCATAGAAAGAAGATATTAAATAACTACAAATAAAAATATACAATTACATAATTACATCCTATATCAAGTGCTATGGAGTGGGTCAGAGAACTCCATGAATGTGCAAAATAGAGACCCAACTGAACCTAAGGAAGACCTTGTATGTTCTAAGAACTAAATAAAGCCAATGTACCCACAGCATGTGGGCAAGAGGTAGGCAGGGCTGGACCACATGGGTCTTTGCTGAGCATAGAAAGGGTGTTGGTCTTTATCCTATGAGCAATGGGAAGGCTATCCATGGAACTAAATCTTAATATAAGGCAGACAACACAGGGCTTATGTGCGCCAATTCACCACAGCATAAAGCTCTATAGAGTTCAGAGCTGCATCTCAGCCTCTCTTAAAGCTAAACATTGTCACAGAGAGAAAGCATTCTATATGCATCACCATGCCAGCCAGCTATCCTTTCTCAGAGGCTATTTAAGGCTACAAACATTTGAATCTGATACATAGATTGAGTTTGCCCAACCCCCATCCTATGCCTGACCTTGTGAGAGGAAAATAGGAAAATAAAACACAGATAAATAAGCAAATCCAAGCCAAAATACAGGGATTGCAAGCAGGTACTGAAAATGCAGCCATGAAGAGCTTCAGGGTTGGACTGAAAGACACAGAACCTAGACCCTGGTCAAGTTGTTGATGTGCCATTTATTAACCACATGACCTTGGAAGGAGACCTCTGTGATTCCAAGTTATTTTGATGCCTGAGCATAAGTTTTGTGCATTAAAAAAAGCTATTGAGAGGTTTTCTTGAATTTTTAAGTTAATAATCAATTTATTAAAGTTATAAATTTAAAAACATTTCTCCTTGGGTTTTATATTTAGCTTACAAATCTTATTTTTCTATTTATTAATAGAGAAAATTTTAGTTGTTCCTCTTTTAGTCACTTGTAAGGGGCATTTTGCCAATGGTTCCAGACTTAGGGAATTAAATTCCTTCAAATGATTTAAACTGCATTTATAAATTAAATTTCATTTTATATGCATCAATCATATTCCCATTTAATCTAATAATGTTTATAAATACAATTAACATTAATTTCCACTTAAAGTTATATCTCAATGGTTTTCTCAATTATACATTTTTAATTTGAATAAATTAAATAAATTGAATAATACAGTTATATATGAGTTGAACCCAACTCGAAAGCACCTAGCAGTAACAATACATATTACAAGTGATAGATATACCAAAATGACCTGCGCCATAATACAAAAATATTTACATTATGGTTTTGATTATTTTAAACATTTGTATGTGTGATCTAAGATTTCCAGGAAATTAAACATGTTTACCCAGTAAAAAAGGCAATCATCCTTTATGTTCACTAAAATTACCTCACTAAAAATTACTGGGTTGGGCATAAGTTTTAAAGGCTCAGGCTTCCTTGGTAATACTTTATACAAAAAAATATGAAAGCTATTAACTCATCCAAAGAAGTACAGGGAGTCAGTAAATCAGTAGTTGGGATATCACTAATTATCAGTGGTCATGTCCATGATTTTGTAACTTCAAACTGGGCATGGTCACCTCCTAAAACTTAAGTTATACACAACCCTTGATTCTACTATCTACTTATAGATGCCTGAAATTCCAGCCTAGCTTGATCTTCTGATTAGATTATACATTTTCTTTGTCTCCTAAGAGATGTGCATATCTCTTTAATTCAAAGTTACAGAGTTTTGAATGTGATAAAATCCAAAGATAGGTAACTGTCTTTTTAATCTAATTCTAAATAACTTTATACTTAACAGACACCACTCCCCCCTGCCCCCACCCCCCGACTTGGGCTACTGAATTTTGGCTACCTCATGTGACTTTGGTTTTGAGTCACAACATACGAAGTAAATCTACACACAACCTCCTTTCTTTCTATGTTACCTTTGGTGTGGTAGAATTGATGAGAATTAAGTAAACACACAAAAATTCACTTGGGAGCCATAACGCATTATATAAATATTAGCACCTAGCAGAGAGTGAAGCATAGAGTAGGTAATTGACATTGTCCCAAATTGTTATCTCTGTCCAAAATAAGGGGGTTTCATGACCTCAGATACAAAGACATCTTTTGAGTGATAGACTAGTAGAGTAGGTAAATAGGTAGATACTGGTAGGTAGGGAAGAGGGGGGAGAATATTACCAAGAGAACATGTACAAATGAGTGATTACTTCTAACTGAGCATTCAGCAAAAATTTCACCTAAAATAGACCACTTAAATGGACTTTGAGGAGGGAGTTTAACTGACTGGCAATAATGATGGGGAAGCCTGAAAAAGTCCATTTGGAAATATTTACAAAAGGCAGTCAGCCTACAGGCAGCATTAAGTTTTAAGAAACAGAGCTTCTCATAGTAAGCAATATTCTTCCATCCACCACCTATCTGGCCACCTGCACCTCCCATTTCCTTCATTTTAATACAGTTTTATTTTTATGTCTTTATTGGAGGACTTCTCTTACCAGACAGAAAACACTCTAAGACAGTGCTGAGGAACAGCTAGGCCTCCCTCCTTAGCTGACATTGTTCCAAATTGTTATCTCTATCCAAAATGAAGGGGTCTCATGACCTCAGATACAAAGACTTCTTTTGAGTGATAAACTAGTAAAATCACATGTGAGTGGTACTAGCCATAGAAAAAAGAATGTGAGTACCTGTGGCAAACATACAATGACACTCCAGGGTATACATGAACTCCAATCCAGGTGATTCAAGTGTCCAGATTATTTCCATTTCTTGAGGCTCATAGCAAATCACAACATGTATATATGCTAAAAAAACAGTTTCAAATGAAGATATATGTATGGTAAATGTTTATATTCAACAAAATTATTCTTTGAGTACTCAAAAATATACTGTGGTACAATTATGTTATTTGAAGATTAATCGTAGGATTTGTATAATATCAATTCATGGTATATTGCAAGCATAATGGTTCATCAATGGCATATAGGCTTAAAGATGTACAGTGAACATCTTCCCCCTTCAATCCTATCTATGCATTTCAGATAATGTCAAAAGCCTAACTTTGAAAACTTTTGGGTTCTGGGATGCTCAAAGCCAAATATCCTTCCAGGCTCCCAAGATCCCCCCAACTCTGATAGACTTTAAGCAAGACTCTCACGGGTCAGCAATTTACTAAGTGGGAATATCCTGCATTTGTTTATATGGCAAGTGTTGCTCATAAGTCTAGTGAAGCTTAATTTTCCATATTTACAAAGAAGGTAATAAATAGCTGCTTGGAAGTTCTGTGTACCCTGGTGAGTCTGGAAATGACTACAGACTCCAGTTTAGGTTGATTAGACAGGGAGGCACCATCACACAGGGAGATCCCCTAAATTCCTCCACAGGGAAGTCATTTGTCTAAGGCTATCCAATTTCCTTAGAGAGAACAAGCCTTCAATTGGCTTGCCTTGGGGATAGACACCTAGCTGCCAGGAGTTCCATCGCGAGGTGGAGGCCACCTGTTATGAACAGGCTTTCCTTTAAACTCCTTGTTTTCAACACCACTTGTTACTCGCTCTTACTCTATACATATGTACATACATATGCATATTTTTCATTTCTTGATATTTGCCTCGATTCTAAAAGAAATATGAGCCCCTTCCTTAGCTGAAGTATCTAAGCTATGGTCTCCTCCCTCTTGTATCTTCAATCTGCCTTACTCCTTCCAGAAGCATCTTCTCATTCTGCTCAGAGGTTTCATGAGTGGTGCCTTTTCTCATGAATCTTACCTTAAATACCACTCCCCCCAGAAAGATCTCCCTGACTAAAGCAGTTTTCCATCCCTGACGGCCCAACACTGGCCCGGACCTTCTTTTCTTCATGTGGGAATTTACACTGTCAATTATTACTACCTCATTCATTTGGTTACTGTCTTTATCCCCCACAGAATTCAAGTTCCAGGAGGGTACAAATCTTGTCTGTCTAGTTTTGCAGTGTATCATTGGATTTTAGGCACTAGCAAAATAGTGAGTATCCAGTAAGTATTGGTTAAATGAATAAAATCACTTACTCATTCAGCAGCTATTCATCAAAAGTATTGCAGGTGCCTGGAATTGTGCCAATAAAGCATTTTAGCCACTTATGAAAAGTATCTTCCTGCTTCCTTACCATTTCCTGCCTCCACTGTCTCTATTTCCCCTTAGACTCCCCTACCCTCCCCACACAGAGAGAAAGACAATAAAATAAGAGATATCCTATTCCACATGGCCAAAGGCATTCTGAATAATTTTAGACTCCAACAAACAATACTAAACCAGTTGTACATTTGGAGAGCTCATGTGTACAATTTGGCTCAGCCTCTGCTGCCTTTTGGCCAGCCTAACCAAAAGAAACTCCAAGATGGAGTGCCCCTGTACCCATGGACACCCGCAACCCAGAGCAGACCCTGGCCCCTGGTCACACAAGGTGAGATTCAGCTGTAATAAAAACCATGGTCCAGTGAGCAATTAGAGTAAGCGGCACAGGTGTCAATGGCGAGGGTGGTTCTTATTTATTAGAACACATGGGGCCTGGCAAGGATGCAGCCCTTCTCCTCGGCCTTGACTTTATCCCGGCAAACAGGCCTGATCAAGAGCTTCCCTCCAGACACTTGCAGCTGGCTGGAAAATGAGCATGATAGTAAACACATGTTGCTTCACTTGTGACCTGACAAATCAGATTACCTGCCTCAGACACACACAGGGGCTTTACGGAGAGGCAATTTGGAAATTAAGCTCTCTGAATGTACAACCGGTTTACTGTTGTTGTTTGTTGGGGTCTAAAATTACTCAGAATGCCTTGCAGTCAAAGTCATGTGGAATAGAATATCTCTTATGTTATTGTCCCCTATTCCAAAAGGGCTAACACCAGCCTTGTTCTTGTCGAGGAGCCCAAACGTTATCACTCAAAGGCTGTATTTACAAACAGAGCTGTATGGCCATAAAACTGATGACCTTGCTGCTTCTGGAATCTCATAAGAAGTTTCCAAGCTGCTCCTCCCCAGAGCAAATAAGGGTGTTGCAGTTGCTAGTCCCCTGGCAGCGTTCCAGCTGGGGCTATTACATTCCTCCCTCGTAAACTTTCCTTGGCGCTCCAAATACAGACCTGTCTGCTTGTCCCGGTGCTTAACTCTGGAGGTGCTGCTGTGTTTTGACAGCTAAACTCAGAGGTAGGGGCCACATGGAAGAAGAAGGAGGGAGAATGAAAGAGGCAACCTTGAAACACTGTCATGTTCCAGGCACAGTGCAGAGGATTTTTCGTCAATTGTCTAATTCAAGCTTTGTCACTTATTCCTAAACTAGCTCACAGTGGAAGCTTTAACCCATGTTGCTGTGTACTGAAGAGCCAGAGCCACGCCAGCTGAGTCTGGCACTTTGTTGAGGTCACAGTGAGCATTGTTTCCTAACTTCTGGGGGCCATGTATTGTAATGGCCTTTGCAATAGTGATGGCCAAGTGACACAGATGAGGTGGATGAAAGGCAATGGGACATGAGTATGGGTAGGGCTTCCAGGAATGTATTGGTTCACTGATAAAAAGAATCAGACTTAGCTTGCAGGTGTTTTTTGCCCCTTCCCTTTCTTCCCTCCTTGAATACGGCTGTGGCGCTTACAGGTGCAGTACTCATCTTATGAACAAAAGCATGGAAGGTGATAAGCAGGAAGTGAAGAGCCTGACACATGGACAGTCTCATAAAGATGCTCCCTCAACCCTGAACTGGCTCTGCTCAGGCTCCCTGTGCCTGTGACTAAATCTTTTCCTTGGGTTGTACAGACTCTAAGGGCCTCTGTGATCCCCACCTGCTGGTGCTCAGGTCTTTGTGTGCCTCACTCCCCTTGAATATGGGTGGGACCCATGGGTTGTTTCTAACAATAGAAATGGCAAAGAGGATATAGTATCACTGCTGTGGCTCTGTCATGTGATGTAAGGCTTCATCTGACAGCACATTCACTCTGCTGACCTGATAAAGTGAGTAGCCTTGTGGGCCAGGCACCTTTTGCTTGTGGGGAAGTTCACATGACAAGGACCTGTAGGAAGCTTCTAGGAACCGAGAGTAGCCTTTAAGGACTGAGACTGGTTTCCAATTAGCAAGAAGCTGGGGAGATGAGTCCCACAGCTGCAAGGAAATACATTTTGCCAACAACCTGAACAAGCTTGAAAGTAGATTTTTCCTCAGCCAAGCCTCCAAATGATAATGCAGCCCAGCTGGCACATTCATTGCAGCCTTGTGAAACCCTGAGAAAATGACCCAATTAAACCATTCTCAGACTCTTGGTCCGTAGAAATTTTGAGATAATCAGTGCATGTTGTTCTATGGCACTAAGTCTATGGCAATTTGTTATCCAACAATAAGTCACTAATACATTCCTTTATTTCACTCTTTCCACTACATGCAGCCAAAATAATATACATTTAGTAGACATATAGATGATCATCTAGTGAGACCCCCAAAAAAGGCTGAGAGATGGGAGTTCAGGCTCAAAGAAGAGCAAAAGTTGTTAGTCATTGAAGAAAATGCTCAGGTCTTAGGTTTCTCTCTAAACAGAACTGAGCGTTCTTATTTAACAGGCTTTTACCTTCTTCCCAAAATATGATAGTTGTTTAAGGACTAGAAGAGAAAGCTTGTTAAATAACCCTTTGGGACAAGTCTTTGATTGACGTAAAGCAGGAAAACAGACTATACATTCCTCTTTCTAAAGTTTTGTAATCTGAAAATAACAATACCAGCTACTATCTCTTGAGCACTCACTACGTGCAAAATACTTAACTGAACCCTTCTCTTGGATTATCTCTTTAAGCTCACATCTGTCCTAAGAGATAGGAATAATTATTATTCCCACCTGACAGATGAGACAGCTGACATTCAAAGAGATTACATGTCAGGCCAGTAGAGGGCAGGATTCATATGCAGGTATTTAATCCTCCAAACCCAAGAAATTTAAACACTATCCTATTCATTCAACTGCAAAAGATGGAAAATAGAGAAAATTGGTAATAAGAAAGACAAAAAGAAAAACTTTCCTATGCTCCAAAAACCACAAATATTTTAGATGTATTTCTTAACAACACAGAAATTAGACTAAACGCACAAATATGTGTTCTCAATCTGTTTTTTCAGTGAACATTTTATAAACAATTTCTTGTTTTATTTAAATCTCCTGCAAGCACTGCCATGTATTCCGTTATCTGAATGTGCCATAGTTTATCAAATTCTTCTTCTAATAGCAGACAATTTGAAATGCTCTCCATGTAAGGCTATTACACATTAAGCTGTGCTCAGCGTCTGTGTGTGAAGTTTTCTTTCCACATTTTGGGTTCCCATGTGAGGATGTTGTTGTTGTTGTTGTTAGGTGCCATCGAGTCGGTATCCGACTCATAGCGACCCTCTGAACAACAGGGGAAACACTATTGTCAGTGCTTCTCTGCTGTTCATAGGGTTTTCAATGGCAGATTGATTTTTGGGAGGGGGTTGCCAGGTCCTTCTCCCAAGCCTACAGCTTCTGGTGTTCCCAGGCGGTCTCCCATCCAGGTACTAACCAGGCCCGACCCTGCTTAGCTTCTGAGATCTGACGGGATCAGATGCCACAGG